>JASMMZ010000005.1:8793583-8837228 GCA_038502455.1 Anisogramma anomala | reverse complement strand
ACGTGTGAGGTGCTGATTGGGTCGCGTAACGTGGTGAATGTCGGGGGGTGTCTGTTTAAGGAGGAGGCGAGGGTCACGGCGGCTACAAGAGCTTGTCAGGTTTTGAAGCAAGGCGGTGGGAAGACAGTGTGATACCGTATGTCACCTTGACTCAATTGAACTCTATATGTTAGCCTTGGTAAGTTGTGCGTGTATTATAAAAGAATAAGAAATAGCGAGTGTGGTGGCTAGTAAACCTAGTGCAGCGCAACTCACTTACGTAACCCACCCTGCCTGACACGGGGCTAAGCCTTATAGGGCGGTGGAGAAAAGGGTGTTGTATTACGGAAAACGAAAGACTAGATAGATATACATAAGGATGATAACCTGTTATGTACTACTTGTGATACACAAACCATTAAATTCGTAACAGTATCCCGCCTGCAAATCGATTTTTAAGGGGGAGTGTTTCTTGAAGTTTAAAACATGATGAACGGAAACACGTATATAAAAAAACCAACCACTAAAACTAAAACCTCTAATTTACATTGGAGATAACTTTTACCATGATTATTTAAAACATGTCAACTGTTTTTCACCTGTTAGAAGTGAACGTGCTATATAAAATCTTGTATCTAACCAGTTACAACTTTAAAACTTTTTTATTAAATTAAGTAATTCAACTTTAATTTATAAACCAATCAAAATAATCTCTACGTTTATGGGTGTTGTTATAACATTTACGATGTCTTCCTTTCCTTTAAAGTTTTTTTTTTTTAGTAACATTCAATGCTAGAAGTTTTATATATAATAAAAATCGATTCGAAGAAAATGAAATGAAAACTTTATATTTTTTATAATTACTACTTAATTTACAAATGCAACATCAAACAAATATATTCGTATAATAACAACATTAATATATGTTTTCGTTGAAACAATTGTAATTGCAGTATATTGAGTCAATTTTATTGTAAGTAAAGTAAACTATAGTAACTGCAAATTAAGTGTATTATTTTGTAGGTCTATTGTAAGTTCAAGTACATTATGCACCCACTTCTTACTAAAGTATAGGCCAAGCAATTAGCCATACGAATTAGTGTAAATACCGGCTAGCGGTTTGCCAAACTTAAAACAATGCATCTACCACTTAACCATGCAATACTACTATTACTTCAACCATGTTTTGAATCAACAACATTATAATATCTAAAGTACTACTAATACTAATCAGTACTTATTAGGTTAAATACAAATTAGTAATATAGAAGAAGAAGCTACTTTCCGGTTACACTTCGTAAAAGACCAAGGAAAAAGAAAGATTCTTGCGCAAGGCCTTTACAAACTACATCGGTTTTCACGGCAGTAAGTAAAAAAAAACTTTTAGTTTACGTTGGTTTTCATCCCAGTTTAGAGGTAACGACGGTATCGTTACTTCAAAACACCAAAAAATCTTCATCAGATTCTTTTTGAAGAAAAGCGTTGAGATTGACCGTTAAAAGTCTTAAAGATCGTCAAGTTAGCAAATGGCTAAGTTAGTACTACTACGAGTACTACTACTGCAGAAACGACTAAGTCTTACAGCCTATAACTTCTAACTTCAAACAATAATAAATAACCTTCAACTTTACTTCCTACACTAAACTTTTCCCTTTACATTAAGCTTTTCCTTTTACAACACTCTTTTCTCCTTTTCTATGTTATAATCGTCAATTGAACATACTTTTTCCCTTTTTCTATGTTACAATTGTCAATTGAACACACTAAGATCATTTCTCTGGGCCAAGAATTATTAAGTCACGCCAATAAAGCTACGTTACGCAACTTCACGTGAAATCGTCAAATCTTTTTACACTAAATCGCTTGGTTCTCACGCTTTTAAATTGCAAAACCACCAAGTTCCAAACCAACTAAAACATTAAAATGGTTATCGTAAACGCCCATTCGGAAGCTATCACCGATTCTGGCAAAAAGGAAGCTATTAAAGCCCTTCGCATCTACCTTTTCCAAATGTTACAAGCTAGCGCCTGGCTAGTATTACCAGGGATCTAACCCTGGTAGTTCTACACGTTCTTACGATGCTTTGGAGTAGGGAGGAAGCTATATGGGAACACACTCCCACACTTTATATGATCGGGTTACACTATTTTCCCAGCTCTACAATAGCTCCCTAACAGAAACTTCTCCTTTTCCTCTTTATTAAGGTTTATAGATAAAATCCGATCACCTTAAGCGATAGCTTTAGCCTTAGTCCCTTTATATATAAATCTCGATTCCTTTTCGATAGTATTTTAATTGCTTATTAGCAGTTATAACCTAAGGTTATATTATTATTTTTCAACCCACCAAATTTGAACCCCTTAGCCTTAAAATAAGTCCTTAACGTACGCGTTAAAAATGGCTTTGAAACGCCTTAACAGCCTAGTACGATTACATTACGGTTTAATATAAATGTTTTACCGATGCCTTACATACAGAACTTATTGAGCAGGACCAAATCATTCGAAAGTACGCTTTATATTTAAAATAAAGAAATACCAACGTACTAAACGCGTTAATGAATATGATTCGATAACTTAAAGATATCGATACATTTAATTTTTCGGAATAATACTCCTTTTAAATGGTTTTCCTTACGTATATTACAAACGATGTAACTATTACGTCGCTCCTTACTGGGGACCGCGCCAACTCTTGAAATAACGAGAACTAGGACTTTTTAAACTCTGGCTACGATATCAACGCCTTACTTAACGGGCGTGAACAACTTAAACATAAACCTTTTAATTAACCGGTTAAATTTTACGGTATTAAATTACGATTTTCGATATAAAAAGTATTCATAATATGTAAATTACATAAAAACCGGAAATTTATCGATATTGAAAAAACAACATTTGCGTTATCTTTTAATAATTAAAGGGCTTTATGAACACCATTATAAAAAGTTATTATATTCGCAGAGGCAATAGCGACATTAATGACCCTAACGATTTTATAACTATCCTCCGCGTTTATAATTACAACCATAACGCGGCTAAAGCTATTATAGCTCAGTTTAAAAGTATAAAAAAAGGAGTTCATGAAAGATTTTACGTTTTTTAAACGTTTGAAATACCTTGTTCGCGAAAGTTAACGGTATAGTTTAGGAATCTTCCACTAAATTCGCCATTTTAAAAGGAGATATTGATGACACGTTTGCTAACACGTTACTCCCCCTCGGCATATCCGTAAATTTTAACAAGTGTATCTTTTATACTTAGCTTATCGACGAACGCTTTTATAATTTTCATAATCGTTATAATAGTATAAACGTTGTCATTAAAAGTATTTTATATAGTGGAAATAATAGAAACGACATATCTACCCGCGATAATGAAGACGACGTTATTATAACTAATATAAAAGTTTTCCAAGCCGTTTTTAAGCGGTGCATCGTTTAGGTTAACCACTTGAAACTCTTCCGTTGTAAAGACCTTAGGTTATATTTATGGTACAACGCGAGTAGCTATTGAATTTGTATTTACTTTTTAGATTCTATATAACGCTCGAACGTTTTTAATATTAAAGTTGTTATAGGAATTTATTTTACTTCGGTCTAAGATTTTATCAATTTCTAAAAGAGAAAAGCGTAAATTTTGTATATAATCGCGTATAAGAGTTGGCAGGATTTTAATTCGACCTAATAACTTCGTCTAGATTTTTAAATAGCTTTCTATTTATAATCAATTTATTTTACAATTTTATTTATTTTTTCTGCGTTTTAATACATATAGGTTCTAAATATTATAACATTATAAATAAATAGCTTATCAACCGTTTAAAGTTACCTCGTATTTCTATTTTATTATAATGACTTGGAGAAACTACGTACTATGTACCCAATTCTTCCTTACGATTCATTTCTTTTATAATCTTTTTAAATATCAACCTTAATCAATATCTTCACTAGATAAAAGACTATATCATCCCTGCTTTATAATATAAATTTATTTAAATTGAACCTTAAACAAACTATTAATAAATCACTTAAAACGTTTCGAAATATATATTACTTTTAAAACGAGTCAGTATTTATCGCGTTTGGGCAAAGGAGTTCGCGCCTGTATAAAAAACATCCAAAAGAGTCAGCGCCGTTACATTCCATTTTATTTTACGAAAGGTCCGCAAGGACCGAACCGCTATTACACGGCTCTCCGCCGTTTTCCTCGAGAATATTAATAAGGCACTCACCCCGAAACCGTTCGTTTTCGTTTACGATAAGCTTCCCGACGACCTTAAGAAATTCGCCCCTTTATTCGATAAAGCTCTGAACGACAAGCTACCCCTTGACTATTTCGAAATAAATTAAGAAATCTTTTTTTCTGCCGATAATCAAATTTAACCCTTAAAAGTCTCATAGGGCTCGTTATATAATATGTCTCGTAAGAAGCTCTTTATATTACGAAAAACGTTTACAAAGTTACTCGACTAGGGCTATATTAAAACGAATAGATTTTTAACGGGTACCCTTATACTTTTCGTTAAAAACCCCGGGGGTAACTTATGTTTTTATATTTACTACTACCGGTTTGACATTATTATAAAAACAAACTGTTTCTCTTTTTTTTATTCAAAAGACGTTTACGAATATTTCTTGAATGAAGTAATTTACCAAGTTAAATGTTAAAATTACTTTTTATAAGTTCTATATAAAAGAAAAAGACAAATAAAAAATACAATTACTGTATGTTTCGGACTTTTCGAATAGTTTATTACTTTTTTCGGCTTTCTTAATATCTTTGCCACCTTTGAATAATATATTAATAATTCGTTACAACTTTTTTTCGATGTTTTTTACTTGACATACCTAGACAATATCCATTTTTCATTTTAACAATACTTTCAAAAATTACACCGCTAAGGTTAAATATGTTTTTAGCGACTTAAACGTCGCAAAACCTAACCTCAATATATCCAAATAAGAATTTGGCGTCTAAAAAAACTAATACATAGAATTCGTTATCAAGACTAGTATAGGCGTTCGTATAACCCAAGAAAAACTACGTGTTATCCAGAAAACAATAGTTTTTACGTTAATTTTAAATGTACGAGTTTTTTTGAAATTTGTAAACTTTTACCGGTATTTGATCCACGATTATTCGACGATTATTAAACCGTTACTTTGGCTTATCCGTAATGGTACCCTTTTTTATTAGGGGCCCGAAGAAAAGCTACTTTCGAATGGTTTAAGTTTAACTTTCCTTTCAAATCTATACTCGCCTAATAAAATCCCGACCGTAATACCTTTTTAAAAGCCAATTATTCCCGTTGGGCTTTAGATAATTACCTTTTTTAACGCGACGACCGTAATAACCTACGCCTAATAACGTATTACTCTCATCGTTTATCTCCCGCTTAATATAACTACGAAATTTACGATAAGGAATTACTCGGGATGGTAAGCTATTTAAAAGTATGGAACGCGAATTTCTGGAGTACGATATACTCATTTACGATTTTAACTAAATTATAAAAACCTAAAATACTTTATTACTATACGAAGGCTTTCTAAATGATGAATTCGCTAATTTAAACGGCTTTCGTAATTTTGTTTTCAGTTAGTTTATAATAAGGCGACGAATCATATACTGCTTAAAACTTTATTACAGCGAAAATGAGATATCCATAAAGGTTTTTCCGATCAACGTTTTTAAAGCCAAAAACTTTAATTATTACGCCTTAAATGAGACATTTCTAAGCCGTTTCTACGTATATATATCTCCCGGTTCACTGTCGCCAACGAATTTATCCTAAAGGGTAGCGAAATTTTTACTAATATCGACTTTTAAAATTACTAAGACACCGTTATTACACGTAATATTACTTACCCCTAATGAATCCGTATAATAAAAATAAGCGATCGATATTTCCTAACGAATAGTTGTAGCGATGACGACTAAGTATTGAAGGTTTTGATTTCGAAATATTCGGTAGATAATAATAAGGTTTTATGGTTTCGCGATTATATTTAAATACCTGTTTACAGGCTACTCATTACTGTCGGTAAGGTCTCTGCCTATTTCACATGAAGTAAAAAGAGTAGAAGAGTAATCTTTAGATTAGTATTGTTGTATTAAGAGATATATAGGTTGGAAGAAGTATTCTAGAGAGTGTATACCACGGATAAGAGGTTATAAACCTCCTATTTAGGCAGTGGCCCTTTTTCTGTGCGCTCTATAATACCTATTCCAGACCGCTCCATATATAATGTACTTTTCGTTTTGCAAAAGTACACCTTACAGCGTAACAAGTTATCGTATACTTCACAGAATTGCATCTTGCAATACAATATACTTCCACTTGACCTATATATACTAATTGTAAGGGTATATTATAATACCTATATAGGTATTTTTTTTTCTTTTTATAGTCCGTATCTATAACCTAGTAGTAATAGTGTAGTTATAACGATTTCATATACGTAATCCTGTAATAATAGTGTAATTATGACGTTAATTGTAAATTTCCAAATTAATAGTTTTTGTAGTAACAGTATAGTCGCAATACCAGTTGTAAAGGTTTAAATTAGTAATTTTTAACCGTGGTAATAATTATAATTAAGGCCTAATTATTATAATTAAATAGTAACAGTATAATTGTTAATAACGTTTTTTGCTATTTTCAATAGTAGTATAATTATGTAGGCGTTAAAAGGGTAATTATGTAGTGGTAATTACGCTGTTACGTGTTTTTAGGTTAGTATAAAAATATGTATCATTATCGGTTTAGGCAAAACTTCTTTTCTTTCCCCCTTTAAAAACGCGTACAACTAGTTAATACAAGTCTCTATCCTAATTTAATTCAATATTTATTTCAATTAACTAAATTCAACCGTTTCAAGAGGTAGGTTACTTAATCGATACATATATATTAACATTGAAATTAAATAGATGCCGCGTAAATCCAAGTTAATCAGACGCCGTAAGGCGTGGGAGTGCCGCCGCGCTACCGCCGCCGCCGCCTCAACCACCACCACCACCGTCGCCAATAGCTCGCTGTAATCGAGTATAATATTATCTATAACCGTCACCCCACCCGCCGCCGTCACCCCTCCAGCCCCTTTAAGCCCCGCTGCTACCGTTTTCCCAGCCCTTTCCTCCTCCGCTACCGTCGCCTCCCCTTTATCCTCTTCCTCTTTCGCCACCGCCGCCGCCGCCCTTTTACTGGCCTCGCTAGCCTTCGCCGCCGTCGCCACCCCTTTATCAACCCCACTAATCTCTGCTGTCTCCATTACCCACTTACCGGTATCGCCCGCCTTTACCGTCGCCACCACCTCTTCCTTTCCCACATCCCTCTCCACCTTCCCTTTAAGCTCTCAGAGGAAGGAGCAAGGGGCTCCTAAGGTTATAAACTTTATTATTTCTTCACAAATAAAAACTCCTTTACTTGTAAGACTCCCCCAGAACTGTAAACGTAGCGTTATAAAGCGCCTTCGTGGTTTGTATATCCTAAATCTACCCGTATATATACTTTTGATGTTTTTGTAGATAAGGAATAAAAGGCGAACTTGCTCCGTCTCTTAAAGCTTCGTATAGCCAGAGTACGTCGCGAAGCCTCTTTAATGCATAAAGCTTTAAAGCGGTGTACCCGGGTCCGTAAACTCGAGCCGTTAATGGATACGCCTTACGTACTATATGTCGCATCCGCGACTATAGGTAAATCCATTAACGATTGCTACGAAATTAGGGGTCTTTCGGTCTGTTATTAATATTACAAACGGATTGGCAACAAATACGTCCCCATTCTTTTGGTTTTAAAGATGTGGATTAAAGCTATTTTACGCGCCTATCAACTTTATAATAAGTTTCAACCGATCCCCAAAAATTTCTTTTATTCAAAAACTAATATTTAAAACGTTTCGGAAAATAACCGCGGTTGTAAAAACCCAAAACACGCCGATACTAATTAATATTAGGCGCCAACTAGTGGACTAATAAGTCGGTAACCGCTATTATTATCTAAAAAAGAGGTTGATGTATATATTATGTAGTCGAATCTAATAACGTTATTGCACGTCGCCGTAAAAAGGGTAAAGACCCTTTTACGCCTTTATTTAAGGGTATACGACCTATGGTGTGGGGTTGCATCCTCGTTAACGCTGGTAGCGTCGATAGCGGTAATAGTGGTGGCGCTAGTATAAAGGAGGATTGTGGTGGGGAGGATGGTAGGGACGCAATAGCATCACCTTTCCCCTCTTTTTTTAATATTAATTAGCTGCCCTTTTGGTTGGGCCGGTGCTCCCGGCTGCATTAATGTTATTACTTTCCTTAAAATCGTTCATAAGTGGCAAATATAACTTAAAATGTATAGAACAAAAAGAGGAAATATATCAGATATATTGCGATATCGTAAATTAAAATCAAACGGAGAAAATAGTAAAATACCTAGTAGGGTTAAAGTACGTAGAATAAAGTATAATATTATACTAAGGTCGATACGAAATAGTAGATTTAAATAAAGAAATTAAAAAATGAGGAATTTTATAAGGTTGAAGCGTGTAAAATAAAAAGTAATAAAATATTGGGAGCAGTACAAAATAATAAGGTTGTTGGAATAGTATTATATGCAGTGCAGTAGCTCAACTTTATTTACAGTAAAGTTGACTGTACTGCAAGTGTATTGCTTTATTCGGACTTACCGCATTGGGTGTAAGTTGCGTGCAGTACGCTGCACTTTACTCTCGGGCACGGACTAAGCAATTGGCTATACAAATTACAGTGCAAACCGGCTAGCGGTCTGCCAAACCTAAAACAATACATCTACCATCTGATTACACAATACTACTGTTACTTAGACCACGATTCGAATCGACAACGTTACAATGTCTAAAGCCCTACCAATACTGATAAGTACTTATTAGGTTAAGTACAGATTGGCTAAGTATAAAATAAGCTACTTTCTGGTTGTTACGCTTTACATTATCGTTAGGATAAAGTAAAGATTTTTGCGAAAGGCTTTTATTAGTATTACGTTAATCTCCAAAAACAGGAAATCAAAAAAGACTTTTGGGTTGCGTCAGTCCCTAACGGCAATCTGGAAGTAAGCGACGGTATCTCTACTAAAAATACCAAGAAATTTTTAATAATCTTTTTTAAAAAGCTTTAAGATTAACCACCAAAAGTCTTAATTCAACAAGTTAGCAAACGTTTAAGTTATTTCTACTACAATTATTATTACTATAAAAAACGACTAAGTTTTTACGCTAAATAATCACAATAAATAACTTTCGCCCTTTACCATTGATAACGACTTTCAACCTTACCTTCTATATCAAACTTTTACCTTTACTTTACCTTTTTTTCACTTTCTTACGATAATTCAATCGTTCAGTTTGTTTCTTTAAAAGAAAATACTAAAAATCGCCAAGTTACATTAAGAAAGCCATATTGTATGACCTAATGCTAAGTCGTTAAGTTCACACGCGACTTTACCTTAAAACACGAAGTTCCTACACTCAAAATCACTAAGTCCTTCGTCTTACAAGTTCCAAATAGGCCAAAACTTCAAAATGTCTACTTTTAATACATATTTTAAAGACATTACTAACTCTGTAACAAAAAAATAATTAGGGTGTTCGGAGCTACTTTTACTAAATATTACAACTACGACATATAAGGATGAAACTTTAATTAAACCTTAATCTAAAAATATCTCATTAACTTCGTCGATTATTATATTGTTAAGTATTTTAACAGCGACGACCTTAATAACGCTTTTAGAACCTTTTATGATCTTTTTAACGACTGGATCATAAGTAGAGGAACTTCGGTTTAGAAAAGAGTTAAGATAAAAATTAAAGTGGAACTTAAGAGGTAAGGGGTTTACTTGCTAACTTAAGCCAATAAAAAACTAGTACAAAAGCTTTTCAACCTAGCTTAACTTTAGGAATACCCTCGAAATTCACATTTAAAAGAAAAGGATATTAAGGAACTTTACCGCCTTTACCCGCGATTTAGGAGACCTCCTATTTACCCTCTTTAATTAAGTTAAACCTTTTTATCTGTCATCGATAAGTAACCTATTAACCTGCTTGGTAATTTAGTACCCCTATATGATAGTACAGTGTATGCCTTTAGTGGTGGCAGTGTATGTAAAACAACTGCCGCTAATGCGTCCAGAAGTATTACCGTTAACGCTTTATATTAATTAATTAAGTAAGATCGTTAGGCATTTTAAAACATTCGAATACTTTTTACCCCTCAGCAATTTAACTATTAAACCTTTTAAAAACCTTCCCCCCTTAAATTCATTTACGCGTGAAAGCTTATTTCAGGTCTTATTATAGCATTTTACTATTCGGGCTAAATAATTAGCAATTACCTTTAATACTGTACTTTAGAAGCTTCACAACTCAAGTTATTTTAAAATACTACTGAAGGTTAGGAGAACTATCGCGAACTTCCCCCAAAACCTGTTAAAATAGTTAACATTAATTATAAGTTCCTTACAGACTTCGTTGAGATTGCAAAAGACGTAGAGAAACATAACTGAAAGCCTTATATCCTTCTCAACTTCAAAATGATACCCTTTTTAAACATTTAAAAATAGATAGAGGTTCCCCTTTTAGGTTTTTACTCATTATTCCCCGGAATCCTCATAGAGTACACTAAGGACTATTACCTAACTTTTCTTACTAAAGTTTCCACGTTTTGCGAGATTTATCATAATATAAAGAGTTACTTCGAATATAACGTCTACTTCGCGTAATATTATATAAACTGTGCTATAATGCAGTAAATTACAATAATAACGGAAAAAAGAAGGAATAAATGATAAACGTATTTAATAAAATGTTTAACAAGTTAATATTATATCAAAAACTAATGGGGAAAGTTTACGTTAGCGAAGCAATATTTTACATGCAGGTACGGCCAGTAGTTATAGGCGTTAACGAGTTCGAATACGCTTTATAACATCTAAATATCACTTGTAAAGGATTTTTTTAACTACTTGCGCTCCTCTTTTTCCACCGTAATAATACGTATACCAAATTCGTTTAGTATATACTTTTAAGTTAACAATTTTTTTAACGTGGATAAAGAAAACCCTACGGTAATTAATTATGTTAATCGTAAATACGGGTGCCTATAACGCCCAAGACTTAGCTTATCAACATTAACACTAAACTAAAGGTAATATATACTTTGACGCTGATAAAGTTAAGCTTTAGATGAACCTATTAACCGCTAGTATTATCATCCGAATAATGGTAAGAAATTTTAGATTTATAGCAAGTATAGCTACTAGTTAACTCGGCACCTCCCCGCCGAACGTAATAATAAAAAGGCAGTATATTACACTTAATACCGTGTTGCCTACAAATAAGATTACTTAGATTAAATTGCAAGCTTTGAGGGCGAAGAGCTAATTAATAGCACTAATACTCCTAAGTAGATTAAGTGTACGAAAAATAATGCTTTTAGTACGGCGTAATAACTACCTGACCACGCTATCCTATACCGTCTAGGTGGTAAAGATCTTTACCTTTGATTTAACTGAGATCATGAGCCCTTATATACCTTTAACCTATACAATCGTTACTCGCACCATACTTTTTGAAGTATTATACTAAATATAACGGCATTAGGGTTCCTAATAGGAGGCTATTCGTAATATATAGTATTGCGGAAAAAAAGCATTATAACTACGAAAATCGATCGTCACGATACTGGAAAAGTTGAAGTTATCTTTAGCCTAGATGAAAAACTATCGTTACTAAAGATAACGGTAATTTAAACTATTGTGAAAGCAATTACGTTTTATATCCTTAAGTCCTCTATTCTTCTTTTACTTTAATTGGAGGATATAAAAACCCTCGGCGTTAATTTCGACGTTAATACAAACGAACTGATTAAAAATAGTTAGAGGTTTTCACTCACCCTTAAATAAAGGTACCTATAGTTTCATTTTTAAGGCCTGGAAATAGTAGTTTAAACCTAACAAATCAGGAGATACGTTAATTACACTAACGCTTTAATTATCTAACCATCAACAGGCTATATAAAATTTTAAAGTCTGTACGATATAAAAATATATAATAATTTTCTTTAAAAGCTATTGAAAAACTTTATTATTACTGTTAAACATATACTTAAGCCCCCCAGAGATTGAAGTTTATATTAAAAGACGATAAGGATTTTAACTGCGAAATCTTTATTAATGTATTTTACTTGGATAAGAAACCTATTTTTTACGTCGTTAACTTCGTAACATCTTTTTACAAAGTTCAATTCCTAAAGTTTTTTTTTCGAAAAAACATACGTGGAAAACGCTAAGTATATTATAAATTAACATGTACCTAGATCCACCTAACGTCGTCATTTACGATGCCGGCACTAATTTTGCGGCGGCAGAATTTTAAAAAAGATGATAAAATAATAGGTATTTAATGTAAACAGGTACCTATGAAGGCCCAATAAAGTATTGAAGGATTAAAAGGGCATACGTTTTACTCCGCCAGATGTATTATCTTTACGCTATAAATTAAAAGCTTTACAGATCCAGAGGCACGTCTACCAATGGCAGTAAAAGGCCTAAACAATATTGTAGGACCTGACAGTTTAATACCAACGCTATTGGTCTTAAAATTGTATCTATGCCTGACGAGTAAATTTCCGCTCTCATTAAATACTTAATAACATGTTGCAATTTATAACAAAGCTTTAAGGGAGTTTCAAAGAGAATCGACACAGCTTCAGATTAATAAGGCCCTTAACACCAGGAATGGCCTTATAACAATTAACGTACTTGCTTTACCATGACAAAGTAAAGTCCTTGTATAATGGAAGCTGGATAAATAGAAGAGCCCATACAAAATATTAAGTATCGCGAGTTTCGAAGTAGTTATTAAAATTACTAATAGTGTTAGAATAGTATTATATGCAGTTCAGTAGGTCAACTTTTCTTACAGTAAAGTTGACCATACTGCAAGTGTATTGCTTTGTACGGACCTGCCGTATGAGGTGTAAGTCGGGTGTAGTACGCTGCACTTCACTCTAGGGTAAGGGTCAAGAAATTAGCCATACAAATTACAGTGCAGACTGGCTAGCAGTCTGCCAAACCTAGAACAATATATCCACCATCTGACCACACAATACTACTGTTACTTCGAAGACCAATCGAATCGACAACATTGCAACGTCTAAGTCCTACCAACAAATAGTCTTATATCTTTTCGAACTACCTAGGTTAAACCTTACATTAGGGTTATCAAAGATAAAAACCCTTAATTTAGGTGACCAAGTTGATACATACCTCCTTTACCTATTATCGATGGGCTGATAAAACGCCGCCGGCGCGAAGAACCTCCAAAAAAGATCGTTAAGGACGTAAAATATATACCGGGTCATATCTATAATATTACTTGGGTAAATAGGAAAGAGAAGGATAACGAAGACTTAGTACTAAAGCTTCGATCGTAAGGGATTATTGAGACCTTTGGCAAACTTGTTAAGGAAAGCGACAAGGTTGAAATTAACGGCCTGTTAACTCGAGGGGTTATATAATTCGTACCAAAACCCGATTTTAACCTTTAAAACCCAAACGTTACAATTTTTAAGTCAAGGATTATCTACGAGGTTAAGGACAAAACCACGGGGCGGTCGTACGAAAAATCATGTCTAATTATTTAAAGATACGGTAATAAAGGCAAGGATTGGATACTTACGTAATCGCTAAAGATCTAAAAAAAATCAATTAACGTTTAGTGGTTGCTTTGGAAACAAGTTTATTAGCTAGGACTAAAGGATAGTTTACTCTTAATAGCCGTAATATAACGCAAACTTATACGTAATTAGCAACGGATTTACAACGGATCGTATTATTAAAACTACTACAAAAACTCCGTGATGTTTAACTTTTAGATGCAGTAATACAATGTATAAAGCCACTATATGGATTAGTTAAAGCAGTCGTTTATTAGTTTTTGACTTATTAGTCATAAATTTAATCTCGGCTAACGATAAAGTTTTTAATATACGACCCGTGTTTACTAGAAACGTAAGAAAAGGACTTTAATGTGATAGATATATAAACTAACGATACTCTTTCCGTCGGAATAGCTAGCTTTGTATTACTAGAATAACAAGCGATTAAGGACTTAAAGTTTTAAAACTATAAGCCGATAACGACGTTGATAAAGGACAGTAAATTTAATTTTAATAAATCTTTAATCCGTATACTAAGTGTTAATACCGGTCTTAGCTTTCGTTCAAAGGGCTAGGGTATTGTTTTAGCTATAATAAATAAGACTGACGTGACCAAAGCTTAATAGTACTTGGAATAGCGTGTTAAGAACAATTATATTATTATCCTATACTAACCGGAAGCACTGTAAAACGTATTTATCGCCGTATAGGTATAAAAACCAACGAATAAAGATTTTAATCGACTTAATAAAAGGCTCGAGTAGCAAATACGGAGTTTGGACCACGGGATTAATATAATTATAATTGACTTATTAAAAGCCAAGTTAATAATCTTTACGGGCGGTTCCTTTACAAATAACACTGGTTTTTCTTCATAGATCGGCTTTTTCATAACCCTTGTTGACGAAGATAAACGGAAAAACTAGTTTGGTATTATCGGTAGCCTAATTTACTAAACCTCCATTAAGTGTAAAAAAATATATAAAGTATACTAGTATCGGAGGTTTACGGTATAATAGTAAGCTTTAACATAGGTATAAAGTTGTAAAAAACCTTTAACATTATTACCAGCCAGTTAAAGATTTCTCTTATCCCGGTGGTAATTTATACCAATTTGAGGAGTCTCTTCGAATGCCTGTTAAAACTCGGAACTACAAGCGAAAAACGCCTAATAATCAACATAATAGCACTCTGTAAAGCCTATTAAGGGAGGTAAATTAAGTATTTCCGATGGATCGATGGCAAAAACAATCCCGCAGATGCTACAACAAAGTCGATACTAAATAAAGCCGTAAAGAGGTTTATAAATAGTAATAGACTAACTATACGTATCGAGGGCTATGTTAATAAGTCGCCCGAAAAGATTGAATTACGTAACTGCGGACATGAATTTACTGATAGATTGAAAGACTGATAAGGGATTAAGGATAGAGATTTGTTCAAGTGGCATAGTTGAAGTGGAGGCGTACAAAGGTCTGTGGCGAAGGAACTTTTTATAGGAGTTGATCAACTCGGACCTTGGAGTAATGGAGCAATTAAGGTTGAATAGAGTTAATTTATATGAAATTAGGTACAATTTAGTATGAAACTCAATTGGAATCAATGGGTGTTTGATAAGTAAACGAAATAGTAATTTAGTAGTAACCGGAAAAGATTGGTCAGCTACACTAACGTACGCGCACCAACTAAAAAACCACCAGTATTGGAATAGTATTACATGCAATACAATAGGTCAACTTTACTTACAATAAAGTTAACCGTACTACAAGTGTATTTCTTTATACAGACTTACCACATTAGGTGTAAGTCGAGTGAAGTACACTGCACTTCACTCTCAGGCACGGGCTAAGCAATTAGCTATACAAATTACAGTGCAGACTGGCTAGCGGTTTGCCAAACCTAAAATAATACATCCACTATCTGACCACGCAATACTACTGTTACTTTGACTACGATTTGAATCGACAACATTATGCTGTCTAAAGCCCTACCAATAAAGGTTAAATAAAGGCAAGTTCATAAGGCCGGTATAAACGAAATTTGTATTCCGTAGTATAAATCGGGAAGCAGCGCGAATAATGTATTTCGGATCGTTTTAAATCGGCAGAAGTAATGTAATAATTTATTGAAGTCGTTAAACCTTTTCAACTATATTAATAAATTACGTGCTCGTTATTATAAGCGTGTCCAATGCTTCGTTTGGTGTAGTTTTTGCCATTACGTTTACCGGGTTAAGTTTTCCATCGATTTATCTTATTTCTTCGAATTCCCAAAGTTTATATAACTCGCGAAAAGGTATAATATCGATTATTAAACATTTTTCGTTAATAGTACCTAATTTAACCAGACATTTACAAAACGAAAAGAAATTAGTATATATAACGAGAGGGATAAGGCGTAAGCTAAAGTTGAAAATGATTATCCAAACTATTATTATAATAATAATACTTAAATCGAAACCTTAAATTATACTATAAATTTTCGAGGCCAAAACGTTTCGTATAACCTGTTTATATTGAGTAAAACACTAATAAATAATATTTTTACGAAACATGAAACCATTACGTACTAGAATTTCGTTATCGAAGATTAGGATAAAGCTTACTTACGAACTATAATCGGAATTATTAACGAAAAATCCGTTGGTAAAAATAAACAGCTTTATAATACGTATATCCAACGGTATAAATTTCAAACCGCTTTTTCAATTGTATATTTTCCACAAAAAGCGCTCATTCAACGCCTTAAATACATCATCCAACGGGTTGGTTTGGTACTACGCGGCGACCGAAGGATCAAATACTATTTTCGGCTATATTATAACAGCAATTCAAGCGCCACATACGCGTTGACATCCGTATTCGTCGGCCAGTTTCACATTATATAAAACGACAAAGGCAACTTTATCCAACTACCCATTTTATGTAAGGTTTAAAACGCCGTTCCGGAAAGTAATAGTAACTCCATTAAAATCGATTATATAATCTTCTATTAGGTATATCTTGGGCTTCGCTTTTAAGCCGGCCTTTAAAAGTTTCCTCTTTTTAGATACAGAAACCGAGGTATTACATAACGTTAGTATGTCATCCGTTTACATACCCGTTAGTATAAAGCCCTTAAAACGGGTTATTAATACTAATAGATACGGATCGAAAGTTAAATTAGTTATTTAGAACCGCTCTTTATAATATCTTTAATAGGTATTATATCAATAAATACCGGCTTTAATTAGGCTATAAAGTTATTTTATTATATGAAAGATTATTTTAAGTAGGTGGTATCTTCTAAAATTCTTTAGTATATCGGCGTAAATACATCTTTTTTAGCTGTTTTTAAAACTTATTATATATTTACGTTATGTTACAGAATTCGACATATCAATTATACGGTATGTTAAAAAAGGTCACGAACATAAAAATCAGGCGATTACTAACCCATTGTAAGGTGGGCGACTAGGTTGTAATATCTTTCTTATTATCGTTGTTAAAACCTTTTACAATCAGGCGGGTTTTTTCGTAGGGTTTTCCGATCTTATCCTTAATTTCGTAAACGAAACGAGTGGGAAATTTTTTATAAGCGCCGTAAATCGTTGTGTTGAACCGTTTGAAGCGAAATACGCCCTGATTCATTAAGGCTGAAATTTTTATTTGGGTAAACTATTTAAATAGGATACCTAAAACAATGATAATTCCGTCATTATGTAAATTTGAGTTAAATTCGCGATTTGCTATTTTCTTTTAAGTAATAAAGAAATTCGCGACAAAGGTCCCGAGGCGTTTTTTAGTTTTCGAGTTAAAGGGGCGGCCCTAGTGGTAAAGTGTTAGTAGAGTTGGTATAAACTGATCGCTATCTTTTCGTGAAAGCAGGACATATATGTGATTCGGAGGATGGGCTGGAACTAAAAGTGGCTTAAATTCGTCGTTTTGAGTGGTGTTTTGTTAGCGGGTTTATTCAGATTACGGTTTCGGGCCGCTCTATTTTATCTTTCTTTTATATTCTCGTACCATTATCTAACGAAACGAATTTATACCGTTTGCAAAATTAATAAAAATATTATAGCCTTTAAACCCGTCAATCTTTTAAAGGCTAGTCCATCCATCTTTAGGTTTCCAAATTAGGACCTTAGATTACAACAATAAGTTTAAAACGCCAGTTTTATGTAAGCTATTCCTTATAGCTGGCGCTCTAAACATATCGTTCTTGGCTCGTAAGGAACGTAATGTTGTTATATCCTTCTTTATAACAGTCTACCTTTGTATCATAGTTAGTAATAATATAAAGTTTATATAAAGCCTTGGGTAAGCATTAAAAATAAGGAGAGTAAGGATAAGCCTACTTAAGTCAAAGGTGTTATTAACGGCGTTAACCGTTATTTAAAGGGTAGATTCCTTGAAACTCATACCTTTCAATTCTTTCAATAACATTATATACGTTTTCTTAAGCGGTCTATAATATCGTTTATATATTTAATACTCTATAAGGCTTTTGATAAATTTTGTTTACATTTGTTGCCGGTTATCCCAATCTTATTACGCTATTTATTCAAGTCTAAAGCTATAATAATGTTGTTTGTAATCCAGTTTATAGGCCTTAAGTAAAAGTTTAACCAACAATTAATTAAAACGTTCTAACAGTTTATAATGGAAACGTTTCGTGTAAATTTTACGATTTAAAACGATGTTATGTCGACGACGTAAGGGACCAGTAAGCTATCTAATTATATAATATTAATAATCACCTTGTAGTTAAAGTCCACATTATTTTAAAGGTGTAACTTGAACTGGCATAAAGCTTATAAGTATAACTAATACTTATGGTAAAATATTTCGACAACCTTGAGTATGTCCTTTACTATATCCTTATAGCCTTCAGCGTAGAGCAGGCGTAAAAGGCGTTTTACAGTCAGGTATCCGAATTAGCGGTATAAAATCGGTAATTCCAGTTAGGTTAAGTAAATAGCTTTGATCTTACGTATTTTGGGGTAAAACTATAAGTATCCGAATTTAAGACGAAACGGTATAGATACGCCATCCAAGGCATGGATAAACTAATTATTTGTATTTCGGATTTTAATTCCGAGCTTATTTATATTAACTAATAAAACCAGGAATAATGTTTTCAAGTTTATTACGTAAAACTTAACCGGTCCAAATCGTGTGTTTACAACGACCGTACCAAGCGAAAACGCTTTTCTTTTAATTAATAAAACATTTTAGTATTATTTTATTCTGTTTAACTAAAACTTCGAAAACCTCGTCGCGAACGCGTTGAATTGTTGTTTTCCGGCCGTTAAGATTTCGGCTGTACTAGTATTAGGTATAATACCCCAAAACCGGTTACCGTATTTGTTTAAGAACGTGAATTACAACGTTATATAGGTGTTAAACGCTTTGTTTACGTAATTCAGTCCTGTAATGTGTAGGGTAAATGTATTTTATAGGCCTATAAAAACAAGTTGGGCGATTTTTCTATCATAGGCTATCAAGTAAGTATTGTTACATTTAAAGTCCTTTTCCCTAAAGGAATATTCGTAGGGGTAAACATTGAATTTACTATTGAAGTTTATTCAGCTACGTATATTATAAAATTGGCTTTTATCCGGTTTCTAAATATATAATCAGCCTAAAACTATCGTTCAATTCAAATTTACTCGTAAACAGGGTTATTAGTAAACTAATAGCCGATCTTTCCGTATATAATGTACTGCTTTTATAAACCTATGGGGCTCCATATATCTTTTCGCAAGTATTATTATAGCTTCTATACATTTCGTTTATTTCTGGACGATCGTTCCTATCCCTTATTATTAAGGTTCTCTATTTAATACTTATACTTTAGGCGTTCGTTTTATTTTAGGTATACTTTAAATCCTCGATCCAAAACGTGGTAAATACTACCGATGTGGTTTACTTTAGTAATTTGGCCTTCGCCTTTAGTTTTATTGGGTTTTCGTGGTATATTTTCATCACTGCTTAAATAAATAGTCTGTTACCCTTATATTCCATTTTAAAGGCTAAATGGAAAATTTGAAACTTAACCAATAATGTGTTAAGAACTTTCTATAGGTTTTTATCGGCGTTTTTCCATTTTTTTTTCACGGATTCCTAAGTTAAATTGGTTCAATTTTAATATAGAAGTAATATTTTAGGCGGTTATAATACTTCCTAAATTTATTCAGCTACGTAAATTGGTATATATATCATTTTCAACTTGCCCAACAAATATATTAGGCAAAATAATATACAACTAAAACGATTTAATATCTAGTCTTTTATATATATTATGTATAGCACGTATCTTATTATTCAGTATATCTCACAATTTACCGTTGTAATTATCGTCCTTATCCTAAAAATTGGCGAAATTGGTAAGTTCTATAAGATCGTTTTTATTAGTGGGAAAGCGGTGTGGTAAAAGGTTATGGTAAGGTTTGTGGTTGGCGGGTATTGGTTCGTAAAATACGTATTAGCGTTTTACACCGCTCTTAGTTTTTTGAAACGGGCTATTTTCGGTGTTACGGCCGTTTCCGTGATAGCTGAACGAGTTATTTTCGGTGTTTTAACTGCTTTCTCTATAGCCGAACGGAGTGTTAACCGTATTTATAAAATGGTTTAATATTTGGTTTTATTTTATAATGTGTATTGGTATAAGTTTGTATTGTACCCGTATGGTAAATAAGGATTATAGTTGTTTTTCTTTTTTTTTCAGGGTTATGTTTTTGATTTGGGCTGCGGGTATATTATTAGGTCGTTTAACGCCTTATATTCGTTATTTTATCTGCATATTCTTTACCACATGTTTTTTATATTCCGTTAGGTAATATCTTTTTCCATATTCCGTTTAATACATATTTTTATCCTCCTAATCTAATAAGTCGTTAAGTTGTATTATTTTCAATAGGTCTTTTATAAAGAGGACATTCCTACTTCCTAAGATATTAATAACTTTACTTCGTAGTTAAATTCAAAGAATCTGGCAACAAAGGGGCTTACTATTTGCCATAAACTCAACTTTCAATTCGAAAATCCTTTTTGAAAATTACCTAGTATATCAGGTTCTTAGGTTTTCTCCTTCTAGTAACAAAAAATTACGGTTAAGATATACGTATTTACTGTATATAAATCTAGTTCCTTGACTGGTAAATCGATAATATTATCCTAAAGGCTCAGGTTTATTTCGCGCATTATAGCTTTTCTGATTCCCATATACTCGATTAAAAGATTTGGGTAAATGTTAGCTTCTATCGATATTATTGATGTTAGGGTTATAACTATAAATGTTTTGAGTCGGTTGGAAATAGTTGTGTTTATATATAGCTAATATATTAAAGCGGTGTAAATTAGTGGTTTCGTGCCGCGATTGTATTTAGTTACGTTTAAATTTTACAGTTTCAAGTGGGTTGTTCCACAAACGGCAAATATAAAATAAATAATATAAACACAACGGTTAAAGTAAAGTTACCAACGTTTACTAGTATAAATTAATATTAAACGATGCGTAACTAAAATGTAATTAAAGATTAATTGGGAGTTTTAAATTAGTTTTATTAAAGTTTCATAATATTATACTAGCCAAGCGGTTGCGAAAAATCTAAACATCATAAAATTGAAACTTAAAACATGTAGAGTAAGCGTAAAAAAACGAATAAGGTAAGGGAAATATAGATAAAAGGAAGTATAATATGTGGTCCGGTATATTAGTCTTAGTTCTTATTTGGTAAGCGGTCCGGATTATTGTATCGCAGACTCTTTTATCAAAGCGAGTGGTTCGGATGGTATATTCGTAACCGCTTTCAAATTAAGCTAGTGGTTTCGATATTATACTCGTTACCTCTCCTATATTTTGCAAATGGTGTGGATTATCGATTTCAAATCCGACGAGTCCCAACGAAGGGTTCCGAAACTTGATGGTTTTGATTTGAATAGCCTAATACGTAATAAGACACTCTTTGAAAAGTACCTGGGTATGTTAAAATGCCAAATAAGGGTTAATAGTAGTGTAACGGGGCTTTCAGTAAATAAAACTTCAAACAAAGGTTAATAATATCGTATTAAAGTTATTCTTTTTAAATTTATTTAGCTTTTATAGTCTTTATATATATCCCGTATAATTTGTATAAAAACGTAATATTAAATACAAATAGTTAAGACCGCTATAACATCTTGTTATAAGTATTTAACTTATATTTATTCATTTTCCCTAAACTATTCGTAATAGACTAAATTGACTACTAATTAGCGTCGATAAGGTTTTTACCTATTCTATATAAAGTAAAGGAAGTAGAAAAGTAATCGTTAAATTGGTATTATTATGGTAAGAAATAAATAGGTTGAAATAAGTATTTGATGGAATACATGCCACGAATAGGAGGTTATAAACCTTCTATTCGGGCCATAGCCCTTTTACTATATACTTTGGAATACCCATTTCAAACCGCTCCATGCATTACGGTGCATTCTGAAATACCCATTCCAAACCGTTCTATACATGATGCACTTTGCGTCTTGCAAGAGTTTAGCCTGCAGCGTGACACGTTATCGTGTACTCTGCAGGAGTGCACCTTGCAATATAGTGTACTGCTACTTAACCTATGTATACTAGCTGTAAGAGTGTATCGTAATATACGCAATTACCGTTTTAATTTAAGTTATACTCGATTTACTTTTTATCAGTTACCCAGGCCGCGACGTTATTATTATTATTATTTCTAAAACGTATTTTTAACCCAGTTCATATCGCTTAATCTGTCGTTTTTTATCGTAACTACGACGTCTAGAAGCGTATAACCTATTAGAAATACCGTCGAAAAGGTTTTTTTTAAACATTTTCCGTCTTTCGAACAGCTTTAAAACGAGGTTTCATTCGGCTTTATAATTAATTTACCCTCAAAACGTACCGGTAACCCATATTACCGTATAATTATTACAAATCGCTTAGATAAAGCTGTTACCATTAAAGCCATAGCCATTATAAACGCCGAAACTTATACGAAACGGTTTTTGAATTTCTATTAACAATTTTACGAATTTTTATACGTTTGTTAATAACAGCGGTTGGAATCAAACCAATGGATTTTGAAAAATATTTTACGAATTAACCGGTGTAAAATAATACCAAAATATTACCTTTCACACCAAATCCAACGGCGTAACCGAACGTGTTAACTAGAAAGTTTTAACGTACTTACGTTTCTTTATCATTTATACCTAAATTATTTGAATTTATTTATTACTTGATTATTAATTAGTATCAAATAATCAAAATACGACAAACATCGATATTAGCCTATTTATTATACCCTATAGCTATTACGTTCACTTTATATAACTGGTATAACGTTTCTTCGTCCTAATTAAAATATTACACGCACGGATTGAAGATTTTTTCTAACGTATCCGCGAGGTTACCAAATTCGTATAATTTATAATAACGGTTACGTAATGAAGTATAAAGAAAGCCGTTAATAAATGACGTTCCCCTTTGAAACGTTTTCGGGTTAGCGACAACATTTTACTTTTTCTAAAAAAAAAAAAAAACCGGATACACTTTTTGAAAAGCTAAGTTAACTTTATAATAAGTACCTTATGACTTATGTAATCGACTCTTATATTATTAAACTCGACGTACAAGACGGAAAATATCATCGATTTCATATAGATTAATTCGTTCGAATTGTTTTCAATCCTTTCCTAAGTTAATAAACTCGCGTTTTTTGCCCCTAAACCGTAAATATCATTAACAACGATAGTGAAACGAAGCTAAAATACTACTTCAAGAGTATATTACGGGTCTATAATAAACCTCAAGTCGTATATATGCGGTTTAACTACTTACCGAAACGGTACGTTTTAATTAAATAGGTAAGCTATATATACCCAATGTAAAAGCCGCTTTTGAGTTTTCTAGATATCGTAATACTTAACGTTTTTGAATTACGTTACGAATTAGCTGAATATAACGACAAGCCATTACGTTAGGCCCATAAAAAGGTTTAATATTTTATACTTTATATTATAAAAGGAAACGACATTTAAGTTGTTATTTCACGAATACTTAACAGATGTATTATAATATTAAATAAATCCGAGTACTAACGAAAATTACTTGAATATATCCTTAAATTCCTCATCCTAATTTTTGCCAAACAGCTTCTTATTTATCTCGATTAATTTACTTAGCTTTACGTTTATACGGCCCAATTTTACGTTAATACGCTCGAAAACGTCAACAAGCTTTTAAGTCTCCTTTAATTACGTTCTCTAACTACTCGTTACCTATATTATTTATATTTTCATCTTATGATAAAAAACTTACTTAAACATTACATTTTTCGTTTATAAATTATATAGCCTATAGGTTGCTAAAATGTATGATGGTAGTGGGTATAAATCCCTCCCCGCCTCGAGTTTCTACCTTTCGCTAAATAACGCGCTTAATTCTTATAGCCTTTTTAGTAACGATTACCTAGGTTTATACGCTTTTTACTTGTTCGTTAACATTGAAGAAACGGCTTATAAAAACCTTAACTTACCTCGGTACTAAATATCAAACTTTAAATAAACTTGAAATATTTTTGATAACTTTATTTATATTAGAGTTTAAGTTCAAATTTGTATAAAATTAATTAAAATTATAATCTGTAACACTGATAGAATAAAGGCGACACCGAATATTAGTATTTAACCGCTCGTTAATGGTTTCTTCGCAACTATATAAGCTTCTTACCCTCTTTTTTTAATAAAACTATTTCGTGTTATACGTTGTCTAGCAAATGTATTTAAAGTATATTTGCTTACGAGTTACGTCAAGGTATATTTTCATTACCTGTAAGGCAAGAAACTTTACATTCGTTAATAAAAGCGAAACAATTTCCAAGTAAAGCTAATTTAAGTTTTTAATAACTTCATCGACCATTATAATTAATTAACGATTTATGATACGAAAGAACTATGAAGACAGATATAAGAAAAAAATATTTCAATTGAACCTTATTATTAGCTTCATTATTATACTAATATTATAATATTAATAATATGATGAAAGGAGGATTAAAGATTAAAGGATTTTTTTCCGGAAAGGAAATCTACAGATTATTTATAAAGGGGAGTGTTAAAGCGCCTTTTACGTAACTCAAAATTCGTTTGGTCTAATACCTTTTACACAATACCACGAAATTTTGAACGGCTCCGAAGCGTCTATTTCGCATTTGATATCCCGTATACACATCGTATACCGCTGCATAGGAAGGGGAAAAAGGGGGGGGGTCTTCGAGGTAATTTTAGGGGTGATTTTATAAGCTAGTGCCTAGCTAATATTACCAGGAATTCAACCCTGATAGTTCTACACGATTTTACGATTTTATGGAGTAGGGAGGAAGCTACATAGGAATACGCTCTCACATGTCACGTGATCGGATTACACTATCCTTTCAGCTCCACAGCAGCTCCCTAATAAGGACTTCTCCTTTCCTTCTTCATCGAGGTTTATGGACAGAATCCGACTACCTTAAGCGACAGCTCCAGCCTCAGTCCCTTTATATCAAACACTTCAATAAGGAACTTGTTGGAATAGTATTACATGCAGTGCAGTGGGTCAACTTTACTGTAAGTAAAGTTGACCATACTGTAAGTGTATTGCTTTGTACGGACTTGCCGCATTGGTTGTAAGTCGAGTACAGTACGCTTCAATTCACTCTAGGGTACGGGTCAAGCAGTTGGCCATACAAATTACCGTACAGACCGGCTAGCGGTCTGCCAAACCTAGAACAATAGATCCACCACTTGATCAATGTAATATTACTGTTACTTCGAAAACCAATCGAATCGACAAAGTTATAACAATCTAAGGACTACCAATACTGATTGGTTCTTATTAAGTTAAGCACAGATAAGCTAAGTAAAAGAAGAAGCTACTTTCTGGTTACGCTTTACGTTAAACGATGGCTAGGATAGAGCAAAGATTTTTGCGAAGGGCCTCTATTGTTGCGTCGGTTTTTACGGCAGTAAGTAAAGAAGACTTTTAAGTTACGTCGGTTTTTACAGCAGTTTGGAGGTAGCGACGGTATCGCTATTAAAAAAAAACAAGAAATCTCTACAATTTTTTTTCAAGACATTGAGATTGATTGTCAAAAGTATTAAAGTTCGGCAAGTTGGCAAACAGCTAATTTGGTACTATTGCAGGTACTATTACTATAAAAACGACCAAGTCTCTACGTCAAATAACTTTCAACTTTCGCCCTTCGCCTTCTATTACGAAAAAACCTTTTCCCTTACCTTTTACATTAAACCTTTGCCCTAATTTACTCTTTTTACTTCCTATGTCACGTCAAACTCCAAGCTTACTACTCTGAGCGAAATTGCCAAGTCGCTAAGTCCTCACGCGACTCCACGCCGAAATATCAAATCCTTATGCCCAAGATCACCAAGTCTTTTTACTTACATTTCCTATACGTTTTACACAAGTTAAACCGTTAAAATGGTTACTATAAGTCCTCACTTTTAAGTTATTACCGACCCTATCAGAAGAAAAGCAATCAAGATCCTTAGTTACCTATTCGCCAAACATTATAACCATGACCTTTAGGAACACGACGTCGATAAGGAATTAACCGAAGAATATTTAATCAACTTCGTCAGCTACTTTATCTTGTAATATAACAGCGGTGAAAATCTTAACGGCGGTTTCCATAAGTACCGCGAATTTTTAGACGACTGAATTATTAGTATGTAAAAGGTAATTTTAAAAACCGTTAAGTTTAAATTAAAGGCTGAGCTTAAGCGTTAAGGGATTTACGTATCAAAAGGAAGCTTTATTAAATTGGCTGAAAATCTCTTCAAATTGACTTAATTAGAAGAACGCTATTAAAACATTAAACCTTAAAACTCTTAACGAAAAAGAAAATGAGTTAAGGAATCTTAACGCCTACATACACGTTTTAGGGGACCGCCAACTTACCCTTAACTAAATTAATCCTCTTTATATATTAGCAATAAGAAACATTTTAACCTATTCGAAAACTTAGTACTCCCACGTAACAACGTGGTATACGCCCTTAACGGTGGTAGGGCATGTAAAGCAACAGCTACCAACGCAGCTAGAGGTATTAATATTAGCACTTTTGTAATAATCATACTAAATACCAGTGAGTATCAGTAGTAGTCAGAGGATTTATGTTAGCAGATCGGTTGCAGAGGTATGCGTAATAAAATATCAACGACACGTTCTTCTTCTCAAAGTGATGATCAAGAGCTGAAAAGCTATTCGGGGGTGAATACTTAGATTGATAACTGAAAAGCTATGAAGGAAATACTATCTATGTGGTGCTGACCGTGTCCTTATATCCTATGGCCTTTATACCATCTTCAGTCCTAGATCGCCTACATATGTTGCTAAGTATCATATGTGATCTACCTATGTAGCCTATCCTACCTATGTAGCCTATGTCCTGATTTTGCATAGGCAGCTCTTGCCTATGTAGCCTATGTTCTGATTCTTCATAGGCACAACCCTAACCTTGGGCTATTTACCCAATCTTTGTATGACACAAGAAATGTTCCCCGCCTAATGTATTAGACTCCAGGCTTCTTGGTGGCGCGGTTTGCATGTTGGCATGTTTCTTGACCCAACCGCTATCTAGATTATAACAACTTTATACCAATTAATTAAAAAAGACAGTTAGGCCTTTCAAAACCTTCAAGTATTTATCGCCCTTTAGCAATTCGGTCGCCAAACCCTTCAAAATCCTTAAAAACCTTCCCCCTTCAAATTTGCCTACGCGCGAAAGCCTACCACAGGTCCTACTACAGGATTTTACCCCTCAAGTTAGGCGATTATCAATTACTTTTAACACCGTAACTCGGAAGCTCTAAGGCTTGAACCATCAGCAAATACTATTTAAGTCTAGTATAACTATCGCGATTTTTCTCTAAAATCTATTAAAATAATTAACATTAATTACAAACTCCTTACGGACTTTATAAAGATCTGGAATAACAGAAAAATGTATGACGGAAAGCCTTAAAACCTCTTCGATACTAAGATAATACCCTTTCTAACTATTTACAAGTAAATAAAGGTCTTAATTTTTGGTTTTCACACAGTATTTCCCGAAATCCTTACAAAATACGCAAAAAATTATTACCTAACTTTCTTAACCTAAACAAAGACGTTTAGCTAAGTCTACAATGATATAAAGGGCTACTTTGAACAAGACGTTCACTTTAAGTAATAACATATAAACTAGGCTATTATAAAGTGGGTAACGATAATAACTAAAAGGAAAGAAGAGGAAATACCAATAGATATGTTTGATCAAATCATTAAGAAGCTGATATTATACCAAAAATTAATGGTAAAAGCCTACATTAGCGAAGTAACACTTCGTAAACAAGTACGGATAGCTATTACGGGCGTTAACGAGTTCTAATACGCCTTATAATGCCCAAATACCATTCACAAAGATTTTTTTAGCCAGTTACATTCCTTGCTTACTACCTTAATAACACGTATACCAAACTAGCTTATTATATATTCCCAAACCGACAACTTCTTTAACGTAAAGAAAGAAAACCTTACGGTCGTTAATTACGTTGACTATAAATATGGGTGCCCATAACGCCTAAGGTCTAGCTCACCAGCGTTAAACTAGAGGCAATAACTACGTTAATATTAATAAAGTTAATCTTTAAGTGAACCTATTAACCGCTAACACTATCATCGTAATAACAATAAGTGATGTTAAATTTATGGCAAGTCTAACTGTTAGTTTACTCGATACCCCCCTACCGAACGTAACAATAGAAAGGTGGTATACTACGTCTAATATCCTACTTCTTTTAAATATGACTACTTGAATCAAATCACAAATTTAAAGGGTGATAAGCTAATTAACGACGCTAACTCCCTTAAATGAATTAAGTAACACCAAGAAAATATTATCCTTAACGCGGCCTAATAACTAGACAACCACGCCTTCCTATACTATATAAGTGGTAAAACCCCTTACCTTTATCCTAACCAAACCCCTAAACTTTTAATTACCTTTAACCTTCGCGATTTTCATGCGGACAACACGTTTCAAGGTATTATGCCATATATAAAGGAAGTAAAATACTTTATGGGAAACTATTCGTAATACGTGGCACTACGGAGGGAAAATACTACAACCACTAAAATTAACCGCCACAATACTAGTAAAGCCAAAGTTGACTTGAGGCTAGGCGAACAATTATTATTACTAAGGATAACGGTAATTCAAACTATTATAAGAGTAATTACATTCCACATCCTTAAGTCATATACCCCTTTCGTTCTTTGCTTAAAGGATATAAAGACCTTCGGCGTTAACGTCGACGTTAACGTAAACGAACTAGTTAAAAACGGCCAAAGGTTTTTACTCACCTTTGAGTAAAAGTATTTATAATTTCATCTTTAAGGTCCGAAAACAATAGTATGAAACTTAACGAAGCTGGAGATACGTCAATTATAACGGCGATTCAATTACCCAGCCGTTAATAGGCTATATAAAGTCTTAAAGTCTGTAAGGTATAACGATGTGGAATACTTTTCCCTAAAAGCTATTAAAAGGCTTTACCACCACTACTGAACGTATGCCTAACCCTCCCCCCAAAAAAAATTAAATTTACATTAAAAGATGATAAAGATTTTAACTGAAAAATTTTCATCGATATATTTTACTTAAATAATAAGCATATTCTTTATGTCGTTAATTTCGCAACTTTTCTTCATGAACCTAAGTTTCTAAAGTCACTTTCGGCAAAGGATGTATAAGAAACGTTAAGGATACCATAAATTAACACGTATCTAGGTCCACTTAACGTCACCGTTTACGATACCGGTATAAATTTTATTACGGTAAAATTTCAAAAAGAAATTAGGATAATAGGTATCTAATGTAAAGAGGTATCTGTAAAAGTCTACTAAAGAATTAGGGAAGTTAAAAACGTATACTCCCTAATTAGCTAAACGTATAATATCTTTACACTGAAAATTAAAAGCTTTATATATTCGGAGGCACGCCTACAGATGGCAATAAAAATTTTTAATGATACTATAGGCCTTAACAGCTTAATGCTAACTCTCCTGGTCTTTAAAGCATACCTTCGCCTAACAAGTGAATCTCTGCCCTCGGTAAGTACTTAAAAACGTATTACGACCTATAACAAAACTTTAAGGAAATTGCGAAGAAAATCTGCACACCGCCAGATCAAAAACGCCCTTAACACCAAAAACGACTCTTTAATAATCGACGTACTTACTTTACCGTTAAAAAGTGAAGTCCTCGTATAGCGGGAACCAGGAAAATGGAAGGGCCCGTATAAGATAATAAATATCGCAAACTTAGAAGTAGTTGTCGAGATTACTAACGGCTCTATACCTTTTCGAATCACTCAGGTCAAGCTTTATATTAAGTCTACTAGAGATAAAAATCCTTAAGTTCTTTAAACCAAGTTACCAAGCTAATACGGACCTTTTTTACCTGTTATCAATAAGCTTATAAAACTCCGTCGACGCGAACAACCCTTAAAAAAGAGAAGATTAAAAAGGCGGAATATATACCGGGCTGTATATGCAATACTACCTAGGTAAGTAGGAGAAAAAAGATAACAAAAACTTAATATTAAAGTTTCGAGTATAAGGAATTATTAAAATCTCCAGCAAACCTTTTAAAAAAAGAGACAAGGTCGAGATTAACAGTTTACTAACTCGAAGGGTTATACAATTCGTATCGAAAACCGACTTTAACCTTTAAGATCCAAACGTTATGATTTTTAGGTTAAGGATTATTTACGAGATTACAAGAAATATTACGGGGCGACTATATGAAAAATCACGTTTAATCACTTAAGGATACGGTAATAAAGGCAAAACCTAAATCCTTAGGTAATATTTAACAATTTAAGAAATAAATTAACGTTTGGTAATTACTTGAGTAGCAAATTTACTAGCTAAAACTAAAGGTAAATTTAAGCTTAATAGACATAATATAACGTTAATTTATATGTAATTAGGAATAGATTTACAAAGAATTATATTACTAAAACTACTATAGAAACTCCGTGTTATTTACCCTTTAGACATGGTAATACGATATATTAACCTATAATACGGATTAATCAATGAAGGTGTCCATTGATTCCTAACTTACCAGTCGTATTCTAAATTTCAATTAACGATAAATTCTTTAACATACGATTTATACTTGTTAGTAATATAAGAAAAGGACCTCATCATAATAGGTATTCAAATTAAAAATACCCTTTTCATCGGAACGGCTGGCTTCTTGATATTGGAATAGTAAACGATTAAAAACTCTAAGTTCTGAAATTGTAAGCCGATAAAGACATTGACGGAAGGCAGTTAACTTAATTCCAATGGATCGTTAATCCGTATACTTAGTATTAATACCGGCTTTAGTTTTTGTTAAAAGGGTTAGAGCGTTGTTTTAGTTATAATTAACAAGACTAATAAGGCTAGAAATTAACGATACTTGTAATAGCGTATTCAGGATGGCTATATTACTACTCTATGTCAACCGAAAGCCTTTTACGACATTTCCATCGCAGAGTAAGCATAAAAGCCAACGGATAAGGACTTTAACCAACTAAATAAAAGGCTTGAATATCGAATGCGGAACTTGTACCGCGGAATTAATATAGTTTCAATCGATCTGACGAAAGCCAAATTCATAGTATTTACAAACGAGTCGCTTACAAAAAACACCGATTTATCTTTACCAATAGACTTTCTAATAACCCTTGTTAACAAAAATAAGTAGTAAAATCAGGTTGGCATTATCGGTAATCTAATTTACCAAACCTCCGTTAAGTATAAAAGGATTATACGAAGCGTATTAATATTGGAGGTTTATAGCATAATAGCGAAATTTAACGTGGGAATAACACTATAAAAGACCCTTAACTTTATTACTAGGTAACTAAGGATTCCTTTTATAACGGTGGTAATTTATAAAGATTAAATAAGCCTCTTCGAATGCCTGATAGAACTCAGAGCTACTAGCGAAAAACGCTTAATAATCGACGTAATAGCACTTCGTAAAGCCTACGAAGGGAGGAAAATTGAGAAATTCCGATAAATCGATGGCAAAGACAACTCCGCAAATACCATAACAAAGGCGACACCAAACAAAGTCTTGGGAAGGTTTATAAACAGCAATGGACTAACTATACATATCGAGAGATACATGAACAGGCCACCCGGAAAGCCTAAATTATGTAACAGCAGACAAAGATATGCTGGAAAACTAAAACAACTGCCAGGGGATTAATAATAGTAATCTATTTAAGTGGCACAGTTAAAATAAAATCTTGCGAAGGGTTGTAGCGAATTTTTTTTTTATAGAAGTTAATAAACTCGGACCTCAGAACGGCGGATTAATTAAGGCTAAATGGGGTCAATTTACATATAATTGGGTGCAATATAATATGGAAGTCAACTGGAATTAATGGGGGTTTAGCCAGTTGACGAGGAGGCAATTCAGTAGTAACCGAAAAAGATTAGTCAGCCACACTGGTGTGCGCGCACAAACTAAAAAGCCGCCAGTGTTGGAATAGTATTACATACAGTGCAATAAGTCAACTTTACTTACAGTAAAGTTGACCGTACTAGAAGTGTATTGCTTTATAAGGACTTACTGCATTGGGTGTAAGTCGAGTGCAGTACGCTGCACTTCACTCTAGGGCACAGACCAAGCAGTTGGCTTTACAAATTACAGTGCAGACCAGCTAGCGGTCTGCCAAACCTAGAACAATAGATCCACCACTTGGCCAATGCAATACTACTGTTACTTCGAAGAACAATCGAATCGACAACGTTACAACGATCTAAGGCCTGCCAACAGAACTATGAATCAAAAATGTTGACGAGTCCTCAACTGAAAAACATCTGACTAATTACGTTAGCTAGTATATTTTTGTCACAGATCTTGGTGAAGACTTTAGCCGTAACACCCACGCTTTCACATATTTCCGTGAGTTTTTTAACTATTATACAATCAATATATAGAAGATAATTTGACGTACGGTTAAGGTTAAGTAAAAGAAATAGATTATTCGATGTAGAGTTTACGTTTAAAAAAACATTAGGGTTAACAAAACCCTTTTTCGAAATTACCTAAAGTAAAGATTTCCTTTAAGATTCTAATTCTCAATACTCACGAGAAAAAGACAAAAGAGTTAAATATTTTAATGCATTTATACACGTTTTAGGGGACCATCCCTTAATCTCTAAATTGAGTTAAACCTTTAACTATTTCACTAGTATCAATTCTTTATATGCCAAAAATAAGGAACTTTATTAGAATAGTACTACATGCAGTGTAGTAGGTCAACTTTACTTACAGTAAAGTTGACCATACTGAACTGCAAGTTGAGTGTATTACTTTGTGAAGACTTACTGCATTGGGTGTAAGTCGAGTGCAGTACGCTGCACTTTACTCTAGGGCACGGTCCAAGAAATTAGCTATACAAACTACTGTGCAAACTAACTAGCGGTCTATCAAACCTAGAACAATGCATCCACCACTTAACCAATGCAATACTACTGTTACTTCGACCAATCGAATCGACAACATTGCAATGATCTAAGGCCCTACCAACAAACCTGTTGATTTTATCGGCAGGCTAATACCTCAATGTAATAACGCGGAGCATATCTTTAACGGTGGTAGAATGCGTGAAGTAATAGTTACCAACATGGTGAAAGAAATTGACTTCGATATTATTTAGAGGGTAATTAAACAATATTTTCAAGTTCTTCAACATCTTCCCTATAAGTGATAAAAATAATTACCCCTTAAAACTTCCCTTAAAATTGTTAAATCACTTGTATTTCTTAATGTTCTTCCTAAAATCTTTAAATCCTTTAAGACGATACTTCTCATGGTAGGTATGCCTATACTCGCGAGCCTATTATAAGTTTCAACATATGACTTGACTCTTTGTGTTATGCAACTGGAAATCACTCCTACCATTGCGATTCAGAGGTTCTAAGACTTAAGTTAATAGTAGGAAATACTATTAACGACTTGGATAATTATCGTAACCTTTTTCCTAGACCTATAAAAATAGTTAACATTAATCATAAGCTCATTACGGACTTCACAAAGATTTGGAACGATGTAAAGTATACCGGGAAGTTTTACAATTTACTTAATATAAAGATTATGTATTTTTGAATATTTATAAGTAGAGAGGGTTTTTTTTCTTCCTGTTTTCACTCATTTTTTTCCAAAATACTTATAGGATACGCCAAATATTACTACCTGATTATTCTGACGATAGTAAAAATTTTGCGAGATTTATAATAGTTTGAAAATCTATTTCTAATATAATCTACAACTTATATATTATTACACGGATTGTGCCATAATAGGGTGAACGATGATAATAGCTAAAAAAAGAGGAAATTTTCATGGTTGTTTTTAATTAAATACTTAATAAGTTGATATTATGTTAATGAGTAATATAGAAGGACTACGTTAGTAAATCAATATTTTACGAGTAGGTATAAGTATTTGTTACGAGTGTAAACGAATTTAAATATACTCTACAGAATTTAAATACCATTATAAAGGCTTTTTAAACTAATTACAGTACTCGTATACGATTATGAAAGCCTGTAAGCCAAATTTGGTTGGTTTAATTTTTTAAATTGATAAATTTCTCGATTAAAATGAAAAGACTGTATATTGGTATATTATATTAATCGTAAGTCCTAGTGGCCTTAACGTTCAAAATCTGATTTAAGGTTTTTTAAATGAAAACTATAACAATATTATCGTTAATAACGATAGAAAAACATAGGCGGTTTTGTTAATTATAAGAATTATCGTTGTAATAGTAGTAAAAAGTGTTAGATTTATGGTAAATCCGGTTATTAGTTAATTCACTAACCTATTGTTAAACATTATAAATTACAGGTAATATATCATACTTAATATCTTATTACTTTTGAGTAAAATTACCTAAACGTTATTATAGATTGTGAGGATGAAGAGACTATTAAAGATAATGATATGTCCAAGCAAATTACGTGGCATAAAGATACTGCTTAGAAAACGGCTTGCTGATTAGGCTACCATGCCTTCCTATACCACTTAGGTGGCGAAAACCCCTATATTTGCAATAAAATTTAAACATTCAATCCTTTATATACCTTTAATATTCACGATCGTTATGTGTATTATACGTTTAAAGGTATTGTAACATATATAAAGACATCTAGTTACTTAATAGAAGGCTATTTTAATATCTGATATTGCGAAAAGAAATTATTATAACTACGGGTATTAATTGTAAAAATACTTTTAAGACTAAAGTTGACTTCGGCTTCAGAAAATAATGATCGTTATTGGAAACAATGATTATTTAAATTGTCATTTAATCGATTCGTTTTATATCCTTGAATCCCTTACCCTATTTCTGGTTTATCTAGAAAATATAAATATTTTCGTCATTAATATTAACATTGGCGTTAATGAAGTGGTTTGAAACGGCCAAAGGTTTCCTTTCGTTTTCAAATAGAAGTACCTTTGGTTTCATTTTGAAGTATTGGAGGTAACGGTGCTGAATCTTACAAAGTTACAAATATATTAATTATACCAGCATTTTCATTACCTTGCTGTCGATGGGAAATAGAAAACCCTTAAGTTTACAGAGTATAAAGATATGTAATACATTACTTTAGGGGCCATTCAAAATTTATATTACTATTGCCAAAGATATATATAAGCCCTCCAAAAATTAAGGTTTATGTTATAGGACAATAAGTGTTTCAATTTCAATATTTTTATCTATATATGTTACTTGGATAATAAACCTGTTTTTTACGTTGTAAACTTTACACACTTTATTTACTGATTTAAATTTTCGAAGTCTCTATTGGTTAATAATATAGAATCAACATTAAGAATATTATGGATTAATATATATATTGGTTTATTGAATGTTGTTGTTTATGATAACAGTATTAACTTCACTATATCGGAATTTTATGGAGATGTAAAAAGGATAAGGATTTAATATAAATAGGTGTTTGTTAAAGTTCATTAAAGCACTGGAAAAATATAAAGTATATACATACTATTTTATAAGGTATACGATATTCTTATATTAGAAATTAGAAGCTTTATGAATTAAAAGACATGTTTTTATATAGCGGTAAAGGGTTTGAATAATATTATAGGCTCTAACAATTTGATATTAATTTTACTAGTTTTTAATGTAAGTTTTAGTTTGACGAGTGAATTTCAATTATTAGTAAGTATTTCAAAATAGGGCTGTGGAATACGGTAAGGCTTTTAAGAAATCATAGAAAGAATCGGTACGATATAAAGTTAATGGTACTTTTAATACCAGAAACGGCCTTACAACGATGAAAGTATTCTTTTTACCATTATAAAGTAAAGACTTTATATAATGAAAGTCATGTAAATGGATTAGCCTATTTAAAACCTTAAGTATCGCCAACTTAAAAGTACTTATTAAAATTGTTAACGGGTTTACGATGTTTCATATAACTTAATTTAAATCATATATTAACGCGATTATCGATAACGATAACGATAAATATTCTTAAACTAAACGAATGAGTTACTATAATCCCCTTCCTTTCGTAATCGATAAGCCGATAAAACGTCAATGGCGCGTCCAATTACTAAAAAGGGGAAGTGTTAAAGATAAGGAATATATACCGAGCCGGATTTACAATACTATTTGAGTTAGTAGTAAAGAGAAAGATGATAAAGACTTAACTATTAAGCTCCATATATAAAGAATTATTAAGATTTTTGAAAAGCCTTTTAAAGATAACGATAGTGTTGAGATTAATAGACCCCTTATTTGAAAAGTTGTATAATTTGTGTTTAAAAGCGATATTAACCTCTAAAACCTTAATATTACGACTGTTAAGTCAAAGATTATACATAAGATTAAGGGTAAAACTATAAGGCAGCTGTACAAAAAGTCATGTTTGATCGTTTAAGGATACGGTAATAAAAGAAAAATTGGATTTTTACGTAATTGTTCACGATTTGAAAGATTATTTAACGTTTGGTAGTCGCTTTAGTAACAAGGTTATTAGTTAAAATCAATGGAAAATTTACCTTAAATAGCCGTAATATTATATAAGCACACATATAATGATTAATTAATTTATAAAGGATCGTTTTGTTGGAATTACCGTAAGAATTTTGAGATTAATACCTTTTAAGAACGGTTATCTAATGTTTTTAAAATATTGTATAGACGGGTTTAAGTAGGCGTTTATTTGTTTTGAACTTACAAGTCGTATTTTAAGTAGAGGTTATGTATAAAATCTTTAACCTACGACTCGTGCTTACTATTTACGTAAAATGAGAATTTATGTTTAGTGGGTATATAAATTGACGATACCCTTTTTGTTAAAATTATTAACTCTATAGTATTTGAACAGTAAATGATGGAGGACTTAAAATTCTGAAATTATAAACCAGTTGCTATTTTGGCGAAGGGTATATATCTTGACTACAATGAATCGTTAATCCGTAAACATAATATTAACGATATTTACATTAGTTTGTATTAAAAGGGTTAAAGTGTTGCCTTGGTTATAATTAAAAAAATTGACGTATTTAGGGTTTAAAGATATTTGAAGTAATGCGCCTATGTAGTTATATCGCCATCTTATGCTAACTGGAGGCCCTTTATAATCTATCGATTGCAGTATAAGCGTAAAACCTAACGTATAAAAATTTTGATCGACTAAAGAAAAGGTTGGAGTAATAGATAAAGAATTTGGACCAGGGAATTGATATAGTCTTGATGAATTTGTAAAAGACTAATTTAATAATTTTTATGTACGATTTCTTTACAAATAATAGAAACTTATTGTCATAAGTTGGATTCTTAATAACAATCATTAATAAAGATAAGTTATAAGAGAATTAATTTAACATTATTAGAAACCTTATTTATTGAACCTTCGTTAAATGTAAAAAGATCATTCGAATCGTATGAACTTTGAAGGTTTACGGTATAATAGCCGGCTTCAATATAGGAATAACAATGTAGAAAACCCTTAATATCGTGATCAAGTAGTTTAAGATTCCTCCTATCCTGGTAGTAATTTGTATTGACTAGAAGAACCTATTCGAATGGTTTTCTAGAGTCGAAATTACTAGCGAAAAACACCCAATAATCGATATAAAAGCATTTTGTAAAGCTTACGAAGGCAGAGAGATTAAGAAATTTAAATGAATTGATGGTAAAGATAATTCAGTTGATATCATAACGCAGTTATTGTCAAATAATGCCTTGGAAAAGTTTGTAAATAGTAATAAGTTAACTATACAGATTGAGGGCTATATTGATAAGCTACTTAACAAAGCTAAGTTACGTGCTAGCGAATAGAGGTACCTTGTCAAACTGGAAGACTGTTAGGAAATTAAGATTGACGACTTGATTGATTGATACGATTGAGTTAGAGGTTCATATTAGTTTGTGGCGAAAGATTTGTTTGTGGGAATTGAAAAAGTTAAAACTCGGAACCGTGGGGTAATTAAGGTTAATTTGGGTGTAAAATTAGTAGGGGTTTAGTTGGTTGATGAGAAGGTAATTTAGTGGCAACCAAAAAGGATTAATTGACTATACTAGCGTACACATACAAAATAAAAAGCCGTTAGTATTGAAACAATAGTAATTATAGTGTAGTAAGTCAACTTTACTATAAATAAAATTGACTATATTAATTGTAAGTTGAGTGTATTGTTTTGTGGGTCTACTGTGAGTTTAAGTACACTATGTGCCCACTTTACATTAGGGCACGGGCCAAGCAATTGGCCATACAAATCAGTGTGAAGACCGGCTAGCGGTCTGCCAAACTTAGACGTAACAACATCACCACTTTCAATGCAATATACCAGTTACTTCGACCAGAGATTCGAATCGACTACGTTGCAACGATAAAGGCATACCAAAAGTAAATAAAATTGTAAATTGTGCGGCAAATTCGACCAATGAAGATAATACAAGGCAGCGGCGGCGGCGGCGTTCTCAAGCAGACGTTTCGCAGAAGCCTCCGCCGCGGCACAGAACTGCCCAGGTCCTTGCCAGCGCCAACGGCCCGCCACAGTTGCCCAGATTATCGCGGATGGGGATACAGAGCAACGGGGTCACAGAGCCTCGAGCAGCGTGGGCAACGCCCAGCGGTGTTCCGCTCCGCGTGGAGGCGGCAGCCTGACCCCGCTCGGATGTAGACGCTCTTCCTGGGGTTTGGCACTCTGGTTTGCGATCGACACCACAAGCTCAAACCCGCAGTGATAGACGGGTTGTTGCAGGTTGAAGTTTCAACCAGCTTCACGGCGAAAGCCATGGAAATGGAAAGAGTCGCGAATTGATGCATCTATGCATCGTGCGATGCTCCCTCAGTATGCATAGGTCCTCAAGGCTGGACACCTCGGTATTTCTTCTTTGTCAACTGAAAGCTTGCGCCGGAGGTGGCAGGTGAGGAGCTGAATAGAATGTTTTAACTTCGAAATTGGGAGGCGAGCGCAAAGTCTACTCTACCCAACAGGGGAGCCTGACGTCCATACCAACAGCAGATGTTATTGTGATGAGGTGGACTAGCATGGGAGCATGGGACGCAATGCAGGAAATCAAATACGGAGCCCACGATGATACCATGTGCGAAGCTCGCCATAGCAAGTAACTATCCGAAGTCTACGGAGTTGAATTTGTGTGACAAGGGTGCTCGTTCTAAGGCCTGCACGGTGCGTCTGGCTGGCTTGGGGCAGCCAAATAAACTTTCTTGATATTCTTGCGCAGGGCGTCCCTGTGGTGACACAGACTGTAGTAAAAATGATCAGCCAGATTGTCATTGATTAGGTGGAGTTTTGTGCGGAAAATACCATGAGCATCCACCGTCTGTACTTGTTCAACTGTCACCTCACAGAAGCAAGAAGATCAGGCGCTCCGTGGACCGTCCAACCGGGCGGTTTCAGTCGTCGTCCTCTGTGAGGTCAATCGTGACCTGGCCTCCCTGCGATTTCCGGATCTTGAGCGGCTGCTCTGACCGCGGGACTTGCCCGGACTCTGCTTTCACGCTCACAGACCGCTTCTTGTTTCCCTGGTCCAGTCATCAGCGCCCGACAAGACTATTGAGCTTGGAAGACTACTCACCCTGTTCTGGGCCAAGTACTCACGCGCAAGGCACCGCACCGTTGCCTCCGGTAGCTCATCGACATCGACATCCGCATCCGAGCCGACCGAAACACGGCGTGGACGCGGCACAATGAACTCCTGCATCAGAGCCTCTGGGGCCAACTATCAGCAACACATCTTACGGGAGTCTCATCACGGGTGGTGGCAGCTCAACCTTTCGATCGGTACTTGAAGTGGAAAATGGCAATTGGATGCTCGCTCCCGTCGGTGAAATTGCTTTGTCGTAAATGGCTGGGCGCCGGTACGAAGGTGGCCGGAGAAAGCCTGAGCGGTTTAGCTTACAGACGAGTGGCCAACAAGTGATGTACAACTCACGTTGAGCCGTGAGACAGAGCTCGGCCCTTCTGTACCCCGATCAGACGTCAGTCAAGGTTCCGTGGCAGTTCATGACGGCTTCCTCCGACAAACATTGGATATACCAGGGCTTTTTCGGCAATCGATAACGCGCAGCCGTCTGCCAGCGCAGTGATCGCGGGCTTGACGTTTGGCTTGTAGAACTCAACGGTTCTGCATGTCACCCGGTAGATGCGCACTCGGATGGTGCCAAGTCCTGAAGTCTTTTGGATGTCTCTTGCCACCTGTTCCTTGCCCGCATCATCGACCGTGTGCACATTCGCAAAGCGGAAGGCACGCAATGTGGGCGTTGGCCGAGTGTAGTCATGTACACCAGCAATGACAACGGACGCGGAATGGCATTGAACGAGCCCGTATCCGACGCCATCTTGACCGTCAAGGTCCACATAGACGAAGAACCTGGACGAGGTTAGCCGTCCAATCTAAACTGGAGCGATATAAAACGGCATCAACACACCCATGCGGTGCTGCAAACAGCCAGTTGTTCATAGAAGTCTTGGCGGCCGTAAACCTGATGGAGAACTCGGCATCATCCTTCGACTCAATGTAGTGGAATGATCTGGGGATGGCCGCATCGTATTGATTGGCAACATCGCTATGCTCCGGATCTGGGTACTCTGTTGCTGGCAATCCATTCACAAGGACCTGGGCCTCGAGGCCGAGACCATTCAGGACAGTCATGATGTGAGAGCTGTTGCCAATGGTGCGTGCTCTCTGCTCACAAATGGGAAAAGCGTCGAGACTGAGCAGGTGCAACTGCAGTGCCCAAACATGAGAAGCGGGGAGTGGCTTTGCCAAGCTTCTTGTAGTGTGATTGAGCTCTTGTGCCCAGAGAGGTCAAGGAGATCGTTGACGTTGTTGACTTTGGGAACCGTGTTTTTGAGAACGGTGTTCAGCCTGCCCGACAGAGTCCAGGTGATGTGACTCGGTGGCTCGAACCGGGTACACTATAAAGAATGACCCAGCACGCTTAGACAGGCACAGGTAGCGGTTGAGACAACTGCATCGTGTCAGTATGACAGCATTGTGGCATCTCTTGTTCTTATGCTGGTACCTCTCCACATTTGAATCAACAGGTCAAGCATCCATACAGACACATTTCCCAGCAAATACCTCACGGCTCAGACACGATTGGTGGGGCGCAGGCCAAAACACTGAAGGTGGTTGAAGGTCGCTGGATAGGCTCGTTTAAGGGACTGGTAAGTGTGGCCACTGATACAACACTCGTTCTTTGTTTCACTACTCATGTGGAGCCCGTTGGTAAAACTTGTTGCAAGATTCATACGTGAAGTTATAATATTATAATAATATAATTTATATTGCATTAGTTAGTTTCTTGATGCGATTATACAAAGTTGATTTTTCTTATAATGAAAACCACTGTACAAGTTGTTTCTAAGAGTCATTTTAATGTAATCACTATATAATCTATAGAATTGAAGCGTGAACAGTGGTTGAAAACCGAGAAATATAATTTTAAATTAAAATTCTTTTCTCAATTTACGTTCAAAAACGCATTAATTTTGCTAATACCATATTCAAAACTTTATAGTGTATATAAATACAATGAATAGAATAATGTTAAAGTCGAAAAAATGGTTTCTTTTTTTAGTGTAGGTAATATTGTTAAATACAGGGGTTTTCTTGAGAGGAAAAATAGTTCATAACGTTACTTTTACTACAATATCTCAAATAATATAGGATATAGTAAACATGGTTATTAAAGGTTTTTTTTCATGGTTTTTATAGAAAGGATAAAGCTAAAAGATGCAATTTTGGCATTATAACTTCATTTGAGTCTTTACAAAAACCGTACCCATTCTATAATTTAAGCTTTCTTTGCAATTACTTGTGAAAGTTTGATGAAACGAGGATTATTTTCAATAGTTCTTTTATGTAAAAGGACAAGCCATATACTGTTGTATAATAAAGCTTTATTTTGGTCTATCATCTTCGATGAATAGAGAAGAGAGAAAAAAGGTTTCTATTACTTGGTTGTTAGAGTAAGATAACCTGACTTAATTAACTAATTATTAAATTGATTACGTAATATGTTATAGACTTATAATAATAACACCGCTATAGTAATATATATATATATATAATTAGGTAAATATTAGCTTGTAATATTATTTATGGTTTATTTGTTTATTTTCCTGGTTTTTGGAGAGAGAAAAACCCTAAAAATGGATGAAACTGTCCAATTTCTATATATAATTTGCGTGATATATATCCTTTACATTTGATAAGTTCGCCGTTATATCAATTGTATTATATTTGTATTTCCAATTTTATAGCACTTTTGGCATTATAATATTGAATACGTGATTTATCAATAAATATAAATACCAAATAACTGATCCGCTATAACCCTTGAAGCCAGATCAATCAGTTATAATCTTGGGCGGCGTATTAATTTTTTTAACATTATAACCATTTCATGGTCGGGGTTGAAACAGTAGTCATTGCAGTGTAGTTAGTCAACTGTACTATCGACTAAGTTGATTATACTGATTGCAAGATGAGTGTATTATTTTGTGAGTGGACTGTATTAACTGTAAGGTAAAGTATAGTATGTGCCCACTTCTGACTAGGGCACAATCCAAGCAATTGATCATATAAATTAGTGTGTAGACCGGCTAGCGGCGGTCTACCAAACCTAAAACAATACATCTACCACTTGACCATATAATACTATTGTTACTTCGACCACGATTCAAATCGACAATGTTGCAACATCTAAAGAATTATTATTAGTAAGGCTTATCAACAGGTACGTAGGTTTTGCGTTATATTATAAGCAATCTAACTTATGAAAGCAAACATTTGTTATATATTATATGAAGGTCAGTAGCTTGTTACATATCTTCTATATTACCTAACCTTTTTTAAGGCTTCCAAGTAATAGCTACAGCTGCTTGAAAAGTTTTTGGATAGAAGAATACGAAACGTTTACCTTAAAAAGGAATTATCGGATGTTAATAATTTTCGGAAATCTATCTAACGATTTTTTTCCAACGAAAAATAACACAAATTAATTGAATGTTAAAAGAAGTCGCATTAATAAATATTCGATAAAATACTTTCATTTAAAGTCTATCTATTAAATATTTATATTTAAAATTCTATTGTTTTCAAGTAAGTATGTATTATATTGATATTTCATACTTTTATGAATAAATCGATAATTATTTTAGTGCGGCTTCAAGATGATGATCAAAAGGTGGCGGTTTGTTTAAGTAGAGGTGGTTAGGTGCTAAAGGCAGCATCAAAAGAAGTAAGGGCATCATTAAAAAAGGTAGGAGAAACGGGGGGCATAGAGGTAGGAATGAAAATAAGTTTGTTTTTAATAAATTTGTTGTTATCATTACTGTTTATATAACTATC
>JASMMZ010000005.1:8632057-8793508 GCA_038502455.1 Anisogramma anomala | reverse complement strand
AAGGAAGCGCGGTATGACGGTTTGGTAACGTCGCGGTGAACGTTTATATAGAGTTATTCTTTACTGAATTAACGGGGGCGTAAAAAGAACTTTAAAGGGTGATTCAACGTTTAGGAAATATTTTCTTTATTATGTTCATCCGGTATATGTATTGAAATAGCAGTCAAATGCAGTACAGCCAAGTCAACTTTACTTGCAGTAAAGTTGATTGTACCTACTGCAAATTGACTATAGTTTGTGGGACTGCACTGCAAGTGCAGTATAGTAAGTGCCCACTTCAAAGTGGGGTATAAGCCAATGTGTTTGGCCATACAAATTAGTGTGCAGACCAGCTAGCAGTCTGCCAAACTTAGAACTTACGCACCTCAATCAACAATATCAACGCAACACCAGTTACTTCGATTACAGTAATTCGAATCGACTACGTTGCCACAATAAAGACCTACCAACACAAATTGGCTAAGTAGAAGAAGAATCTGCTTTCCGTTTACGCTTTGAAATTACGAAAGGTAGAGGGAAAATTCTTACGAAGGGTCTTGAAGCTACATCTGCTATTTATAGGTATCTAAAAGGAAGATTTTCAAATACGTCTGCTGTTTATAGGTACTTAAAAGTAGCAACAGTATTGTTATCATTTAAAATACCAAGAAACCTTTACTAACCTAGTTTTAAAGAAAAAGCGTTGAGATTAACTGCCTGAAGGTCTTTAAGTCGGTAAGTTGGCAAACGGCTAAGTGAGTACTATTACAGTTACTATTTCTATTGCAAATCATAAAAACGACTAAGTCCTACAACTTTCAACTTATACCAACTTTAATAGTAAACTTTACAACTTACTACTCTCCATCACTCTTTTGACTCCTACACCTTTCAATCTTCGCCACGATGACTTTAAAGTATGTTGAATTTGACACTAATGACTACCTTGCTAAAAAGAAAGCAATTAAAACTCTCGGATCCACATTTATCAAACTTTTTGATAACTACCTTTGGATTCAAGAAGTCAACGAAAATTCTACCCTCAAAGACCTTATCAATTATATCGGCTACTTCATCCTCGATATCGACCATAAAGTTTAAGATATAAGCGTTAAATCTCTATTCGATTATATCTATTTTTTTGGGGGGGGGGAACTAAACCCTTACCATATGGAAAAAGACCGAGAAGTTAGTAAAGTTAAAGCTAAAGGTTAACCTATACAAACAAGGGATTTCCCTACCTTTAAAAGTCGACAGAAACGGTAACCTCGCTGATATACTTTACGAGTATGTTACAAATAAGAACCTACAAGAATTCTATGAAAATAAAGTAAAAGGGATTGCTAACGATAACGTTTTTGACGCCCTTATACGAGGTTGTAAAGTCCTATTTAAATACAAATAAGTTTATCAAACCCTTTTACGCAGGATCAACAATTAAATGCCCTTATTAGTAAAAAACAATTAACTTACGGGCTAAAATACTTCAAGTTTACTAGTTACTTACATAGGAGTTACGACGTACCCCTTAATATTAAAATGATTATTATCAAGCCCGCAGAAACCCCGAAACCCATTTCCTTTAAACCCTTTAATACGTTTAGTATCAATAGCCAAATTAAGTAAAGAATGGCTTTATACACGAGCCTATTATAGGCACGACCACTGGTTTTTTCCCTCCAAATTTATCAAAGATAATTATCCTGCCTACCAATACCAACAACTTTCGTTGTTCACCTAGCCAAAAGATAGAAAAGATCCCTACGATCAGTACATTACCCTTCTCCCTCGATATATTCCTATAATGGATATGGATTACGCGGTAATTACCTCGTTTGTTCAGATCTGAGGAAAAAAGGAAAAAGTATAACAGTAAGCCGTATAATCTTCTCGACGTTAAATTACGTATATTATTTAACATTTACCGCCAGATAAAGGTTAAACTACCAGGTTTTCACTTGTTATTTCCTAGTATTCTTACCGGATAAACCGAGGATTACTACCTCCAGTACCTAACAAATTATTCTTTCTTTCGCGAAATTTAGAACGGCTTAAAGGGACATTTCTAATACGATATTAATATTATCTAATACAATATCGATAGGAATATTATCAAGTGGTCTTATATATAAAATTACAAAAAAGAGTTGAAAAACAAAATGGATCTCTTCAATTAGATATTCAATAGCTAATGATTTGCTAATAAGTAATTGAAAACGTGGGAGCTGGCGAAAACATACTATGCTAATAGGTCCGGCAAGCCATTACGGGCTACAAAGAGTTCGAATACGCTTTCCAATACCACAATGCCACTTTCGAAGGATTTTTACTTAATTACGTTCCTTGTTAGTAACTGTAACTACTTAAGTCTCCGGTTTATCTGGTAAATACCCCTAAGTTTCGGAATTTAATAACGAGGAAAAAAATCTTTTTCATTTTTATTACATTAATCGAAGGTACAGAAGGAATTACTAATACAGTTAACAGAAGGCTCGAACCTTAATCTACAGAAAAGAGTATTTCTTTTTTTAAAGTTTTTAAGCCGGCCAAGCAAATTTACATTAAACGTTAAAAGATATTAAATTTATGACAAATAGAGCTATTAGTTAATACGTTACACTTCCGCCAAATGTAAAGTAGAGTAGGTAATATATTATACGTAATTCCCTTTCACTTTTGATTAGAATTATATCAAATAAGTTACATAGATTAAAGGGAAGTAAAATTAAAAAAAGGAAGACAAACTAAAGGTTATCGGTTGATATGAAGATATTAGCACCGTCACTAACCCAAAAGTAACTTAATAACTTTCAGTTCACACCTTTTTATACCGCCTTATAGGTAAATACCCTTACAGCCGTTATAACGATAAAGACATTGAACTTACATACCTTTTTACTATTTAAGATTGTTACGTAAAGTAAGCCTTTTAGGGGAGAATATCAAATATGGAGGAGGTACAGTACTTAATAAAAGGCTTTTTGTAATACGTCGCGTTGCGAAGAGATACTAACACTGTTACAAAACTTGATTATAAGGATGTTGATAAAGCTAAGGTTGGCTTTGACTCTAGAAAAAATCTATACTTACTAAAATTGACGACGGTTAAGATTATTATTAGCCCTATTATTTTACATATATTAAAATCACCTACCTCTTTCCTACTTTACCTTAAATATATAAAAAACCTCGATGTTAACATTGATATTTAGATTAGCGAACTAATATAAGTTAAAGCCGGTAAAAGGTTTCCACTTAACTTTAAATAAGGTCACCTTTAATTTTACCTTCTAAAACTAAAGGAAGTAATGCTAAATCTAATAAAGGCGGAACTTCGTTAATTACATCGTAAGTTTAACTACCCAGCAACTAACAGGCTTTACAAGGTTTTAAAGGCAGCTAGTTAAGAAGATGTAAACTTACCAACGTTAAAATCCATTAAACAGATTTGTTATCATTGCCAAATATACTTCCAAATCCCCTTAAGGTTTAAGTTCACATTAAAGGAAGATTAATACTTTAATTCGAAAGTTTTCAAAAACGTATTTTACCTGAACGATAAGTTAGTATTACACGTTGTAAACCCCATTATAGCTTTTCATAACGTCAGGTTTCCAAAAATCATTACGGTGAAAGAAATATAAAAGGCTGTCGGTATGGTCACAAGCATTAGTATTCACGTGAAATAAGGTCTTCAGAAGAGTAATCGTTAGATTGATAGTTGTAGTATAAAAGATAATGATTTAAAGGAGCATCTAGAGGTGTACGCTGTAGGTGAGGGTTTTTAAGTCCTTACCCGGAACTTACTACTTTAGACGGCTCCATATATTACCGTTCGATTTGGTATTGTTATTCCAAACCGATCCATATATTGCCATTCGGTTTGAAATAACCATTCCAGACCGATCCGTGTATGGAGCACTTTGCGTCTTATAAAAGTATAGCCTGTAGTATAATACGTTATCATACACTTTACAAAGGTGTACCCTGTAATACAATATATTGTTACTTACCCTATGTATACTATTTATAAGGGTATAGTAATTTTAATACTGGTAATTTTTTCTTTTTTTCTTTAGATATTCTGTACCTATAGCTTAGTAGTAATAGTGTGGTTATAATTACGAATGTCTAAATTAATAAGTTTCATAGTAATATTTTTATTACTGTATTAATTATTAAATATTTAAATTAACAGGTTTTGTAATAATAGTTTCATTATCGTATCAATTATAAAAGGTCAAAATTAGTAAATTTGACTAGGGTTAATAAAGTCTGGCTGAGGTAGTGTTTCAAATTCGACTAGGATTAGCAAATTTTAGCCGAGGTAGTGTTTATAATTCGTGCATGGTTGGTATAATTAAATAAAGTTAATATCGTTAGTAATAGCTTTTTTCGAGGTTTTTAATAGAGATAATTATACAAAGACAATTACATAGGAGTAATTACGTAAAGATAATTATATAACTACGTATAGTATTAGTATAAAAGGATATATTGCTATCGGCTTAAGTAAAACCTTTTTTCCCCTTTTCTTAAAGGTATGTAGTTTAAATTATTGTAAATCCCCATTTCAATTTAACTCCTATCCCTATTAAACAAATTAAACTGTATTCTGCTTTACCTTTATTTCTTTTAACTAAAATAAACCGATCCAATAAATAAGTTACTTAACCAACTATTACTAACATTTCCTCTACCTAGATAACGCATAAGAACTGAACCGCATGGCGCCGTTTGGCGTGCGAACGGCAGCCCGCCGCCGCCGCCGCTGCCGCCGCTTCCGCTGTCGCTTTTACCACTATTACCAATAGTAGCAACCCGCTTTCGTCGGACGTCATCTCTTTTATCGTTGCTACGTCGCCCGCCCCCGCTACCCCGATCGTTGCCATGTCGCTAAGTCCCGTCGTTACCGCCGTTACGCCGCCCAGTCCCGCCGCCGCCTCCGCCTCGCCCTTCCTCAACGTCGTCGCCATGATCTCCTTCTCCCCCTCGTCTCCCTCCCCTTTTCCCAACTTCTAAAGGGAGGAATAAAGGGCTTTTAAGGTTATAAACCTTACTTTTTCCCTATGGGTAAAAACCCCATTACCTATAAGGCCCCCCTTACGCTATAAACGCAACTTAGCGTATTTACTTTAAGATTCGTATTCCCTAAATACACTTGATCGTATATTTTTAACTTTATTTTTAACTTTTTAAATAAGAAGTACAAGGCGGACCTATTCTGCCATCTCAAGCTTAGTATTATTAGGGTACGTCACGAAACCTTTTTAATGCCTAAGGCGTTAAAACTACGTATCTGGGTCCGTAACTCCAAACTACTAATAAAAACGCCTTACGTGTCGTATATCGCATCCGTGGTTACAGGTAAATCCGTTAACGATTACTATAAAAATAGGAGTCGTTCGATCCGATATTACTGTTACGAACGAATTGGCAATTCGTACGCCCTTATTCCGGTAGTTTTAAAGCCGTAAGCTAAAGCTTTATTACGTGTCCGCCGGCTTTTTGATAAGGTTGAACCGAATGTTCAAAATTTCGTTTACTCAAAATATACCGTTCGGGGCGATCCGAAAACATTTGCGACCGAAAATAACTAAAATAAACTAACATTAATTAATAACATGTATTAACCGACAGACCATGAAAACGGTAATCGCTGTCGCTGTTTAAAAATGAGGCCTACATATATATTATGTAAATAAATTTAACGACGTTATCGTATATGGCCGTAAAAGAGGTAATTCCTTCTTTACAGCTTTACCTAAAGGTAAAATTAATAAGGTGTAAAATTATATCCTTACTAATATTAATGACACCGATAACATTAATAACGATAACGTTAATATAAAATAAAAAAGCGACGAGGAAAATAGTATGGACGCGACAACATCGCCTTTTCTCTGACATAATGAATAAATACCCTTTCAGCAAGGCTGGTGTACCTGGTTATAATATAATATGTTATATAGTAATATTACAACTTTCTGTTATAGGTTAGTATCTGGCTAATATTACTAGGGATCTAACCCTGGTAGTTCTACACGCTCTTGCGATGCTTTAAAGCAGAGAAAGAGCCGCTTAAGAACACTTCACATGATTGGAGAGAGGGCTGTACCATCTTAGCTTTATAGCCGCTCCTTAGCAGGTACTTTTCCTTCTTTTTCTTCTTTATCGAAGTTTATAGATAGAATCCAACCACCTTGAGCGACAGCTTTAGCTTTAATCCCTTTACACTTTTTATAAAATGAACGTTTAAATATGATGATTATAATATAAAATATAAAAAAACAAAGGAGGTAATAAACCAAAATTAGTACTATATCATAAATATAAATAAACATTATAATCGGGTTCGGTGCGAATAATGAAATTAAATAGAAACAAGAACGAATAGGAAATTTCGTCGAGTCGAGATGTGTAAAATGAAAAGTGTTAAAATCTTGGGAGAGGCATAAAATAATAAGGTTAAAAATAGGTAAAATCGGTGATCGACGCGAATAATTAGGTTAAATAAAGGGAAAATTGTGAATCGACGTAAATGGTAAAATATGGGCCGGTTTAAATTGACGGAAAATTATTATAATAATCTATTAGGGTAATAAAACCTTTTTAACAACCTTAACAAATAGTATACTTATTAATATAAGTATTTGTTGGAATAGTATTACATGCAGTACAGTAGGTCAACTTTACTGTAAGTAAAGTTGACTATACTGCAAGTTGAGTGTATTGCTTTGTGCGGACTTACCGAATTGGGTGTAAGTCGAGTACAGTATGCTGCACTTCACTCTAGGGCACGAGCCAAGCACTTGGCTATACAAATTACAGTGTAGATCGGCTAGCGGTCTGCCAAACCTAGAATAATACATCTACCATCTGACTACTGTAATACACCTATTACTTCGACTAATTGAATCGACAACGTTGTAACGTCTAAGGCCTACCAGCACTGATCAGTGCTTTCCTGTTAGGTTAAACACAGATAAGATAAGTAGAAGAAGCTATTTTCCGGTTATGCTCTACATTAACAACAGTGGCTAGAGTAAAGGAAAGATTTTTGTAAAGGGCTTTTATTAGTACTACATCAGTTCCTGACGGCAGGAAAACAGAAAAGACTTTTGGGTTACGTTAGTTCCCAACGGAAATTTGAAAATAAACGACGGTATTGTTATCAAAAACACCAAGAAATCTTTATTGATCTTTTTTAAAGATGTTAATATTGACTGTCAGAAGTCTTAACGTTTGGCAATTTGGAAAACGGCTAAGTCAGTACTACTGAGGGTACCATTACTGCAAAAACGACTAAGTCCCACGGCTAAATAACAATATTTGCTCTTTACCGCCAATAAACGACCTCCGAACTTACTCTTCACACCGAATCTCTGCCCTTACTTTACTTTTTTTCACTCCCTACATCACTTTAACCGTAAAGTTCGCTGCTTTAAGCTAAAATATCAAGTTACGCCGAGAAAACCACGTTGCGAGATTTTACGCCAAGTTACCAAGTTGCTAGGTCACCAAGTTTCAACGCGACTTTACGCTAAAACACCAAGTCCTTACGGTCAAAGATCAATAAGCTCCTTACCTTACACGCCTACTAAATCCTATACTAGCCGAAATCTTAAGATGTCTACCGCTAGCGCCCACTTTAAATCTATCACCAACCCTATAAGAAAAGAGGTAATCGAAACGTTCGGATCTGTCTTTGCCAAACACTATAACAGTAAACTTTGGGGTGATTATGTTAACGAAAACTTAACCGAAGGACATTTTACCAACTTCGTAGGCTATTAAATTATTAACTAAGACGGCGGCGAAAAACGTGACCGCGGTAACTGTGCTTTCTGCAAGTATCGTGAGTTTTTCAACGACTGGACTATTGATATATGAAAGAATATACAAAAAGCTATTAAGTATAAGTTAAAAGAAGAACTTGAACACCGAGGGATCTACGTGTCAAAAAAGACCTTTACAAGGTTAACAGAAACCTTATTTAACTTAGTCCAGCTTGAGGAATACCCTTAAGACTCACAGCATAAAGAAAAAGATATTGATGAACCTTAACGCTCCTATACGCGTTTTAGGAGACCTTCGCTTCCCCTTTTACATCTAAGTTAAGCCTCTTTACGCGCTAGTGATAAGGAACCTATTAATGTGTTTGGCAGCTTAGCACTTTTACGTAACAGCGCGGAATACGCCCTTAGTGGCGGAAAAATACGCGAAGCGAGGGCTGCCAACGCGGCCAGAGGTATTAAAGTCGGCGTTTTACATCAGTTAATTAATCAAGATCGTCAGGCCTTTTAAAACATATAAAGCTTTATCAACTTTTAGCGTTACAATCGCTAAACACATTAAGAACTCTTTTCCTTCAGACTTTATATACGTGAACCGACTATAGGCCCTATTATAGGACTCTACCTATCAGATCAAGCGACTGGAAATTACCCTTAGCACCGTGCCTCGAAACCTCTAAGACTTAAGCCGACAGGAAATACCAACTAAGCTTAGAATAATGATTGCGACCTCCCTTTAAAACCTGTTAGTATAGTTAATATTAACTATAATCTAATAACGGACTTCAGTAAGATTTGGGATAATATAAAGAAGTATAATGGGAAGCCTTAAAAACTTTTTCATACCAAGATAATGCCCTTTTTAAATATTTTCAAGTGGATAAAAGTCCTACTTTCTGGTTTTTATTCATTATTCCCTGAAATCCTTACAGGTTACGCTAAAAATTACTACTTAACTTTCTTAATAAACGCCACCACGTTTCGCGAAATCTACGATAGCATAAAGTGCTATTTCGAGCACGACGTCCACCTTGTATAATACTATACAAATTAAGTTATTACGCGGTGGACTACAATAATAGTAAAGAAAAAAGAGCAGTAATTACCAATATATATTTTTAATTAAATGCTTAACAAGTTAATAATATGTTAGAAGGTAGTGGGAAAGACCTACGCTGGCAAAGCTATACTTCGCGAACAGGTACAGGTCGCTGTTACGGGCGTTAGTAAATTCGAATACACCTTAGAACGCCAAGATTCCACTTGTAAAGGCTTTTTTAGCCAGTTATATTCTTCGTTTGCCACCGTAATGGTACTTACACCAAACTCAATTAGTATATATTTCTAAGCCAGAAACTTCCTTAATGTGAATGAGTAAAACCTTACGGTAGTTAATTATGTCGACCGTAAATACTTACGTTTACAATACCCAAGATTAAGTTTATTAACCTCGGCCGGAAATTTGAGGCAAAACCTACGTTATCGCTTTTAATATTTAGGAGAATCTGTTAACCATAAGTATTATCATCGTGATAATGGTAAGATATATTGGATTTGTAGTAAAGTTGGTTGTTGAATAACTTGCTATCTTTTGGCCAAGTGTAATAATAGAAAAGGACGTATTACGATTAATACCTTACTGCTTAGGAATAAAATTACTTAAACCAGGTTATAAATACTAAAATTGATAAGCTAACTAATGCCGCTAAAGCCCTTGAATAAATTAAGTGATAACGAAAATACTGTTTCCGGTACGGTAACCTAATAACTAGTCGATCATACCTTTTTATACCGTTTAGGTAGTAAAGACCTTTACCCTTGCTTTAACTATACCCTTAACCCCTTATATATCTTTAACCTTTACGACCGTTATGCGAACCACACGTTTTAAGGTATTATATCAGATACTGAGGCAATAAGGTACTTAATAGGACGCTATTCATAAAACGTGGTACTACGGAAGGAAAACATTATAGCTACTGCGATTAATCGTTAGATGTTAATAAGGCTAAAATTGGCTTTAGCCCGGGTGAATAACTATCGTTATTGGGGATAACGGTAATTCAAACTATTATAAAAGTAATTACATTTTATATCTTTAAGTTCTTTATCCCTTTCCTACTGTGTTTAGAGAATATAAAGACCCTTAGAGTTAACGTGGACGTTAACGTAGACGAGCTGGTTAAAAATGGTTAAAGGTTTCTACTCGCCTTTAAATAAAGGTATTTATGGTTTTATTTTTAAGACCCGAAAGTAGTGGTATTAAACCTAACGTAATTGAATATACGCTAATTATACCGGCGTTTTAACGACCTAACTGTTAACAGGCTATATAAAGTACTAAAGTCATAAGGCATGACGATATGGAATACTTTGCCTTAAAAATTATTAAAAGACTTTGCCATCATTACCAAACGTATGCCTAACCCCCCCCCAAAATTTAATTTTATACTAAAAGACGATAAAGACTTTAATTATAAGATATTTTCTTAATGTATTTTACTTAGATAATAATCTTGTTTTTTATGTCATTAACTTCGCAACTTTTTTCTACAGAGCTAAGTTCATAAAGTTCCTTTCGGCAAAGAATACGTGGGAAACGTTAAGGATGCTGTAAATTAACATGTATCTGAGTCCATTTGATATTGTCGTTCAAGATACCGGTACCAATTTTACGGAGGTAAAGTTTTAAAAAAAATATTAAGATAATGGGTATCCAGTATAAATAGGTACTTGTAAAAGTTTATTAAAGTATTATAAAGGTTAAAAAGATATACGCTTTACTTCGTTTAACATATAGTATCCTTATATTAAAAATTGGAAGTTTTACGGATCCGAAGGCACGTTTACAAATAGTAGTAAAAGGCTTAAACGATATTATGGGCCCTAGTGGTCTGGTATTAACGTTACTGGTTTTTGGAGCGTACCTACGCCTGACGAGTAAATCTTCGCTTTCAGAAAGTACTTAAAAACATGTTACAGCCTATAAAAAAGCTTTAAGGGAATTACTAAGGGAATCGGCACGTCGCTAAGTTAATAATACCCTTAATACCAAAAACAGACCTATAAAAATAGAAGTACTTGTTTTATTATTGTAAATTGAAGTTCTTAAATGGCTGGTGCCAGGTAAATGGAAGGGTCCGTATAGGATATTAAGTATCGCAAACTTTAAAGTAATTGTTAAAAATGTTAATAGCCTTATATCTTTTTGGATTATTTAGGTTGAGCTTTATATTAGGGCTATTAAAGATAAAGACCCTTAAGTCAAAAAACCGAGTTAATACGAACCTCTCCCATCCATTATCGACAATTTCATAAAACGCCGCCGGTGTGAACGACCTTCAAAAACAAGGAACGTTAAAAAGGAGGAATACATACTAAATTATACTTACAATACTACTTGGGTAAATAGAAAAGAGAAGGATAACGAAGATTAAACAGTAAAGCTTAGGATATAAAGGATTATTAAAACTTCCGATAAACCTTTTTAAAAAAGCGATAAAGTCAAGATCGACGGTTTACTGATTCGAAGTATGGTATAATTTGTGCCGAAGGCTAATTTTAGCCTTCAAAACCCGAATATTACGATTTTTAAGTCGAAAATTATCCATGAGGTTAAAGGTAAAACTACATGGCGGCCGTATAAAAAGTTACAGCTAATCGATTAAGAATACGGCAATAAAAGTAAATACTGGATCCTTATGTAATCTCCAATGATTTAGAAGATTAACCAACATTTGGTGGTTACTCTAGCAGTAAGTTTGTTAGTTAGAACCGAGGGTAAGTTTATATTTAATAGCCGAAATATTACGTAAGTCTATATACAATTAGTAACGGATCTACAGCGAATTTTATTGTTAGAACTGCTATAAAAACCCTATATCATTTACCTATTAGAAACGTTAATGCGGTGTATCAAACTATTATATAGATTAGTTAAGACGGGCGTTTGTTAGTTTCTAATTTACTAGTCGTACTTTAAGCCTCAGCTAACAATAAATTCTTTAATATACAACCCGTATTTGTTGATAACGTAAAAGAAAAACTTCAGTATAGTAGGTATACAAATTAACGATACCTTTTTCGTCGGAACGGCTAGTCTTATAGTATAGAAATAGTAAGCGATCAATGACTTTAAATTTTGGAATTTTGAACCGGTAACGACGTTAACGGAAAATAACTAATTTGATTTTAATGGATTGTTAATCCGTATATTTAATGTTAATGCCAGCCTAAACTTTCATTAAAAAGGCTATAGCGCTATTTTTACTATAATCGACAAGACTAATAAAGCCAGGACTTAACGGTACCTAAAACAGCGTGTGCGGGATAGCTATATTGTTATTTTATATTAACCGAAAACCTTATACGATTTATCCATTACGATATAAATACAAATTCTAACGGATAAAGACTTTAATCGACTGAATAAAAGGTTGGAGTGGTATATATAGAACCTGAACCGCGGAATTAATATAGCGCCAATCAACCTCTTAAAGGCTAAGCTAATAATCTTTACGGACGTGTTCTTTATAAACAAAACCGAATTATCTTTACAAATGGGTTTCCTAATAACCCTTATTGACGAAGATAAACGAGAAGATCAGTTTAGTATTACCAGTAACTTGATTTACTAATCCTCCGTCAAGTATAAAAGGATTACACGAAACGTATTGGCTTTAAAGATCTACGGCATAATATAGGGCTTTAACAAAGGTATAACTTTATAGGAAACCCTTAAACTTATTACTAGGCAGCTAAAGATTCCCTTTATCCCGGTGGTAATTTATACCAACTTAAGGGTTTTTTTTGAATACTTATTAAAGCTCGGAATTACCAGCGAAAAACGCTTGATAATTGACGTAATAGCATTCAGCAAAGCCTACGAAAGGAGGGAAATTAAGTCGTTCTGATTGATCGATGGCAAAGATAATCCTACAAATTCCATAACAAAGGCTACGTTAAACAAAGCCCTGAAAAGGTTTGTAGACAATAATAAACTGACCATACGTATTAAAGAATATATAGATAGACTACCCGAAAATCCCAGATCACGTGACGGCGGATAAAGATGTGCTGGTAGACTGTAAAACTGACAGAGGATTGATAATGAAGACCTGTTTGAGTAGCATAGTTCAAGTTACGAAAGGCTGGAGCGAAAAAAATTTTTGTGAGAGTTGATAAACTCGGATCTTGGAGCAACGGAGCAATTAAGGTCAAATAGGGTTAATTTGCATGCAATTAGGTACAATATAGTATAAAAGTTAATCGGAATTAATAGGGGGTATAAGGCCGCTATTTAGTGCTAACTGGAAAAGATTAATTAATCATACTAGCGTATACGTACAAACTAAAAAGCTGCCAATATTAGAATAGTATTATATGCAATGCAGTAGGTCAACTTTATTGTAAGTAAAGTTGACTGTACTGCAAGTTAAGTGTATTGCTTTGTGGGGACTTACCGCATTAGGTGTAAGTTTAGTACAATACACTGCACTTCATTCTGGGGCACGGGTCAAACACTTAACCATAAAAATTACAGTACAGACCGGCTAGCAGTCTGCCAAACCTAGAATAATATATTCACCATCTGACTACTGCAGTACACCTGTTACTTCGATCAATAGAATCGATAACGTTGCGACGTCTAAGGCCTACCAACAGTATTTTTAATATTCCATCCGGTGTAATTTAGTTATTATATCTATTAGGTTAAAGTTTCCGTTGATTCACCTCATTTTCTCGATTTCACAGCTTTTATATAACTCGTATAAAGCTATAATATCGATTATTAAACGTTTTTCGTTCGTAGTACCCAATTTAACTAGGTATTTATAAAGCGAAAAGTAGTTACTGTATACGATAAAAGAGATAGGGTGTAAACCAAGTTTTAAAATAATTATCCGGACCGTTATCGTTATAATAATACCTGAATCGAAGCTTTCGACTATACTATAAATTTAGGAAGTTAAAACACTTCGTGTAACCCTTTCATACTTAATGGAATTCCAATAAATAATCTCTTTTCGAAATGTAAAATCGTTTTGAATCGATATTTCGTTACCGAAAGCTAAAAAACAACCCATTTATAAACTATAATCGTTATTATTAACGAAAAAACCGTTGGTAAAAATGAATAACTTTATAATATATATATCCAATAATAAAAATTAAAAGCCGCGTTTTAAATTATATATTTATTACAAAAGACGTTTATTAAATTCTTCATATATATTATACATCGGGTTGGTTTAGTATTACGTAACGATAGAAAAGTGAAATACTACTTTTAGTTTTATTATAAAGATGACGTAAACGCCGTGTACACGTTAACATCTATATTCGTCGGATTGTTTTACGTTATCTAAAACGATAATGTAAACTTTATTTAACTACTCCTTTTATATAAAGTCTGAAGTGCTGTTTCGAAAAGTAATGGTGGCGCTATTAACATTAATTACGTCGTTTTTCGTTAGGTAAGTTTTGGATTTTACTTTCAAGCCGGCTTTCAGGAATTTTCTTTTTTAAAAAGCGGAAAAAAAGGTATTATATAACGCTGACATATCGTCCGTCTACATACCTATTAACGTAAAGCCCTTTGAACAGACTACCGATACCAATAAGTACGGGTTAAGGGTAAAGCTAGTTATTTCGAGCCGTTTCTTATAGTACCTTTAATAGCTATCGTACTCACAAATACTAACTTTAACTAAACCGTAAAATGATTTTGAAATACGTAAAATCGTCTTAAATAGGTAATGTTACCTAAGGTCTTTAGATATATCGGTATAGATCCATCGTTTAAGCTGCTCCTTAGATTAGTTATATGCTTATATTATATTTCGAAACTCGATATATAGGTTATATAGTAAGTTAAAAAAGGCTGCGAATGTAAAAATAGGCGATGGTTAATTCGTTGTATCGTAGGTAATTAGTTTATAATATCTTTTTTACCTTCATTATTATATCCTTTCACGACGAAGCGGGTTTTTTCGTAAGGTTTTCCAGTTTTATCCTAAATTTCGTAAACGAAACGGGTTGAAATTTTTTGTGAACGCCGTAAATAATTAGGTTGAAACATTTCAAACGAAATACGCTCTAATCAATTAAGGTTAACATTTCTGTTTGAGTAAATTATACGAATGAATCATAGGTAGTAATAATACATTTACTACGAATCTTTAGGTTGAGTTTAAGGTTTGTCATTTCCTTCTACGTAATAAAAAAGTCCGTGGCAAAGTTTTCAGGGCGTTTTTTTGGTTTTCGAGCCGAAAAAGCGTCCTCCACAGCGAGGTTTTAGTGGGGTTAATATAGATGGGCCGCTTTTATTTAGCGTGTTCTGGTAGGATTCATGTTTCAGGGTTAAGGTTAAAGTTAGGTTCAGCTTAAATTTATAGTTTTAGTTAATGTTTTGTAAGCTTTTTCGTTCATTTTACGGTTTCGGGCTGTTCTTTTTTACCTCCCTTTTATATCTACGTACTATTAGCCAACGAAATGAACTCGTTCTATTTAGTAAATTAACAAATATATTGTATCCTTTAAACTTGTTAATCCTCTAAGGATTACGTATTGTATTAGTATCAAAAGATACATTGGTGTTAGCTTGAGTAAAACTTCTTTTGTTTTTCTGTGCTAATTTATCTATCCTTCGTCCTTTAAACCAAAACTTTAAACTATAATAGTAGATTGAAAACTCTAGTTTTAAATAAGCAATTTCTTATAACTAAGATTTTAAATATATCGTTTTTTACTTCTGATAAACGTAGTACCACTGTAACTTTGGCTATAATATTAACCTTTTATACTGTAAATAGTAACAAGATAAAGTTTATATAAAATCTCGGGTGAATACCAAATATAAGGAACGTAAAGAAAAATATATTTAAGTTAAAAGTATTCTTAACGGCGCTAACCACTATATAAAGGATAAATTCCTTAAAACTAATACCCTTTAATTTCTTTGACAACATCGTATACGCTTTTTTGGTGGTTTATAGTATTCTTTACACTTTCTAATACCTTATAAATCTTTTACTAAAATCTAGTTACCCTTGTTACCGGTTATACGAGCCTTTATACGTTATTCGATAAAATTGAATGCCATACCAACGTCGTACGTAATTTAATTTAAACGTCCGAGGTAAACGTTTAAATAATTTATAACGAAAACGCCTCGTATGAATTTAACGTCTTAAAATAATATTATCGTATCGACGAAGTAAAAGACTGGTTAACTGTCTAATTATATAATATTAACAATTACTTTGTAATTAAACTCTACATCGTTTTAAATGCGAGACTTGAACTATTGTAAGGCCTGTAAATGAAACTAATATTCGTAACAATTTTTTTTTTGATAACTTTAAGTACGTTTTTTCTTATATTTGTGTAGTTTACGGCGTAAAGTAAACGTAATAAACGTTTTATCAATAAGTATTTGAGTCTTCTGTATAAAATCCATAATTCCGGTTAAGTTAAATAAATAACCTTAATTATACGTCCTTTAGAGAAAAACCATAAGTGGTCGAACTTTAGTTGAAACGATACAGATATACTATTTAAAGCGTAAACGAATTATTTGATCGTATTCTGGAACTTAATTCCGAAATTATTTATATTAAAAAGTAAAAGAAAAAAATGGTATTTTTAAGTTTTTACATAAAGTTTAACCGGTCCGAAACGTATATTTACAACGACAGTTCCGAACGACGACACTTTACCTTTACCAAACAAAACCTTTCGGTATTTTTCCGTTTAATTTAACCGAAACTTTGGAAACTTTGCCATAAATGCGTCGAATTATCGCTTTTCGGCCGTTAAAATTTCGGCTACGTTAATATCAGGCGTAATACGTTAAAATCTATTCTCATATCTATTGAAAAGCGTAAATTCCGACGCCATATAAAAGTTAAACACTTCGTTTACGTAATTTAATTTTACAATATATATAAAGGAAACGTCATAGAAATTGGAGAAAATACGCTAGGCGTCATTATCGTCGTGGGTTAACAGGTAGGTATTATTATATTGAAGGTCGTTTTCTTGGGATATATTTTCCTCAAGGTAAGCGTCGAATCCGTTATCTATACCTTTATACTCCGTTACGTATATTATAAAATTAGTTTTTATCCGATCCTTATAATTTTATTTGGCCTAAAATTATCGTTGAATCCGAATTTACTTGTAAACGGAGTAATTTGTAAATTAAAAACCGACTTTTTCGTATACTATATACCGTTTTTGCAAACTTATAAAGCTCTGTATATTTTTTTGTAGGTATTACTATGGTTTCGGTACGTTTTTCTATTTTCGAACGATCGTCCTTGTTTTTTGTTAATAACGTTTCTTTCTTAATACCTATACCTTAAACGCTCGTTGACCATGGGTAAACTTAAATTTCTGTTATAAAACGTGGTAAATTATTTTAACGAAGTTTGATTTAGTAATTTAGCCTTCGTTTTAATTTTATTGGTTACAAATGTTAATTCGAAGCTCGTTTATCGGCGTATAAAAGTTTTGAACAATATTTTAAAGTTTATATGAAACAACTTTAGATTCTTTTCCGGTTTAAAAAGTGTAGGGTCGAAATTTGAATTTTGACGGTAAGTTTTCGTCACTACTTAGATAAATAGTTTATTACCTTTATATTTAGGTTTAAAAGCTATCTAGCACTTTCGAAACTTAGTTAATAAGGCGGTAAGGATTTCCTACGTGTTTTTATCGATGTTTTTCTATTATTTGTTTGCGGACTTCTAAGTTGTACCAGTTTAATCCCTATTATAAAGTTTATAGTTAATTTTTGTATGGAAGTAAGACTTTAAACAGTTATAATACTTTATAAATATGTTTAATTACGTAAAATGATTTATATACCTCTTTTTAACCTATCCCAAAAATATATCAGGTGAAATAATATAAAATTGAAATTATTTAATATCCAATTTTTTATACTTATTAAATATTACGCGTATTTTATTATTAGGTACTTTATATGGCTCTTTACCATAATTCTTATCCATATCTTATAGCTTAAAAAAGTTGGTCAACTTTATAAGGTCGTTTCTATTCGTAAATAAACGGTATAGTGGGAGGTCGCGGTAAGGGTCGTGATTTATAGGTATTGGTTTATAAGGTACGTATTAGCGTTTTACGCCGTTTGTCATTTCCTAGATTGGGGTATTCTTTATATTTTGTCCGATGTTTTCGTAGTCTATTGGATTGTTTTCGGTGCTTCGACCGCTCCTACTATAACCGAACGGACTGTTTTTAATGTTTAGGGAACGGTTCAGTATTCGGTTTCATTTCATAGTGTATACTGATCTAGGGGTATATTGTATTTACGTAGTAAATAAGGATTGTAGTCGTTTTTTTCCCTCGGAATTTTTATTTTTATTTTGGGGTGCAGGTATAAGACTAGGTCGTTTTACGCTTCGTTTTCTTTATTTAAATAATAATGTCTTTTACTCCGTAAGGTCATACCTTTTTACAAATTCCGTTAAATATAAATCTTTATCCTCCTACTTTGGTACGTTAACGAGTTATACTATTTCGAATAGGGTTTTCGTAAAATGGCTATTTCTACCTCCTAGGGTATTAATGCTTTGGATTTGTAGTTGGATTCATAAGGCTTTGGCAATGACAGAATTTACTATTTACAACATATCCAACGTCTAATTCGAAAAATTCATATAAAAACCATTCAGAAAATCAAGTCCTTAAGTTTTCTCTTCCTAATAACGAAACATAACGGCCAAAATATGTGTGTTTGCCGTATATGGGTCGAGATCCATAATTAGAGAATCGATAGTATTGTCCCAAAAGTCTACGTCGATTTCGTATATTATAGCTTTCCTAATTCCTATTTTTTCGAATAGAAGGTCAAAGTCGACGTTAGCTTTCTCCAGTGGTATTGGTTTTAGGGTTATAACTGTAGGCGTTTTGAGGTGGTTTTTATATGTATTTAATATATAAAAACGATTTAAGTTAGTAATTCTAAGCCGTAGTAAGATTTTAAGTACATTCAGATTCCAAAGTCTAAGGTAATACGTTTTAAAATTAATGAATGTAAAGTAAATGAAGTAAATAAAGTATTTTAAATAGGTCTCATTAACGTTGATTAATATAAATAAATTTTAAATGATGAATAAAACGTAATTATACACTAGTTGGGCGTTTTAAATTAGTTTTATTGGTGTTTAGTAGCGTTACATTAATTCACTAGGTAAGAAGCCTTAAACGTTGGAAGAATTAATTTAAAACACGTTAGGCAAACGCAAAAAGACAAACAAAGTAAAGGAAATATAAGGCGAACAGGGTAAATAAAAGATATAATTATAGGGAGGTACGTTATATGATTCAGTATTTGGTGGTCGGTCCAGATTAGTGTATCGTAACCGAACTAAGTAAAGTAATCGGTCAGGTTACTTTTGACGTAACCGTTTTAATCAAAGCGATCGGTTTAAATAGATATGTCGTGACCGCTCTTAAAGTTAGGCAGTGGTTTAAATATCGAAATTGAATGAGTTCTAATTAAGGGTTTCGAAACTAGGTGGTTTTGGCTTACGAAACCTGGTATGTAATGAAACGCTTTTTGAAAAGTATCCGGGTACGTTAAAACGCCAAATAAGGGTTAATAATAGCGTAATGGGGCTTTTAGTACATATAATGTCAAATAAAAGTTAATAATACTATATTAAAGTTATCTTCTTTAAAGTTACTTGATTTTTACAGTCTTTATACATGTCGACGTGTAATTTTTTTAAAAATAAAATATTACAGTATAAAAAATTAGAACCGCTATAATATCTCACTATAGGTATTTAGCGTGTATTTATCTTTTTTCCTAAGTCATCAATAGTTGACCGAGTCGGCTACTAATTATTATTGTTAAGGCTTTAAGCCTGAGTATTTTAGTAAAATAAGGTTTTTAAAATAGTAATCGTTAGATTAGTAGTTGTAATATAAAATATGATGATTTAAAGGAGCATTAAGAGGTGTACGCCACAGGTGAGGGTTTATAAGTCCTTACCCGGAACGTACTACTTTAGACCACTCAATGTATTGCCGTTCGGTCTAGTAAAGTTATTCCAAACCGATCCATTCATTGCCGTTCGGTTTGGAATAGGCATTCCAGACCGATCCGTGCATGGATCACTTTGTGTCTTGCAAGAGTGCAGCCTGCAGTGTGACACGTTATCGTGCACTCTATAGGAGTGCATCCTGCAATATAGTGCACTGTTACTTTCCCTATGTATACTATCTATAGAGGTATGTAGTAATATCCACAAGGGCATTACACGCCTTGTGGATTGACACGTACCTTAGGCTGCCAAACGTACTAATTTACAACGTCGACACCAACTTTATTACGATAAAGATTTAAGTTAACGCAAAGTCGATTAAGATTTAATATAAACAAGTTTCCGTTAAAGTTTATTAGGGTATTAACAAGGTCAAAAGTATATACGCCCTTTTACAAAGGGCTTACTATATTCTTATATTGGAAATCGAAAGCTTTATAAACTAAAAAGCCCGATTTCAAATAGCGGTGAAAGGTCTTAATGATATTGTTGGCCCTAACGGACTTATACTAACTTTACTAATATTTAAAGCTTACCCACACATTATAATTGAGTCACTATCCTCGTTAAATATCCGAAAACGTATTATGATATACAGCAAAGCCTTAAAGGAGCTAAAAAAAGAATTGATACGTTGCTAGGTCAACGATACCCTTAACACTAGGAACGAATCTTTAATGACGGATGTGTTATCTCTCTCTTTTTAAAGTAAAGTCCTTACGTGACGCGAACCAGGCAAATAGGATAAGCTGTATAAAATCATAAGTATTACTAACCTAAACGTGGTAATTGAAACTACTAACAGCTCCGTAACCTTTTGAGCCACGTAAGTTAAGCCGTACCAAAAAACCTTTGAGCCCCTTAAGTCTAACAAAGATTCTAACGTCTATGACCTCCAAACCAAGCGAATTAGCCAATACAATCCTTCAAAGCCGATTATTAATAAACCAATAAAAAGTCGATGGTGTAAACAACCACTCAAAAGGAGGATATATACTAAAAAAGATGACGGAGATATGAAATAAAGACCTGAAAAGATATATACAACGACATGAGTTTCTTGAAAGGAAAAGTCTAACGGAAAATTTGCCCTTAAGCTATATACCGAAGGCATTATTAATATACTGGGTAAATCCTTGAAGAAAAGTAACCAATTGGAAATTAATGGTCTTCTTTAATGAGAGGTTATACAATTTATACCATTAACGTAATTTAAAGGTTGAGATATCACTATCTTTCAATTAAAGATAATTGATGAAGTCAAAAAAAAGACCACAAACTGGCCATACAAAAAATTACGGCTATTTTTTTAAGGATATAGTAATAAAGTCAAGGATTAAATCCTAACTTAATCGCGTACAATACAAAAGATTAGTTAGTGCTCAATCGTCTTAACTACTACTAGTTTGATTACTAACGAAAAAGGATAATTTATACTTAATAGTCGGGACATCACGCAATCGTATACATAATTTGTCACCGATCTTTAACAGATTATACTGTTGGAATTAGCAAAAAAAATTAAGGGATAAGTTTTCGGCTAACACTATGATACATTGTATCAAGCGTTTATACGGATTAGTCGAAATAGGCGTTGACTATAGTAGGAATGGGGTCTTTGAGGGGAGGTTTTTTTTGGAGGGGTAGAAGTTGTATTTTCATTGTTCTTTCTAGTTCGGCTAGTTCCTGCGGGCACCCCTTTACTCTCAGACATCCCTCCCATGACTTCAGGTAGCCATTTCCCTAGTATAAGTCATGCTTTTTATACACATCAATCCTCTATACTATCAGAGTCCACTGGTTTCCAACGTACCAGACACACTTTAAAAACAGGTTCGACATAAAAACTTTAACTTTTGACACGTGCCTATTAATCACAAAAGGCAAAGACTTTAGCATCGTAGGTATACAAACGTATGATACCTTCTTCCTCAGATATATTAGGTTTATAATAGCGAATTAACGTACCATCGAAAAGTTAAGTCTCTAAAAGTGTAAGCCTATTGAAACGTTGGCCAAAGGCATATAATTTAACTTTAATAAATTTTTAATCCGCATTTAAGGTATTAAGGCTAAGAACGAAACTTACATTAGCCTACGCTAAAAGGGGTAAGCTACTAGCCTAACGATTATCGATAAAACTAAAGGGGAAAAATTACAAGGATATCTGAAACAAAGGGTCCGTGTAACCTATATCATCACACTATGTTAATCGAAAGCATCGTACGAGCTTTCCATTAAAATACAGGTATAAGATCTACAAAACTAGAACTTTAATAAGTTAAAGAAACGGATTTAGTAGTAAATAGACTATTTGAAAAAAGAAATTAATATGGTTTTTATAAATCTAATGAAGGCGAAGCTAGTAATCTTTGCGAACGTATAATTTGCTAATAATACTGAAATTACATTGTAAATCGACTTCCTAATAATATTTATCAACGAGGATAGGTCTAAAAGGCAATTTAAAATTACCGGAAACCTTATATACTATATATCCGTTAAGTATAAGCGTATAATCTCAAACATATTGGCCTCGGAGGTCTACGGAATAATAGAAGTTTTTAACATCAATATAGTAACTAATAATACATTAAGGATTATCACCAAACAGTCACGACTACCTACGATACCTGTAATAGTATTTACTAACTCCCGGAGCTTTTACGAATACCTATCAAAGTTAGGTAAGACCAATAAAAAAAGTCTAATAATAAACGTAATGGCTTTAATGGAGGTATAAAAAACTAGGGAAATCGATAAATTCCGGTAAATCAACGGCAAAGATAACCCTACTAATGTTATAACAAAAGCCACCCCTAATAGTGCCCTAAAAAGGTTAGTAAATAGCAATACGCTAACCATATAAATCGAGAGATATATAAACTGCCCGGTACGTAACATGAAGAAATAGGGTTGCCTCAGCAAACCTAAAGACTGCTAAGGTAGTGATATTAAAGGAAAAGATAGTAGTGATATCAAAGTTAAAGGTAGAAATAGCAGGAGTTTAAACTACTAGCAAAAGGTACGCAATTGATAGTGTACCTGATTTGTACAAATCTATGGCAAAGAATCTGTGCACGGGATTTGAGGAACTGAGACCTCGAAGGGGTAGAGCAAAAGGGCCACAAGGGGCCGTAATTAAGGTTGATTTTAGTACAGATTAATAGGAATTGATGGGGGTTTGGCTTGTTAGCTTACAGATTGAAGAGGTATTTCAGAGGTTTCCACCAATTAATAGCAAGTCACGCTGGTGTATAGGCACAAAAAAAAGCTACCAGTAATGGAATAACAGTCAAATACAATACGGCCAAGTCAATTTTACTTATAGTAAAGTTAATTGTATATACTGTAAATTAACTGTAGTTTATAGGACTGCACTGCAAGTGTAGTACAGTAGGTGCCCACTTTAAAGTAGGGCACAAGCCAAAGCTTTTGGCCATAAAAATTAGTGTGCAGACCGGCTAGTGGTCTGCCAAACTTAGAACTTATGCACCTCAATCAAGAATGTCAACGCAACACCAGTTACTTCGACTACAGTGATACGAATCAACTATATTGCCACGATAAAAGCCTACCAACAATACGATTTATAACGTGTCAGCGATCTCGGCGATGAGCATATACCCGCCTTTGCATTCAATTGTTACATTACTTTGTGTTAGCTTATAAGTAATAGAAGTTTTTTTTTACAATATACTATGAAAGAAATCAAATAACGTAAGTGAACTCACACATATCCCGAATATACTTCACTTTTACGCTTCCATTTACGTGAACCCCGTCGTTTATTTTTCAAAATAATAAGCGAATGTTATTTGTATAGGGTTGTATCCGACTAGGTAAGGTGACGGAAGATCAGTGGGGAAAGTTGTTGGTCATGGAGGGGGTTGTCTCATTACCTGGAGCTGTCTCGTGCCTTCTCATAAGACTGCCTACTCATGAGTACGCCTTCTTTTCTCATGAGTACAGTACTTATTGTTATTATTCTCTGGTAGATTCCTATCTTTAATTTAGTATTTACCTTCAAATACTGACCGGAATACTACTATAAGTTCCCACGTATATACAGCATAATAAATGGTAGCTGTAAGCTAAGATTCTGCTTGGTACTGGACAGATTAATTGCTATAAAGTAATTAAAAAAGTTAGCAACACGAAGTTACAACTATATAGCTCTGCCACCAACCTTTCCCATCTCTCTCTTCTTATATTTCTTTCTACTCGCCAACTTTTGTTTTACGAGTCTTCAATCTTAATATATGAGCCAACAAGAGTTATAAACGCTAGGTATTACACCAAATAAGCCTTAAACCCCTCGCTTTATACGCTAACAAACTCGTATATAAGAACGTCAGAAAAAACCTGCACCTACTATGCTAAAGTTAACTGTTACTTTCACTTTACTTTTATCAACAAAAGCCTTATTTTTACCTACATATAAACCTTTACCTTTACTTAAAATATTTTCGCCTATGACCTTACGTTATTACACTCCTTTAGCCCATTTAACTACGCCTATTAGTCTTATTACTATGGAGTTAGGAAAAATATCCTTGGCAATGGGTCCCTTTAAGGCTATAAAACTTATGGTAAACTTAAGTTGTAAATTTAAATAACGTGACACTACAAGACGTGCGAAGCATAATGCCGTTATAAGGTGCCTCGACAGCTCAATTATCGAAAATCGTCATTCTTGTGACTATAAATCCTTTCCTCGTTGCTATTGTCACCAAGCTTTCCCTATTTACATAAACTCATCGGATACTTTTAAGGGAAATCGCTATCGCTTTCGTTACAAAGAGAAAGAGCCCTCCCGCAACCATTGTGAATCCTTTCGCCATTACCGCGAGCTTTTTCGCGATCACCGCAAACATGTGTCTTTTCGCCGCTGCCGCGAGTCTTTTCGCGACCGCCGCGAAACTTTTCGCGACGGCCGCGAATACAAAGCCTCTCGACACCGTCATTCTCCCTCTCGTTGCTTTCGAACTCGTTGTGATCTATCCCGAACCCCGAATACAACAACTATCCAATACTTGGCTGGCGACACTCGCCGCCTAAAAAGTGAATAGATTAAAGTATTTAACCCTAAATATCATGATCTTTAAAATATAAACATTATCACGGTAAGAACAATATAATTTTTACTAACGTATAAAGCTTTTAATAACTTTCAAATACTATCGTAAATACTTTTCTAACATTAAAATGTCAAATCATAAAAATATTTTATACTTTACTATAGGAATCATGTTATAACACAGATAACGGTTGGGTCAGGAAACAGGCCAACATACAGCTGAGCCACGGAGAGCCCGTAGTCCAACACATCAGGCGGGGAACATCTCTTATGTAAGAAAGGTGACTAAGTAAGTCACGTAATGGATTAGTATGGATCAGTTACTGATCTAAGGTGAGGCAGCACTAGATCAGTGGAATCAGTGCGGTGATACAAACGATCTGGTACTGAAGACAATATGAAGGCACAAATATATAAGAACACGGTCATCACCACATAGACAGTATTTCCTTCATAGCTCTTCAGTTGTCAATCTAAGTATTCAGTCTACACACCTGAATAGCCTAACGGCTAGTGATCACTCTACAGCACGAATAAACATCTTCTTGATATTGCACATTTGTTACCTCTACTGCCTTACTGCTAACATAAACCCCCTGACACCTTCTATTTACTCACGGGTATTTAGTATCATCATTACAAATCGGTTATATATTGGTAAAATACCAAACTTACTTTTCACGAACGCCGCAAAATATCTCATCGCGATTTCGCATACATTATGGATATTTTCGTCGACCGTTTTGTTATAAACCCTAAACGAGTTACTATAAAGTTTAGAGAGTCTAAGTTCTCGCTATGTAATTTTCTGGACGATAAATATAAACTACGTAAATATATATAAATAAAAATACGATACGTAAAAGTTATAGGTACATTAAACCGTTACAATAACAATTGGTATGAAGTTATAATCGATATTTAGTCCGCGTTAAATTTTCATATTTAACAGTACCTACTACCTTTATATCGTAAACAAATTATAAACGAATATTTGGCTAAAGTCGAATAGTTAAAAACTGTGTTATTTATAATAGTAATACAGCATTATCCTAACCATTAGCTTTCTTCGAAAGACACATACGAAAAGTACGACTTGCGGTATTTTTATAAGTACGAATACTAATATGGTAAGTACGAGTACTAGTCCCGTAAACCCGAAAACAAAGGGTACGAAAAACGCCCCTTGTAGAAATACAATCGTAAGAGATATAATTACCGCCTTTGCGAGTAGGCCAACCGAAACTGTGGTTGGAATAAACGAAAACGTAATTTTAACAAGCGAAAACACTACGGAAACCGTTTTCACGATAATCGAAATCGTGATCGCAATCGTAAGTATAAGGTTAACAATGTATAATTTAGGGCAAACGATAATAACTATTTAAATCAAAACTATTTCAATTATATACGAACGACCTTATAAATAAGCTCGTACTACGCAATACTATTATTACTTCGAAAGACCAATCGAATTGACAACGTTGCAACTTCTAAAGCCTACCAACACTGATCAGTTTCTGGTTACACTCTACGTCAATAATGGCGGCTAGAATAGAGGAAAAATTCTTGTGAAGGGCCCCTATTAGTACTGCGTCAATCCCTAACGGCAGGAAAACAGAGAAGACTTTTCGGTTGCGTCAGTCTCTAACGGCAATCTGGAAGTAAGCGACGGTATCGCTATTCGAAAAACACCAATAAATCTTCAGTGATCCTTCTTGAAGCAAAGCGTTGAGATTGACCGCTAAAAGTCTCAAACGGCAAGTTGGCAAACGGCTAAGTTAGTACTACTACAGGTGCTACTACTGCAAGAAAAACAACTAAGTCATATGGCCTACAACAAACAATCTTCGCCCTCTACCACCACCCTTTACCCTTAACCTACACCAACAACAACTTTTGACCTTGCCCTTTATACAAAATATTTGCCCTAATTCACTCTTTTTACTTCCCACGTTACGCCTATCGCTAAGTTCGCTACTTCTAGCGAAAATATCAAGTCGTGCTGAGCAGGTCTCTATACCCAAGATCACCAAATTCCTCGTCCTATACGTCAAGATATCTACCGCTAGCACTCACTTTGAGGCCATCACCAACCCTACTAAGAAAGAAGCAATCGAAGCGCTCGGACCTGTCTTCGCCAAATACTACGATAGTGACCTCTGCGGGGATAATGTTGAAGAAAACTCCACCGAAGGACACCTTACCAACTTCGTTGGCCATTACATCGTTAACCAAGACGGCGGCGAAAAACATAACCGTGACAACCGTGCTTTCCGTAAGTATCGTAAATTTTTCGACGATTGGACTATTGACATATGAAAGAAGGTCCAGAAAGCTGTCAAGTCTAAGCTGAAAGAAAAACTTGAACGCCAAGGAATCTACGTGCCAGAGAAGACCTTTACAAAGTTGGAAAAGACTTTATTTAACTTGATCTAGCTTGAGGAATGCCTTTAAGACCCACAGCCTAAAAGAAAAGGAAAAGGTGTTAAGGAACCTTACTACCCTCACACGCGATCTAAGGGACTTCCCCTCTACCTCTAGCTAAGCTAAGCCTCTTTACGCGCGGAAGATAAGCCCGTTGATCTATTTGGTATACCGGAACCTCCACGTGATAACGCGAGGTACGCCTTTAGCGGCGGAAAAGTACGTGAAGCGAGGGCTGCCAATGCGGCTAGAGGTATTTACATTGGTGTTTTACACCAGTTAATTAAATAAGATCGTCAGGTATCTTGAAACCTACAAGGACCCATCAACTCTTAGCATTAAAATCGTCAAACACACTAAAAACCGTTTCCCTTCAGACCCTATGTACGTAAACAGACCATAGGCCTTACCATAAGATTTTATTTATCGGGTTAAGCGACTAGTAATTACCTTTAGTACCGTAATTCGGAACCTTTGAAACTTAAGCTGCTAAAAAACACTAACTAGGTCAAGGAAAATTATCGTGACTTCCCTTTAAAGCTTGTCAAAATAGTTAATATTAATTACAACCTAAGAACTGATTTCATTAGGATCTAAGATAATACAAAAAATTATAACGAAAAGCCATACAACTTTTTTAATATTTAGATAATACCACTTTTAAATATTCATAAGTAAATAAAAGTACCCCTTTTTGGTTTTTACTTAATATTTCTAAAATCCTTACAAGTTATGCCAAGGAATATTACCTAAACTTCCTAACGAATTCCACCATGTTTAGCGAGATTTACAATAATATAAAGGGTTACTTCGAGTACGACGTCCACCTTATGTAATATTATACAAATTAGGCTACTACGAGGTAAATTACAATAATGACATAGAAAAAAAAAGGAGGAATTACCAATAGTTACTTTTAATTAAATGTTTAATAAGTTGATAATATGTCAGAAAGTAATAGGGAAGGCCTACGTTAACGAAGCTATATTTCTCGAATAGGTACAGGCAGTTATTACGGGCGTTAATAAATTCGAATACGTTTTATAACGTCCGGATACCACCTATAAAAGTTTTTTTAACTAGTTATATTTATCGTTCGCCACTGTAATAATAAGTACACCAAACTCACTCGGTATGTATTTCTAAACCGGCAACTTCTTTAACGTGGATAAAAAAGACTTTACGGTAGTTAATTACATTGACCGTAAGTACTTATGCTTATAACGTTTAAGGTTATATTTATTAACCTCAACTTTAAATTAAAAGCAAAATCCATGTTAACTTTATTAAGATTTAAGCGGACCGATTGACTACAAATACTATTGTCTTAATAATAGAAAGAGATATTGAATTTGTGGTAAAGCCGGTTATTAATTAACTCGCCACCCCTCCGCCGAACGTAATAATAGGAAAGTAACGTATTATATTTAACACTCTAATACTTCGGAATAAAATTATTTTAATTAGGTTATAAATGCTTAAAGCGATAAATTAACTAAAGTTGTTAACGCCTCTAAATAGATTAAGTAATACGAAAATATTGCATCTGGTATATCAACCTAATAACTAACCGATTATACTTTTTCATACTATTTAGGCAGTAAAAACCCTTACTTTTATTTTAACTATAACTCTAACCCCTTATATACCTTTAATCTTCGTGATCGTTACGTAAATTATACGTTTTAAGGTATTATACCAAATACTAGGGAAATAAGGTACTTAATAAAAGGTTATTCGTAATACATAATATTACGGAGGAAAAATACTATAACTACTAAAATTAATCGTTACGATATTAATAAGGTTAAAGTTAGCTTAAGCCCGGGTAAACAACTATCGTTAATAAGAATAACGATAATTCAAATTATTGTAAAAGCAATTACGTTTTACATTCTTAAATCCTCCACCCCTTTCTTACTTTACTTAAAGGATATAAAAAACCTTAACGTTAACGTGGACGTAAACGTAAACGAACTGGTTAAAAACGGCCAAAGATTTTTACTCGTTTAAATAGGAATATTTATAATTTTATCTTTAAGGTTCGAAATCAATGGTATTAAACCTAATGGAGCCAAAGTTATGCTAACTATACCGGCATTTTAACCACCCAGTCATTAACAAGTTATACAAAGTCCTAAAGTCTGTAAAGTACAACAATATAGAATACTTTACCCTAAAATTCATTAAAAGGTTTTACTACCACTATTAAACGTATACCTAAACCCCTTGAAAATTTAAATTTATATTAAAACCAATGAGGACTTTGACTATAAAATCTTTATTAATATATTTGACTTAAATAATAAGCCTATTTTCTACGTCGTTAACTTCGTAACTTCCTTTTATAAAGTTAAGTTTTTAAAGTCCCTTTCGGTAAAAAATACGTAGAAAATATTAAGGATGTTGTGGATTGATACGTACCTAGGTCCACCTAACGTTGTCGTTTACGATACCGGTGCTAACTTTACGGCGGCGGAATTCCAAAATGATATCAAAATAATGGGTATTCAATAGAAATAGATACCTGTAAAAGCCTATTAAATCATTGGGAAAGTTAAAAATATATACGCATTACTTCTCCGAATATACAATATCTTTACGTTGGAAATTAAAAGTTTTACGAATCCGGAGGCACGTTTATAAATAGTAATAAAGGGCTTAAACGATACTATAGGCCTTAACGGCCTAGTGTTAACTTTACTGGTCTTTAAAGCGTATTTACGCTTAACGAGTAAATCTCCGCCCTTAATAAGTACCTAAAAACGTATTACAGCTTATAACAAAGCTTTAAAAGAATTATGAAGTGAATTGGAACGCCGTCAAATCAATAATACCCTTAACACTAAAAAAGGGCTTATAACAATCGACGTATTTATTTTACTATTACAAAGTAAAGTTTTCGTATAACGAAAGCCGGGAAGAAAGGAGGGGTTAGACATAATATTAAGTATCGTAAACTTTAAAATAATTATTAAAATTGCTAACGGTTTTATATATTTCCGGACTATTTAGGTTAAACCTTATATTAGGGCTATTCACGATAAAGACTTTTAAGTTAAATGACCGAGTTAATACGAACCTCCCCTACCTATTATCGATAAGCTAATAAAACGCTGTCGGCGCAGACAACCTCCGAAAAAAAGGACTATTAAAGAGGAGGAATATACACCGGGCCGTATTTAAAATTCTATTTAAATAAACAGAAAAAAAGAATAACAAAAACTTAATAATAAAGCTTAAGGTATAAAAGATTATTGAAAATTCTGGTAAACTTTTGAAGAAAAGCGATAAGATCGAGATCGATGGCCTATTAACTCGAGGTATGGTATAATTTATATCGAAAGCTAATTTTAACCTTTAAAACTTGAACGTTATAATGTTTAAGTCGAAGATTATTTACGAAATTAAAGGCAAAACTACAGTGTAGCTTTCTAAAAAGTTATAGCTAATCGCTTAAAGATATGGTAATAAAGTTAAGGATTGGATTATTACGTAATCGCTAATAATTTAAAAGATTGATTGATATATAGTAATTATTTTGGTAATAAATTCATTAGCTAAAACTAATAATAAGTTCATACTTAATCGCTGTAATATTACGTGAGCTTATATATAGTTAATAACAAATTTATAACGGATTATACTATTATAATTACAATAGGAACTCTGTATCGTTTACCCACTAAAAACGGTAATACAGTATGTCAAACTATTATACAAACTAATTAAGGCAGGCGTTTATTAGTCTTTAACCTATTAATCGTACTTTAAGTCCCGGTTAACGATGAAGTTTTTAATATACAATCCGTATTTATTAGTAACGTAAAAGAAAAACTTCGGTATAATAAGTATATAAATTAACGATAACCATTTTGTTGAAATGACTAACTTTGTAATATAGGAATAATAAGTAATCGAAAACTTAAAATTTTAAAATTATAAACCGGTAACGACGTTAACGGAAAATAACCAACTTAACTTTAATAAACCGTTGATTCGTATATTTAGTGTTAATACCGGTTTAAGTTTTGATCAAAGAGCCTAAGGCGCCATTTTTGCTATAATCGACAAAATTAATAAGACTAGAGCTTAATGGTACTTAAAATAGCGTAAACGGAGTAATTATATCACCACCTTATATTAGCCAAAAGCCTCATACAACTTATCTATTACGGTATAAATATAAATACTAATGGATAAAGATTTTAATCAACTAAATAAAAAGTTGAAAAAACAAAATCAGAACTGAAACCGCGGGATTAATATAGTGTTAATCGATCTTTTAAAGTCTAAGTTAATAATTTTTACGAACGAGTCCTTTATAAATAACATTAAATTATCTTTACAAATTGGTTTCCTAATAATTCTTGTCAACAAAAATAGGCAAAAAGATTAGTTTAACACTACTGGTAACCTAATTTAATAAACCTCCATCAAGTATAAAATGATTACACGAAACGTACTAGCTTTAGAGGTTCACGACATGATAGCGGGCTTTAACGTAGGTATAATGTTATGATAAACCTTTAACCTTATTACCAGGTATTTAAAGACTACCTTTATCCCAGTAGTGATTTATATCAACCCGAGGAGTCTTTTCAAGTGCCTATCAAAGCTCGGAACTACTAACAAAAAACGCCTGATAATCGACGCAATAACACTTCGCGAAGCCTACGAAAGGAGGGAGATTAAGGAGTTCTTTCTAATAGATCGATGGCAAAGATAATCCTACAAATGCTATGACGAAGGCTACGTTAAACAAAGCACTGAAAAGGTTTGTAGACAGCAATAAAGTAACTATACTTATTAAGGGATACGTGGATAAACCGCTTGGAAAGCCTAGATCATGTAATGGCGAATAAGGATGTGCTGGCAGACTGGAAGACTGCCAGGGGATTGGGATTAATGATAGCGATCTATTTGACTAGCACAGTTGAAGTTACGAAAGGCTGTAGCGAAAGAACTTTTTGTAGGAGTTGATGAACTAGGACTTCAGAGTAACGGAGCAATTAAGTGTAATTCAGTATGAGAGTTAACTGGAATTGACAGGGGTCTGGCTAGTTGATGAAGAGGTAATTTAGTGGTAACCGGAAAGAATTGGTTAACCACACTGGCGTACGCGCGTACAAACTAAAAAACCGCTAATATTGGAACAGTATTGCAATGGTATTACATGCAGTACAGTAGACCAACTTTACTTGCAATAAAGTTGGCTGTACTGTAAGTATATTGCTTTGTACGAACTTACCGCATTGGGTATAAGTTGAGTGTAGTACGCTGCACTTCACTCTAGGGCATGGACCAAGCACTTGGCCATACAAATTACAGTGCAAACCGGCTAGCGGTCTGCCAAACCTAGAACAATACATCCACCATTTGACCACGCAATACTACTGTTACTTTGAAGACCAATCGAATCAACAACGTTGCAAAGTCTAAGGTCTAACAACAATTAACCTTATAAAAAGAAGTAATTGAATCTATTCGCGGCAAAAAATAAATTATTATTGTAAACGCTACCAAGTTTTTCTTCTAACTTCTAATACATTCAAATTTCCGCGACCGATTTACTTTCGTCAACCACCACGAACTCGAATGAAGTAAAGTTGCTTCTATAGATTTTCGTAATTCATAATCCTACGCTTAATGTTTTATAAATCGAATATTAAAAGAATTCCAACCTTTTTGTGGTATATTTCTCAACGACATTATTATTTTTTCCAATACATTCAAACAATATCTTACTCATTTAAAGGTAGTATTTAAACTTTTTACTGACAAAGGTATTGCATTATAGCTGGAAAAATCTTATATTAGCTTTCAATTAGTAGAACATTAAGGATTTTCGTAGACGTTTTCAGACTTTTAACCACTAAAAAGAAAACTTAAGGTTTTCGAAATATTTCCTTTCTTCGTAACTTGAAGGTACTCTAAATTTACATATGAGCAACAGGGTTTTTAAAGTCAATAATACCCTATAACGTACAATTGTCAAGTCCACTTCAAAACCTTTAAAAAAATACTAACATAAGGAAAAAACAAAAACAACTTAAAATCAGTAACTAGGGAAAAAACAATTATTATATGCAATCTACTCTTATCCATCCTATATATAAATAAAAGAAATCTTTTAAAGCCATACAAGCTTATTTTTATAAATAACTTAAGCTATATTACCTAAATCCAACACGATAACTTTTTCTTTAAATAAACGCAAGTCTTAAACGCGAATTTAGTATTGTATTTTTTCACCTTAAAAAAGGCTATTTTTGGCAACGAGGGAAACCTATTGAAATAACTATTATCGAACCAATAATATCTTAAATCGTTGCCTAACTCGAACTAAACTTAACTATAATCCCTCAAAACATAAGGTTATGTATCTTGTATCAATATATAAATACCTACGTACAACCTTAATTAACAACCCTTTACTAACTATGATTTTTACTAATAATAAAGTCACTCGAGGTATCATAAACTAAAATTAGCTAAATATAACATTTATGGATAAGGTAAATCAACGACTAGTTAACGCGTCAATTTACCTTAATTTATACTTTTTGGATATGATTCACTTGCCACGACGTTTTAATTTGCTACTAAATACCCTTAGTCGCTTACCTTTTAACGAAAACCGACAACCTTATAAGACTGATATACCGGTATTAAATTAGATCTTTAAAAACTTACCAATGTTAGATTATCAAATAATATATTTCGTTATGGCATAAATGCCTGATGACATACAATTTCTTTTTTAAACTGGTTATTATAAAGATACCGTCTAGCGAAGAATTTTACAAGATTTTGAAAACAATAAAAATAACGAAAATATAACTCGTAATGTTTTTAAACTTAAACATCTATTTCAATTATTTAATCGCTTATTATATAATCGTAATAGGGGTAGTTATAAAATATTTGTAGTTTTTACAATACTAGTATAGGAACTTCTTACCGAAGTATACGATAAAAAACATCATTTTAAATCCCCAAAAATAATGGTAAGCTTAAACGGAGTAGATTTTCGCTAAAAAATTAAACTTGTAAAAGCATACGTCATAAATTATATATATTACGGAAAACTACGTAATAATAACTAAAAAGCACTTAGTTATCTTCAACCGATTGAAATACTTGAGAACACCATTATATACAATTTACATAGATTTTGTAGTTGCACTACCAATAATGTCTTTTAAAAGCACACCTTGAATATTACCTAATAGGGAATCTTTCGATAACATAATACCTATCATATACAAAACCTCTAAACAAACACTCATAATCCTAGGCCATACAATGTATACAACAGAGGATTAGACAACTATTTTGATTCTATAATTTTTATTATACGACTAACCTCATCCACAATAAATTATCTTAAATAAAAACATCAAATTTATATTAGCTTTCTAGTAAAGTTCGTAAAAAGGATTTAGAATACATTTAATAATAACAACAACCTATCATCTACAAACGGATGAACAATAAAAAAAATCAGTTAGTTAAATTGTCTTTACGCCAATTCAACGCCCAACATCTTAAATAACATTAGATTAATGTTGTACCGGCCTTAAAATTAAATCTCAATAATACCTACTTATATACCTTAAAAGCTAATCGTTACAAATATTTATTTGGATTCAAACTCACAATACCAGTAGATATTTTCACAATAATTCTATCTCGCCGGTAAACAAAAATCGTTTTATATAGGAATATTTACGACAAAATTTACAATTAACAATAAATATCATTACTACTAAGACGAAAAAGCGATATGATTGAGACCATCGTTAATATGAATTTTCTATAGGCAACAAAGTGTAATTGAAGCTAGGAAAATCCTATAACTCCCTTTATAAAAAGGGAAAATTATTACCACCGCGTATAAAGTTATATATGATTATGAAAAAAGTTAATAATTTGTCTTTTACCTTAGACTTCCCACCAAATTTACGAGTTTACCCAACTATTAGTATTACTTATTTACTACCCTCTTAAGACACAACAAACGACTCATTCAACAAAATTTCGCCACCACCTAAGCCAATTAAATATAAGGACGACTAATTAAATGTTAAAAACTGGGAAGTGAAACCTATATTAGTCAAACGAGTAGATCGACGCCATTTCAAAGGGGATCAAATTTAATATCTTTTTAGATAAAAAGGATTTATAGCTCCTATCGACGAATGAAAACCGGTATCAAAATTAAATTTCCCGGAATTAATTAAGGCCTTTAAGAGTAACAATAGGAATATTGCTATAATAAGAACATCATCATTTCTTTTTTCCCCGGAATTTGTTAGTTACGGAGGGGGTTGTCTCATTACCTAAAGCTATCGTGTACCTTCTTATGAGACTGCCTACTTATGAGTGCGCCTTCTCTTCTCATGAGTACAGTACTTATTGTTATTATTCTCTGGTAGATTCCTACCTTTAGCTTAGTCTTTACCTTTAAATACTGACTGGAATACCACTATATGTTTGCACGTACACACAGCACAACAAGGGTAGCATGTTTATGCCTTATTGGACTGGTTAAAACGCGTCCGTACAGGCGGGCGGCGTGTATAGTCGTAGTGTAGGCCTATACAGTTTACTTTTTTCCTATATAATACTATTATTTACATTAGTACAGGTTTTTATACGAGTGGTGACAATTGTAAAACCGCAAGTTTAACGCGACAAGTAATGGAAAAAGAGTAGGAAGTATTTACTTGTAATAGTTATAATGAAAAAAAAAAAATCAGTTTATGATTGTATTATTATTATCAGGATACGTAAATTATTAATCATAGTGCCAGGTATTTATGTATTATTAGGACTGTGGTTTTCAAAAAGGATAAAAAACGGTTTCAAATGCGTTTTTAATGGATTTGTTATTTTGAGGTAAGCTACGTAACATATGGACTACACGTCGTATTAATAGGGTCCCTTGGCAACGCTTTTCTACACTATACATATAACTAGCATTTAGTATTAGATTTTCGACTCTATATGCACGTACATATTAAACTTTAAATTCATCTATTTATAAGCTTACTTTTTACATATTTTCTTTATAAGATCTCCCCTAAAAAGGAATCGTTTTTTATATCTACATCGTAAGTATATACTGCATAAGGATTGAAAAGTTATATATCGTGGCTTAACAAAAGTTCAAATATTTACGTTTACGGGTTTCAAAAATTACGAGGCTACCTAAGAACTTAATCGAAGAGATAGCTTAAAGGCTTAAAATCTAATTAACGTTTTACTTAGAGTTTACGTTATAGGATGGTTGTGGTAGGGGAAAAAGCCCTCGAGTTGCGATCTTTTACGCTGGTATTTATAGGTATATTTCATAGCAGTAAACGCCGAACTAGATAGTAAGCGTCGACCGGTAATAGCAAATCAAAAGAAAAATAACATCTCTTAAAATCGAGTAAATAACGCACTTAATTAGGTGGATATAATCGCAACACTACCACCAATACAAATACCTGTCGGCATAAAATTCTAACTTATATTTTGAATGGTGAAACTAAATAAATCTCTTGTTTGTAAAAAGCCAAGGAATTACTAACTTAAGAAGGATACTATGTAGGTTGTTCAAAATATATATAAGTTAAACACTCCTACAACTAAGTAAAAATTGACTGGAGTAAAACCTATTTAAATTAGAATTCCTTTTTTTTATTTCGATAAGGACCTTAATGTTACTGTTTTCAAATGTGAAGGATATGATACGTGATATCCTGAGGGCAACATACATATATTAATTTTAATTTATAATCCCAGAAGTATGCACGAAAATTTCCAATAAAGTAGAAAATATATTTTCTGTAAACAGTTTTCCCCTTATAATAAAATCGGTGCAACAAATAACAAATTCGAATTTTTTTTCTTTTACCAGCTTTAAAACTATTAGATTAAGTTGAAATTGCTTTATAAAGGCGTACCTAAAGGTATATATTTAAATATCATATCCAATTACCTTTATAACCCAAACTAAAACACGTAAATCACATGTTTTCGCTATTTATTAAAAACTAATACGTTAAATAAGGTATATTTTAAGCTGATCTGGAAACGTAATACTTTCAAAGTGCGAAAAAACGTTAAACAATGAAGTTATAACTTATACCAAATATTTATTACAATTAGCTTTGACGGTTTAAATAACCCCCACCAAACCTTTTCCTAATAATTATATTGATCCTATTATTACAAAAATTGGGTAAAATGGACTAATATTTGCAAAAGGGCTAATAAAAGCCCCTTTCTACATTAGTAACAGTAATCTGATCTTGTTTAAGGTATTGTAAACTTTTCGTACAAGGTAATCGAAAACGTATTAAGTTACATGTAAAACGAGTACGCGGTACTCTATATAACTAAACCCGTTAAAACGAGTAACAAAAGCATTAAAAGCATGCACGTATACGATAAGAACACATTTGTGTACAGCAAAGTCATACTTTTGAACATCTAAAGCCTTTTTAAAAGCTTTTACACTAAAATAATAGATATGTGCGGTAAATGCGTCCTTTTCCGCTGGAGGTAAACCAGTAGCCTAACACTTTTGCTAAGGATTTTTAAAGGGTTTGTGAAGGGCGGACCGATCCCTCCACAGCTGCGGAAGTTACGTGCTAGGTCTTACTAGCCTTAGTAGCCGTTAAGGCCGTGGCTGGAGCCATTGTAAAAAAAATCCTGTTAAGGGGGCTAACTGTACATTGGTTGCAGCACCAACAGTTGTAAGCGCTTGGCGTGTGGTGGCGGGAAGGATGTAACACATTTTTTGATATAAGCAATGCACAGTTCACTACCTATGCCAACAAAGGCCTTCAAAACATACAAGATGTTTTTATAGGAGCTTAAGATTGTGACTCAGTCATCTTCAGTCAGGTCAATGACCTGTTGTCCATTGAATAAGCCCCTGTCAGTCCTGGCACATTCATCCTTCACTTCCTTGACATCTCCAGGCAGATCTATGGTGTGTTGGCCATTCGAAAGACGAATGTGCTTGTGAGACCTGGCTTGTTCCTCCAAGTCGTCGTCTTTAACATCTGCACTTCGCTTTCGGTCCTAGAGAAGATGCATGTTAAGATTGGACCAAGGGAAAAACAAGAAGATCTTACATGGAGATAGAACAGCCTATCCTGCGCAAGACAGCGAGCTTCCTCAAGTCCCAGGTCATCCATACTGGTGGGCTTCAGCTCCGGACTGGGCTCTGGGCTTGGCGTCCGTGGTATGACCCATTCTTGCTTCAGAGCATCTATCGAGCGATAGGAGAACTTGAAGATGGCAAGAGGCGCTCTCTTGGGATCCTCCCATCTCCACGTCACGGCAGTGGCAGTGTCGTGATGAGGTCTCATGTGGGTGGCAGGGCCCAGTCTGGACAAGCAAAGTTTTAGCACAGCAGGTTTGTTAGATCAAGTGCTGGGCCAGGGTGCCTTCTTACGTCGCTCCATGGTGAAGTGCTTTGCCTTTTACCGACTTTTCAGCCAGCACAATCTTGTTTCCTCGCTCGAGTGCTCCGTAACGGGACCTGTTGGTGTGTATGTTGTGCCTGTTGTGCCTGTTGTCGGTGTACCTAGTTTGGTGTCTGGGTCTGCACGTCTCAGTGCGAACTGCACGGTGGGCACGAACTTCAATGACACCAATGGACTGCGACAGCTCTGCATGCTCAGATTCCTCGTCCTTTGTGATGTCCTCAACTAAAAGGGAGTTAAACCCTTGGCCAATGGGATGTGTTAGCATGCAGGTGGTACATACGGAGAGAAACCACGGCAAAGCAGAACTTCTGCCTTGTGTTGGTGGTGGTGTTTTTCATGCCATGGAAAGAGTTGCGAGCCTTGCTACAGGTGATCCAGGTGCCACCGACAGAGACTCCGTCAATGGACACCTCGAACTTGATGGTGTGCTCCTCACTCTCGGTAAGCCAGTCTCTCAATGACTGGTGCAACTGCTCCAATTCAGCTTGGACAGAGACAAAGAAGGTCGCACCTGCGAAACTTTCAATGTAGCGATGGCACAAGCGCTGGCCAACGCCCAGAATGGTGATGTCTTCATTTCCCTCGTCGTTGTCTGGAAGGTACTCTTTTGCTGGGGAGCCGTTCACTATGATCTGGACCTGCAGGCCGATGTTTTCGAGAACCACCATGGTAAAAGATGTGTGAAAAGAGCTTTTTGAGAGAGTGGAAAGTGAGGACGAGTTGGGGTTGCGACGGCTGTGCAAGTGCAAGTGCAAGGCAAGGGTGTTTGTTGGTTGGGTGGTTGGTTAGTCAACCACAGCAGTCGTGCTGCGGCCGTACCTTCTTGTTCTGTTCAAGGGAGGCAGTTGCCTGACACCAACACCCACTTTTGGTATAGCATACAGTCTTAGCTCATTGATTTGGAGACTATTAAATTGGTGCAGACTTTTTGTTGAGACTTACATATTCATTCCCTTTACCTCTTGCAGCTGGCATCTAGGCTGGACGGTGGACCACTGGACCACTGGAGCTAGAGGGTCAAAGAGAATGCTGACCCGGACAGAGTCTTCCCAATTATCTAAAGCAGATGAACTGTCATGACTTCAATACCAACACACACAGGGGAGTATGAATTTGCCCTATTACTTTGATCTGCCACATACACATCATCCTCGAAAACTCAAACACAAGCGGCCTCTGGCCTTGGCACAACAAAACACGACGAGTTATTACAGTCTTTTGTTACAGAGTACTTGTAGCGCTCCAGCTATGTACTATTCAAGTGCCAAACAGAACTCAATGCTGTCTTGGCTAAGCCAATTACATCATTACACGGAGCTACACAACAAGGAAGTGGAACAGGGGTGGAACAGGTTTGGAACACAGGTACCCCTGTCGAGTTCAAAGCCAAGGTACCTGACTTCCGAGAACGTCAAATGCTCCGGACACTTTTCTGACACCGCACGCCACACAGCATTCATACTACCAAATGGCAATGTTGACCAGCCTTGATGAGCCTTCTTTCTCCACTCCTTCGTGTTGAAGGAGCTTCAGCTCCAGCTTCACCATGGCGCCAGACTCTGGCAACATTCGCATGTTCCTGCGCTGGGATAGTGACTCGGCCATTCTCGGCGGAGAGGACCTGAAAGCCACCATCTGCTTCAAGAACATCACTGCTGCCGGACCGATCAGCTCGACCAGCTCGACCAGCTCCACAACATCCCAATTGAAGCCTCCTCCCACCAACTACCGCCCTGCCAACTCCCAATCCCATTCGTCCAGCCGCCTGGCCCCACCCCCATTGACACCCACCTCGAGCTCCCGCCGCGCCCATCGCCCAAGCTCCTCGCTGAGTGCCTCACCTGGGAATGGGAATGCCAATGGAAATGGCTTTGGGAATAGAAATGGAAATGGCAATGGCAATGGAAATGGAAATGGAAATGGAAACGGCAATGGAAATGGCAATGGCAATGGCAATGGCAATGGCAAGACGACCCCCGCTCACGCGGGCCCGCCCTCGTGGTTGCCCATCTCACACCTTCCAGACACCCAACTGAATAACGGCAATGGAAACGGAAATAGCCATAGGAGATCCGTCTCCATTGTATCGATCGGCTCTGTCTACTCTGCCGACAGCCAAGCCACCAGCAATGCTGGCTCAACCGCCTCACGCCCTGGTGGCCACGCTCGCTCTTCCAGCTTGCAGATAGTAGCTCGAAGCCCACGATCAGGTTAGTTACTCCATCTATGTCATTGTGAAATATTCACCAACCCTGACATGTTGTAGCGGCGCTGCCACAACGATCGCCCCTGTATAATTCTTCCTACCCCCCGAGCAGAGAATCGCCCTTCCAGCGACCTTCCGCTCCCAGTACTCCGAACACGGACACCATTGCCTCACCAGGTGTCCCATCGCCAGCCCTTTCCGAGTTCAAATTCCCCATGGCTGCTTCTCTGCGTTCAGACGCCACCCCTGGTATTACCAAAACCATCATGGCCGGGGCTAGTAGCACTATGCTCACACCACTCGGGGACCCTGTGAATATACCAATGCGCCGGAAGGAGTCGGTACCGGTCATCAACCAGCAGATGATGACACCAGTTGCCAGAATTTTGTCGGCAACTAGTGTTGCGGGAACTCCAAGAAGCAGCGGGGAGTTCTACTCGATGAGCAATAATTCTACCGAGACTCTAGTCTCCGAATATGTGCTGCACCAGCCTCTTAGAACGCATGGACGGCCTCCACATTTGAGACAAAGGTCGATTTTTTCTCCGAAAAAGGCCAAGCGCCCCGAGTCACTCATGATGGGCTACGTACAAGTACAAGGCTCGTTCACTCTGGACGGATCTCTTGTGAACCTGGCCCCATTTGAGGAGGTGAAGCGGAAGGCTGTTGTTGGAGGTCAGGGAGGCGGTGTCGTAGGCATCGACAAATCCAGAAAAGAGGGCGGGTTTATGCGCGGCTTCGCCTGGGGCAACTTCACCAATTCATTGGGCGAATTACTCGGAGCCGGTGAGCTCAGTACCATCAAGGAAATGCGGGGGGTTGCAAGTTCCAAATCGGTTCCTCTATTATCGACACCACAGTCCATTCTGTTCGTTGACCTGACCCTGGCTCCGGGGGAAAGCAAGGCTTTCGAGTACACTTTTAAGTTACCCAAGGGATTGCCACCATCCCACCGGGGAAAAGCCATGAAGATTTCTTACCACCTCGTCATCGGAACACAGCGTCCAGGTGGTGTCAAAGAACAACAGGTCAAATCAGTGGAAGTGCCCTTTAGGGTGCTCGGGAGCGTCAACAGCCACGGCGAGATCCTTGGCCATGATTTGAGAACACCCTATATCCTGTTACGCGATGAGGCACGAATACGGAGCATCGAGAAAAAGAACAGTCTTTACATTGACCGGCGGTCAAGTGACGCGGATTTGCGGCAGAGTTCGGCACAAGGAATGGATGCTGGGTCAACGTTGCACGGGTTCCTCTCGTACGTGGAGGAGTTGGTCGGTCATTCCCGGCGCGGCACAGGATCACTGCTGTCGCCCACCGCAGGGCCAGAGTCGCGGAGAACATCCGCTTATCTCGAAGAGCCACCAACAGCAAAAGAGGCCATAGACATGGCCATCATGAGAAGCAATCTCACGGCAGAAGGCCAACAAAGTGCAAATCGCTTCGAGATTGCACGAAACGGTCGGAGAGTCGGTGTCGTCATGCTGGCACGGCCAGCCTATCGTCTCGGCGAGACCGTTACGATGGCCGTCGACTTCACCGGAGCAGAGATACCGTGCTATGCGATACATGCGGCACTGGAAACCTCGGAGCGAGTAGACCCCAGTCTGGCCATGCGATCCGAGGCCAGCATACACCGCGCGTCTCGAAAAGTACATGTGTTTTCGTCCGAGGCGACACTCTACTCTCGCCGCATGATATTCAGCCCTACCATACCGGTCACAGCAACACCAGAGTTCGTTACAAGTGGAGTTAGTTTGGAGTGGAAAATCAGACTAGAGTTCGTGGTACCGTCGCAAGATGTTGAATCGCGAACTGTGGAAGAGCCACCAGAAGAGGATGATGACATGGAGAGCGGGCATGGGCAGGGAAAGCGCCTGATTACCGAAGTTAAACATCACCAGGGACCACATCCTCTCCTCGAGGAAATATCTCACGACGATCGGGGTGGCCTTGTCCTGGTCGCAGCAGAGAATCTCACCTGCGAGAGCTTCGAAGTCGCCGTGCCGCTGAGGGTATACGGTGCGGTATGCAAAGGACTGGAAAGGCTGGAGATAGACGAAGCATTTGAGGAAGGGCTTCCGGTGTGAGCAGACACTACTTTCTTACCTGACTTATGAAAAACATCAACCACAGCGACAGCGAACATTAGATAGACGCACAAGTACAGTAGACGTGCAGATTACGAAGAGCGATTTGCTTCCTCGATGCAGCCCGTCCACCCGCGATGGTGCCACCGGCTGCAGTGTCGCCATCTTCACAGGCGCCTCTGTCGGGTGCACTCTCATGACGGCTTGCACAGACGCCTTTTGACTGTGAATAGCAGCCACGAGGTCATGGAGAAGTCACACGATAAGTTGATGCTGTGGCTAATGTCTTCAACAGGAGCTTTCGCCTTAAGTTCACGTCCTCACAGAACACAACGCCTCTAGTACGCCTCCTCCAGCAAGTTGTCCAACGCAGCACTCGTCTTCCGCGCAACGATCATGTGAACTTGCCACAAAAATTGCAACGGCCCCTTGACCGACTGCTCCAGCTCCTGCCAACGGGGGCTCTCCCACGTCTTGTCCCCAAACCCGACCTGAGTAGAGACCAGCAGCTCCTTCAGCTCACGCAGGCCCGCCCACCGGTCCTAGTCCTCGTAGCTCTCGTACACGAGCCGCTCGTGCGGGCTCGCGTCCGCCATCGGCGCCACGCACCCAAGCATGTCCTTGGACGCCGTCGGCCACCACCACCCGGCCGCACCGCAGTTGATCTCGTGGCGCTGGATGCTGTCCCACCGGTCCGCCGGCAGCTCGACGGAGTCGAGCCTGGACGCGAGCGCGCGCATCCCGCGCGCCCAGCTGGGGTGCATCGACGCGTCCGGGGGCCAGCCGCGAGCCCGAGTGGTGCTCGAGCCACGGCGCGCAGCGCCGCCCTCGACGCGCGCGTTGTTGCGGATGCGCGGGACGCAGCTGCAGAGCACGGCGGCGAGGCTGCCGCCGGGTCGCAGGCTGTGGGCGACCTGCGCGATCACGGACGGCCATGTCCCTCCAGTGCCGGGCCCCGGCGCAAATGGTCCTATGGGAGCGTTCTTGGTCAGCGGCGGGCCCCGGCGAGCAAGGTGGAGCGGGGAGGCGGCGCAAGCGGCAGCAGGTCCTGTCCGTGCATATATATCCACACTGCCCGGCGCCAGGAACAAGCTCTGCTCCTCGCCCCGCGCCTGCCAGCACTCGAGCGTCGCGGCGGGCGTGCGGGACCTGCTGATGGTGGTGTTGGTCGCGTTCTGTCCGCCGTCATCCGAGACGGAGGGGGATGGCTGGGCGAGGCTCTCGCCAGGCGGCGTATGGCTGCATCCAGGCACTCAAGCGTCGCCGTCTTCTTCTCCCTTGCCGACATTCTACCACCCTGTGGGGATATTCCCGAGGCAGGCTGAGAGACCACAAACCAGACAGTTTCTTTTGGTTGTGATGTCCAGCCCCAATATGGAGCAAAATGGGACGCCAAACACCCGATTCAACTCGCAAGGCGTGTACTAGCCACCCTCAAGACGAAGCAAGATGGAAAGTCAAGCACAGCAAACACCGCGCAAGCAGCTCCCCACCTCCAAGCGCCGCGATGGATGACCGTTTCCCTTGGGGTGCGACATACGTATCACTCCCTGGTAGTGCGTTGCAGCCGCAAGTTCAAGTATTTGACTTTTGGAAAGTGCGACATTTCGTTGCACTGAACAATCATCCCCTTCACGACGCTCGTCGCATCGACGCCCACGCACGGTACACGCCCGTGACAGGGCACGTCGCGTCCGGTGCCTGCTGTTGCGCGTGTACCTCGACTGTAGATGCATACTTGGACGCGCAACGCCCCCCCTGTTACCTCGGTGGGGGATGGCATGATTGTCAGATGGAGAATTCGCGCGGACGACGGGCTGTTGTAGCAAGCCGTGGAAGGAATGGGTAAGCCTTGCGGCATAGCGGACGGAAGCATGCAATATACTGCACCTGGTCTCACGGGAAGGCTTCATGCACATCCTCACCCACATGTCCTAAGGCCAAGGGGGGAAAACATGCCATGTCACGCCATTCCACGACTTGTTGTAAGGCATGGCGGCCATGGCACCCAAGAAAGAAACCTCATAACATAGCATGATATAACAATACCCACCCAAAAGACCATGATGGCATAGCCCATGCCCGCTCATGGTGTGGGCATAGCCGCCCATAGAAGCCATGTTCGTGGCTTTCATGTCATGGCTTTACTCCTTGCCTAAGGCCGGGTCAGCTGCCACTCGAAATTCTAATTGCTTGTACCAACGCTCCTCACTCACATGGCTCTTGATGAGTGCTGAATAGGATGCAAAAGCCTTGACAAATTTACCGCACTTTCACATCACGACATACCACAACACTACCGCTACCGCAGTCCTGGCAAGACTTTATGTATTAATCATTGCCCATGAATGACCGCCCTGGGTGTCTCCTTAGGGTGTTTAGTAGATTTCACTTAGAACTACTCGGAGGCTCCCACCAAAGACACTGATCGATCAGGAGACACATTGATCTCAGGCAATCAAGCTAAAATCCAAAGTCCCAAAAGTGTTTGTCTCAAAAGCAAGTAGTTACCGTCGAGTTTGATAACCCGAAACTGGTTTTGCTATAGCTCATTACATCTTATTACAGGAGCTCATCGTAAAAAGAGCTCACTAGGTAATAAATTGCCCTAAAGGGCGAATCAGGCAATATAAAACCTTTTTTATAAGCACTTAATTGGATGTAAGTCTACAACGACAACTCATAAGATTTATATCCAAAACTTCATGTAGCTGGTATTTAGCCAAAAAGATTCTAATGCACTGGTTTTCAATAAGTAACTTTCTAAATTTAGAAACTCTGTTCCAAATACAGAAATAAACAGTATGTTAGGTCTACTGGAAGAAACTACCAGTTATTCATATGTCTTACTTTTAGCATTGTAAGATAAATGAAAAGTATGTAATTGTGTGAAATAGAAAATGTGTTGGAATAGTATTACATGCAGTGCAGTAGGTCAACTTTACTGTAAGTAAAGTTGACCGTACTGCAAGTGTATTGCTTTGTGCGGACTTACTGCATCGGGTGTAAGTCGAGTGCAGTACGCTGCACTTCACTCTAGGGCACGGGCCAAGCAATTGGGCATACAAATTACAGTGCAGACCGGCTAGCGGTCTGCCAAACCTAGAACAATACATCCACCATCTGACCACGCAATACTACTGTTACTTTGAAGACCAATCGAATCAACAACGTTGCAACGTCTAAGGCCTACTAACACTGATCAGTGTTTGCCTGCTAGGTTAAGTACAGATAAGCTAAGTAGAAGAAGAAGTTACTTTCCAGTTGTTACGTTCTGTGGCTACGGCTATTAGGGTAGAGGAAAGATTTTTGCGAAGGGCCTCTATTAGTACTGCGTTAGTCCTTAACGGCAGGAAAATAGAGAAGACTTCTTGGGTTACGTTAGTTCTTAACGGCAATTTGGAAGTAGGTAACGGTATCGTTACTTGAAAATACTAAGAAATCTTTATTAATCCTTTTTAAAGACGTTGAGATTAACTATTAAAAGTCTTAAAGTTCGGCAAGTTAACAAATTTCTAAGTTAGTACTATTACGGGTACTACTACTATAAAAATGACTAAGTCCCTATGTCAAACAACTACAATAAATAACCTCCGACCTTTATTATTATTAATAACTTCCGACCTTACCTTTTATATTAAACTTTTGCCTATACTTCATTTTTTTTTACTTTTTACGTCACTTTAATCGTCAAGTTTACTGCTTTAAACGAAAACACCGAGAATCGCCAAGTTGCGCCAAGAAAGCTATATCGCACAACTTTACGCCAAAACACCAAGCTTTTACACCTAAGATTACCAAGTTCCTCGCCTTACACGCCTGTTAAAATGTTTGCCTCTAGCGCCCATTTTAAAGAAATTACTGACCTTGCCCAGAAAGAAGTAATTAAGGCTCTTGGATACGTTTTTTTTTTAAGTTTTACGATGATAACTCCTGGGCGTTAGATATTAACGAAAAATTAACCGAAAAATACCTTATTAACTTCGTCGGATATTTTATTGTTAAGTATAATACTAGTCACGAACCTAATCGCACTTTTAACAGATATTACAAGTTTTTCAACGACTGGATAATTAATATATGGAAAGTAATTCAAAAAAGGATTGAGTTAAGATTTAAATTCGAATTGGAAAAACGAGGGATTTTCATTCAAGTATAAAGTGTTATAATGTTAGCCTAATCTCTTTTCGACTTAAGCTAATTTAACAAATACATTTATAACTAATATCTTAAAGGAAAAGGTTTTAAGGAACCTTATCGCCCTTATATACGATTAAGGGGACCCTTAATTTACCTTTAACTAAGTTAAACCTCTTTATACGTTAGCGATAAGGAATCTGTTAATTTGTTCGGTGGTTTAATACCTTTACGTAATAGCGCGGAGTACGCTTTTAGCTGCGGTAGAACACGTAAAGCAAGGGCCGTCAATGCGGTTAAAGGTATTAATATTAACGCTTTACATTAGTTAATTAAACAAAATCGTTAGGTTTTCCAAAACCTTTAAACACCTATTGCTCTTTAGTAATCTAATCGCCAAGACCTTTAAAAACCTTTCCCCTTTAAATATATTTACGCGTGTGAACCTAACATAATCCCTATTATAAGACTTTACTCTTTAGGCTAGGCGACTGGCAATTACCCTTAATACTATGTTTCGGAAGTACCAAGGTTTAAACCACTAAAAAAAATACCATTTAAAGTTAGGATACTTATCGCGACCTTTTTCTAAAATCTTTCAAGATAGTTAACATTAATTACAAACTTATAATGGATTTCGCCAAAATTTGGAATAATATAAAAAAGTATGATGGGAAGCCTTACAACCCCCTAAATATCAAAATGATGCCCTTTCTAAATATTTACAAGTAGATAAAAGTCTTACCTTTTGGTTTTTACTTACTATTCCTAAGAATATTTATAAGTTACGCTAAAAACTACCAATTAACCTTCCTAATAAGCGCCACTACATTTCGCGAGATTTACGATGGTATAAAAGTCCATTTAGAATACGACGCCCACCTCTCGTAATACTATATAAATTAGGCTATTACCAAGTAAACTATAATAATGGTAAAGAAGAAAAAGGAGGAATTACTAATAAATATTTTTGATTAAATGCTTAATAGGCTAATAATATACTAAAAGGCAATAAAGAAAACCTATGTTAGCGAAGCCACACTTTGCGAATAGGTACGATTAACGGTTACAGGTGTTAGCGAGTTTAAATACGCCTTACAACGCCTAGATATCACCAAAGAAGACTTTTTTAACCAGTTGCGTTCCTCGTTTATAACCGTAATGATACATATATCAAACTCGCTTAATATGTATTCCCAAGCCGACAACTTCCTTAACATGGATAAGGAAGACTTTATGGTGGTTAATTATGTCGATCGTAAGTACAGGCGTTTACAACACCTAAGGGTTGGCCTATCGATCTCGGCTCCAGACTGGAGGTAATATTTACGTTAACGTTAATAAGATTTAGACGGACTTATCGACCGTAAGTACTATCGTCATGATAGTGGTAAGAGATATTAAATCTATGGTAAAGCTGGTTGTTAGTTAATTCGATACCCCTCCGCCGAGTATAATAATAGGAAAGTAACGTACTACGTCTAGTATCCTATTGCTTTGGAATAAGATTACTTGTATTAAGTTACAGACGTTAAAGTCAATAAGCTAAATGAAGTCATTAACGCTTTTAAACAGATTGAATAGCACGAAAATATTGCTTTCAATACGGCGGCCTAGTAATTAGCTGATTATATCTTTTTATACCGTTTAGGTGATAAAAACACATACTTTTGCTTTAATCATGTCCCTACTCCTTTATACACCTTTAAACTTCACGATTGTTATACGTATTACACGTTTTAAGTTATATAAAATATTAGGGCGATGAAGTACTTAATAAAAAGCTATTCATAATATATGGTATTGCGAAAAGAAAGTATTATAGCCATTGAAATTAACTATTATAATTCTGGTAAGATTAAAATTGGCTTTGGCTTAAGCGAATAACTATCGTTACTGGGGATAACTGTAGTTTAAACTGTTATGGGAGCGATTACGTTTTATATCTTTAATTTCCCTACCCCTTTTCTATTTTACTTGGAGGATATAAAGACTTTTGGCGTTAACGTTGACGTTAATGTAGACGAGCTGGTTAAGAATAGCTGGAGGGTTTTACTCTCCCTTAAGTGGGTATACTTATGGTTTTATCTTTAAGACCCGAAAGTAGTGGTGTTGAACCTGACGGAGTCGGGGATACGTTAACTACACCGGCATTTTAATTGCCTAGTTATTAATAAGCTATATAAATTCCTGAAGTCCTTAGAGTATAGCTATATGAAATAATTTACCTTCGAAGCTATTAAAAGGTTATAATACTACTGTTGAACGTATACCTAAGCTCCCGGAACAATGAAATTTACATTAGAAGACGACAATGAATTTAATTGTAAAATCTTTATTAATGTATTTTACTTGAATAATAAGCTTATTTTTTACGTCGTTAATTTCGCAAAATTTCTTTATGAAGCTGATTTTTTAAAGTTCCTTTTGGCAAAGGATACGTAGGAAACATTAAGGATGTTATAGATTGACACGTACCTGAGTTTACCTGACGTCGTTATCTATAATACCGGTATTAACTTTGCGGCGGTAAACTTTTAAGAAGATATTAAGATAATGGGTATTTAGTATAAATAGATACTTGTAAAAGCCTATTAGAGTATCGGAAGGGTTAAAAGGGTATACGCTTTACGAATCCATAGGCATGCTTATAAATGGCAGTAAAAGATCTAAATGACACCGTGGGCTCTAACGACTTAGCACTAATGCTCCTGGTCTTTGAAGCGTACTTACGCCTGACGAATAAATCTCTGCCCTCGACGAGTACTTGAAAACGTATTGCGGTATATAGCAAAGCCTTAAGGGAATTACGAAGGGAATCAGAACATTATCAAATCAATAACGCCTTTAACACCAAAAACGGTTCTTTAACGATCGACGTGTTTGTTTTTCCGTTACAAAGTAAAGTTCTTGTGTAAAGAAAGAAAGAAAAATAGAAAGGGCTTTATAAAATACTAAGTATTATAAACTCAGAAGTAGTTATTAAAACTATTAACGGCTTTATATCCTTCTGAATTACTTAAGTTAAGCTTTATATTAGAGGTACCGAAAATAAAAACCCTTAAGCCTTTTAAGTAAAGCAACCGAGCTAATACGAATTTCTTTTACCCGGTGTTAATAAGTCAGTATAACGCTATTGACGTGGGCGACCACTGAAAAAAAGGATAGCATTAAAAAGGAGGAATATATACCGGGTCGTATCTATAATATTGTTTAAGTAAGCAGGAAAAATAAGGATAACAAAGACTTGGTAGTGAAGTTTAGGGTATAAGGGATTATTAAGACTTTCGACAAACCCTTAAAAAAAGTGTTGAAGTCGAAATCGACGGTTTACTAACTCGAGGAGTTGTATAATTTATACCGAAGACCGACTTTAACCTTTAAGACCCGAATATCACGATCATTAAGTTAAGAATTATCTATAAAATCAAGGGTAAAACTACGGAACAGCCGTATGAAAAGTTACGATCAATTGCTAAAAATATGGAGATAAAGTTAAAAACTAAATCTTTATATAGTCGTTAACGATTTAGAAAATTAGTTAACGTTTAATAGTTATCCTAATAATAAGTTTAATAATTAGGACTAAAGTTAAGTTTATATTTAATAGCCATGATATTATGTAGGCCTATATACAATTAGTAACAGATTTTCAAAGTGTTATATTACTGGAATTGACATAGGAGCTACGTATTATTTACCGTTCGGAAACGGTAATACTATATATCAAATTACTATATAAGCTAGCTAAAGTGGGTGTTTACTAATTCTTAATCTACTAGTTGTACTTTAAATGTCATTCAACGATAAAATATTTAATATATGATCCATATTTATTGGTAATATAAAAGAGAGACTTTGGTATAATAGGTATGTAAATTAACGATACCCTTTTCGTTGGAACGACTCGCTTTATAGTATTAAAACAGTAAACGATCGAAGACTTTAAGTTTTAGAATTGTAAGCCGGTGACGACGTTAATGGAAAACAACTAATTTAACTTTAATAAATCGTTAATCTGTATGCTTAGTATTAATACTAGTTTAAGCTTTCGTTAAAAAATCTAGGGCGCTGTTTTTGTTATAATCGACAAAATTGATAAGGTTAGGGTTTAACAATACTTGGAATAACGTGTACGGTGTAGTTATATTACTATTTTTTATTGACCGCAAGCTTTTTACGATTTACATATTACGATATAAGCAGAAATACCAACAGATAAAGACTTTAATCAACTAAATAAAAGGTTAAAGTGGTAAATGCGAAACCTGAACCGCGGAATTAATATGATATTAATCGATCTTTTAAAGGTTAAGTTAATAATCTTTACGAATAGGTCTTTTATAAATAACACTGTTGGTAGGCTTTAGACGTTGTAATATTGTCGATTCGATTGGTCGAAGTAACAGTAGTATTGTGTGGTCAGATGGTGGATGTATTGTTTTAGGTTTGGCAGATCGCTAGCCGGTCTACACTGTAATTTGCATGGACAATTGCTTGGCCCGTGCCCTAGAGTGAAGTGCAACGTACTACACTCGACTTACACCCAATACGGTAAGTCCTCACAAAGCAATACACTCAACTTACAGTACAGTCAACTTTACTTATAGTAAAGTTGACCTACTACACTGTATGTAATACTATTCTAATACTGACAGCTTTTTAGTTTGTACGCGTACGCCAGTGTGACTAACTAATCTTTTCTAGTTAACGTTAAATAGCAGCCTTGTACCCCCTATCAATTCCAATCAACTTCCATACTGTATTACACCTAATTGCATGCATATTAATCCTATTTGACCTCAATTTCTCCGTTGCTCCAAGGTCCGAGTTTATCAACTCCTATAAAAAGTTCTTTCGCCACAACTTTTCGTAACTTCAACTATGCCACTTAAAAAGGTTGCCATTATCAATCCCCTAGTAGTCTTTCAATTTGCCAGCCCATCTTTATCCGCTATCACGTAATCTAGGCTTTCTGGGCGGCCTATCTATGTATCCCTTAATACTTATAATTAGTTTGTTGTTATCCACAAACCTTTCTAAGGCTTTGTTTAGCGTAGCCTTTGTTATGATATTTGTAGGATTATCTTTATTATCGATTCATTGAAATTCCTTAATCTCCCTTCCTTCGTAGGTTTCTCGGAGTGCCATTACTTCGATCATCAGGCGTTTTTCGCTGGTAGTTCCGAACTTTAACAGCTATTTGAAAAGACTTTTTAAATCGGTACAAATTACTAACCAGGATAAAAGGAATTTTTAGCTGCCTGGTAATAAGGTTAAGTGTTTCCCATAAGGCTATACCTATATTTGAACCCGCTATTTTATCGTAAACCTTCAAAGTTAATACGTTTCGTATAATCCTCTTATATTTAACTAAAGTCTAGTAAATCAAGTTACCAGTAATATTTAACTAATCTTCCCGTCTATTTTCATTAATAAGGGTTATCAGAAGGCCGATTTGTAAAGATAGGTTGGTATTATTTGAAAAGTACCCGATTGTAAAAATTATTAATTTAACCTTTAAAAGGTTAATTAGCACCATATTAATTTCGCGGTCCAGGTTTCGCATCTATCACTTTAATTTTTTATTTCATCGATTAAAGTTTTTATCCGTTAGTATTTATGCTTATGCCGTAATAGATAAATAATATAAGGTTTTAGATTAATATAAAGTGGTAATATAACTACCCCGTATGCGTTATTCCAAATTCTGTTAAGCCCTGGTCTTATCAATCTTATTGATTATAGTAAAAATAACACTCTAGCTTTTTTAACGAAAGTTTAGGCCGGTATTAATATTAAGTATACAGATTAATGATTTATTAAATTTAAGTTAATTATTTTCCGTTAAAGTTAATACTGGTCTATAATTTGAAAACTTAGAGTTTTCGATCATTTACTATTCCTATACTACAAAACTAACCGTTTCGACGAAAAGGGTATTGTTAATTCACATACCTATTATACAAAAGTCCTCTTTTTATGTTACCAATAAATACGGATCGTATATGAAAGACTTTATCGTTGACCAGGCCTTAAATTATAACTGGTAAGTAAAAAACTAGTAAATGCCAACCTTGGCTAATTTATATAATAGTTTGATATATTATATTACCATTCCTAGTAGGTATATGACGCGGAGTTCTTATAATAGTTTTAATAGTATAATCCGTTATAAATCAGTTACTAATTGTATATAGGCTTGCGTAATATTATATTTATTAAGTATAAACTTACATTTAGCCCTAATTAGTAAACTTATTACTAAGGTAACTACTAAGTGTTAGCTAATTTTTTAAATCGTTGGTGACTGCATAAGGATTTATTCCTTAACTTTATCGCCGTATTTTTAAGTAATTATCCGTAAATTTTTATACGGTCTCCCTATAATCTTGCCCTTAATCTCGTGGATAATATTTGATTTAAGGATCCTAATATTCGGGTTTCAAAGGTTAAAGTTAACTTTCGGCACACATTATACCATACCTTGAATTAGTAAACCATTGATTTCGACCTTGTCGCTTTCCTCAAAAGGTTTACCGGAAGTCTTAATAATCTTTTATACCCTAAGTTTCACTACCAAGTTTTCGTTATCCTTTTCTTCTTTATTTACCTAAGTAATATTTTAAATACGTCCCGGTGTATATTCCTTTTTTTTAAGATTCCTCTTTTTCGAAGGTTATCCACGCCGGCGGCGTTTCATTAGCTTGTCGATAACGGGTAGTGGAGGTTTATATTAGCTCGGTCGTTTGACTTGAGGATCTTTATCGTTAATAGCCCTGATGTAAGTCTTAACTTAAGTAATTAGGAAATATACAGGACCGTTAATAGTTTTGATAACTACTTTAAAGTTTACAATACTTAATATCTTATACGGCCCCTTTTATTTACCCGGCTCCCGCCATACGAGGACTTCATTTTATAGTGGTAAAGTAAACACGTCGATTGTTATAGGCCCGTTTCTGGTGTTAAGGGCGTTATTAACTTAGCGACGTACTGATTTCCTTCGCAGTTCCCTTAAAACTTTACTATAAGCCGTAACACATTTTTAAATACTTACTGAAGGCGGAGATTTACTTATTAGGCGTGGGTACGCTTTAAATATTAGCAACGTTAGTACCAGGTCATCAAGACCTACGGTATTATTAAAGCCTTTGACTTCTATCTGTAGATGTGCCTTCGGATCCGTAAAGCTTTTTATTTTTAACGTAACGATACTATACGCTTGGCTAAATAGGGCGTGTGCCTTTTTAACCTTTTTAATGCTTTAGTGGTCTTTTACAGGTACCTGTTTATATTGAATACCTATTATTTTACTATCTTTCTGAAACTCTGCCACCATAAAGTTGGTACCGGTATCGTGGATGACGACGTTGGGTGGACCTAGATACGTGTCAATTTATAGTATCTTTAACGTTTCTCATGTATCCTTTGCTGAAAAGGACTTTAGAAATATGGTTTTGTAAAAGGAGGTTATGAAGTCAACAACGTATAAAATAGACTTATTATCTAAGTAAAGAACATTAATAAATATCTTGAAATTAAAGTCCTTGTCGTCTTTTGGTATAAACTTAAATTTACGGAGGATTTGGGCATACGTTTGACAGTAGTGGTAAAATCTTTTAATGGCTTTTAGGACAAATTATTCCATATCGTTATACCTTACGAATTTCAGGATTTTATATAGTTTATTAACAATTTAGTAATTATAAATCCGCTATAATTAACGTATTCCCAGCTTCGTTAGGTTTAACACCATTACTTTCGGACTTTAAAGATAAAATTATAGGTGACTTCACTTTAAAGCGAGTGGAAACCTTTAGCCGTTTTTGACCAGTTCGTTTATATTAACGTTCACGTTAATTCCGAGGGTTTTTAAATCTTTTAATTAAAGTAAAAAAAGGGTAGAGGACTTAAGAATGTAAAACGTAATTACTCCTATAACAATTTAAACTACCGTTATCTTTAGTAACGATAGTTATTTACCCGGGTTAAAGTTAACTTTAGCTTTTCCCGTATCGTAACGATTAATCCTAATGGCTATAATGCTTTCTCTCCGCAATATTACGTATTACGAATAGCCTCTTATTAAGTACTTTATTACCCCTGTATTTGATACAATACCTTAAAACATATAGTCCACGTAATGATTACAGAGATTAAAGATATGTAAGGGATTGTGGGTATAGTTAAGGCAAAGGTAAGGGTCTTTACCATTTAAATGGTATAAAAAAGTATGATCGGCTAGTTATTGGGTTACCGTGTTAAAAGTAATATTTTCGTGCTATTTAATTTTTTTAGGGGCGTTCATAGTATTAATCAACTCGTTTCTTTTAGCATTTGCTGCCTAATTTAAGTAATTTTATTCTAAAGTAATAGGGTACTAGATGTAGTACGTTACCTTCCTATTGTTACGTTTGGTGGGGGGTTAGCGAGTTGACCATCAACCCGTCTTATCACAAATCTAACATTTCTTATTATTATTATAACGATAATACTTATGGTCAATAGGTTCGCTTAAATCTTGTTAGCACTAACATAGGTATTGCCTTTAGTCCGGGGCCAAAGTTAATAGATCTATCCTTAGGCGTTATAGGCGCCTGTATTTGCGGTTGACGTAATTAATTACATGAAGGTTTTCCTTTTTCACATTAAGAAAGTTACCGGTTTGGAAATACATACCGAGCAAGTTTGGTATACGTATCATTACGGTGGTAAACGAAAAATTCAACTAGCTAAAAAAACCTTCACAGATGGTATCTAGACGTTGTAAGGCATATTCGAATTTACTAATACCCATAACGGCTACCCGTACCTGCTCGCAAAATATGGCTTCATTAACGTGAGCCTTTCCTATTATCTTTTGACATATTATCAGCTTTTCGAGTATTTAATTAAAAATATCTATCAGTAATTCCTCTTTTTTCTTCTTTACCATTATAATAGTTTACCGTATAATGGCCTAGTTTATATAGTATCAAGTTAGATAGAAGTCGTATTCGAAGTGACCCTTTATATTATCGTAAATCTCGGGGAACGTGGTGGCATTCGTTAGGAAGGTTAAGTAATAGTTTTTAACGTAACCTGTAAGGATTCCGGAAAACAATAAGTAAAAACCGAAAGGTAAAACCTCCATTTACTTAGATTTATTTAAAAAAGGCATTATCTTAATATCGAAAAAATTGTAAGACTTCCCATTATACTTCTCTATATTATCCGAAATCTTAACGAAATCTGGAATTAGCTTATAATTAATATCAACTATCTTAACAGGTTATAGGGAGAGGTCGCGATAGTTATTCCAGGCTTAATTAGTGTTATCTAACGGTTTAAATCTTAAAAGTTTCTAAACTTGGTGTAAAGGGTAATTGTTAATCGCCTAACTCAAGGGGTAAAGTCCTATAATAAGACCTATGATAGGTTCGAGCACGTAGGTATATCTAAAGGGAAAAGGTTTTCAACGGTCTTAACGGTAAACTTATTAAAGAACGATAAGTACTTAAAAGTTTTAAAAAACCTAACGATTTTATTTAATTAACTGGTGTAAAACGTCAACGTTAATTCCTCTGGCCGTGTTAGCAGCTACTGCTTTACTCATTTTACCATCGTTAAAGGCATATTCCGCATTATCACTTAATAGTATTAAACTGTTAAATAGGTTAACAGGTTCCTTATCGCCAGCGCATAAAAAAGCTTAACTTAGCTAAAGGTAGGTTAAAGATCCTATGAAACGTAAATATGAGCATTAAGGTTCCTTAATATCTTTCCCTTTTTCTTTAGAGTTTTAAGGTTTAGAGTTTTAAAGGCATTTTTTCAGTTAAGCCAACTCGAAAAGGTTTTTTGCCAATTTAATAAAACTTTCTTTCAGTACGTAAATACCTTAACGTTTAAGCTCGGTTTTTGGCTTGTATTTAACGGTTTTTTTGGACTGCTTTCTACATATCAATAGTCTAGTCGTCGAAGAATTCGTGATACTTGTAGAAAACGCGGTTAGGATCTTCACTACCGTTATATTTAACGATATAGTAGCCGACGAAGTTGATAATGTGTTTTTCCTTTAATTATTTATTGACATCTATTCCCCATAAGTTATCGTCGTAAAACTTGGTAAAAATAGATCTGAAGGCGTTAACTTTATCCATAAATACCCAACCTGGGGCTATTTTAACGGTTTTAATCGGTAGGAGACGTGGTAAGGCGTGTAGGGTGAAGGACTTGGTGATTTCAAATGTAAAGGCTTGGTATTTTAACGTAAAATCTCGTGGAAACTTAGCGACTTGGTAAAAGGTCGCGTAACGTGGATTTCTTAACTCGACTTGATGTTTTCGCTTAAAGTAGCGAGTTTAACAATTAAAATAGCATAAGAAGTAAAAAGAGTAAAGTAGTATAAAGATCTAGTGTAAAGCGTAAGGTCAGAGGTTGTTAATAGTGGTAAATGTCGAAGGTTATTATTTATATCGTAGGGACTTATTCGTTTTTACAATAATAGTACCCGTAATAGTACTGACCTAGCCGTTTGCCAATTTTCCGTACGTTAAAACTTCTGATAGTTAATCTCAATGTCTTTAAAAAGGATTAATAAAGATTTCTTGGTATTTTCGATAGCAATACCGTCGCTACCTCTAAAATGCTATGAAAACCAACGCAACCTAAAAGTATTCTCTACTTACTGCTGTAAAAACCGACGCAGCAGTAGAGGCCCTTCAAAAGAATCTTTCCTCTACTTCAATGGTCGTATAACTTAAAGTATAACCGAAAAGTAGCTTCTTCTTCTACTTAGATTATCTGTGCTTAACCTAATAGGTAGGCAAGCACTAATCAGTATTGGTAGGCCTTAGTTGTTACAATTTTATTGATTCGATTGGTCGAAATAACAGTAGTATTGTATGGTTAGATGGTAGATGTATTGTTCTAGGTTTGGCAGACCGCTAGCCGGTCTGCACTGTAATTTGTATGGTCAATTGCTTGACCCATGCCCTAGAGTGAAGTGTAGCATACTGCACTCGACTTAAACCCAATGCGGTAAATCCGCATAAAGCAATACACTCAACTTGCAGTACAGTCAACTTTACTTACAGTAAAGTTGACCTACTACACTACATGTAATACTATTCTAACAAACACCGACTTATCTTTACAGATCGGCTTTTTAATAACCCTCGTTAACGAAGATAGGCGGGAAAATTGATTTAGTATTATTGGTAAACTAATTTATTGGTTTTTCATTGAGTGTAAAAAGATTATACGAAGCGTATTGGTATTGGAGGTTTATAATATAGCGGAAGGCTTCGATACAGGAAAAGTATTATAAAAGACCCTCAACCTTATTATTAGGTAGTTATAGATTCCTCTTATCTTAGTAGTGATTTGTATCGATTTAAAAAGCCTTTTCGAATGCCTTTTAAAACTCGGAACCACTAGTAAAAAGCGCCTAATAATCGACGTAATTGCACTTCGTAAAGCCTATAAAAGGAGGAATATTAGTGAATTTCGATAAATTGGTGGCAAAGACAACCCCGCCGACATTATGACAAAAACATTAGCAAATAAAGCCTTGAAAAAAATTGTGAATAATAACAATCTAACTATACAAATCGAGGGCTACGTTAATAGATCGCCTAGATATCTCGGATTACGTGACGGAAAGTAGGGATATATCGGTAAACTGAAAGATTGCCAAGGGATTAATGATAGCTTATTTAAGTGGTATGATTAAAGTAGAGGCTTGCAAAGATTTAAGACGAAAGAATTTTTTGTAGGAGTTGATAAACTCGGAACTCAGAGCAGTAGAGCGATTGAGGTCAAATGGGGTCAATTTGCATATAATTGGGTGTAATGCAGTATAAAAGTCAATCGGAATTAATAGGGAATACGAGGCCGCTATTTAGTACTAACTGGAAAATATTAGTCAGCCACACTATCGTGCGCGTATAAGCTAAAAAGCCGCCAGTATTAAAATAATATTACATGTAGTGCAATAGGTCAACTTTACTTGCAGTAAAGTTGACTATACTGCAAGTGTATTGCTTTGTGGCGACTTACCGCATTGTGTGTAAGTTGAGTACAATATACTACACTTTACTCTAGGGCACGGGCTAAGCAATTAGCCATACAAATTACAGTGCAGGCCGGCTAGCGGTTTGCCAAACCTAGAACAATACATACACTATCTAACTACGCAATACTACTGTTACTTCGACCAATCGAATCGACAACGTTGCAATGTCTAAAGGATTATTGATAGACAAGGCCTACCAATAGTTTTTCCTAAAGTTATAATATTTATTTATAGGCGGATTTTGACAGTCAAGTCTCAATGATGTTTTTTTTCTTGCTACTTAACTGTTAATATACATTCGCCTCAGCTTTTATTACTAATCCTCAATATTTTTTCTTTTCAATAATCGATCACATGACCATTCTTTTATAAATTTGTTGATTGCGGGAAGGGGAGGTTGGTATTGGTCTATTCAGTTGTTTTAAGGATATTTATTGTTATCGTTATCTTTAGTCGTTTTGATATAGGGTTTTACTTGAGTGTACGAAAGTTTGTAGGATTGTTACCAGTGTTAATAATTATTTTTAGGTCATTGATACTTGAGATGTTGAATAAGTTGTTTTATTTCTTTGGTTTTAGCCATACCAGAATTTCATTTCACAATGGAAAAACTAATATATTGATTGTCATAAGGCCGGTTTTAATATTACGAGCGTTAATAACTCGATTTTTTGGTAAGTTCCCTCCGCAATTACTTTAAAGCTTTATCATTCGTTATGATCCTCTTCTGGATGTTTGCTAAAAGTAAATATTTATTCGTTGAACGAGAATATATTCCAAACCCTCATAATGTTAGGATTTGGTTGTTGAACCCAACAATTTTATCCACGCTCTTTAACTCAGTTTGAAAACATATCTACTAATTTGTAAAGCTTACAATCTTTAATGCGAGGACATTATATATCTTTCAAAGTAATACGCATACCCCTTTAAATTTTCTAATGCTTCAATAGGCTTTTGCTGTTATTTATTTGTATTAAATCCTTATCATCTTATTATCACTCTAAAACTTCGCCGTAATAAATCTAGTTCTGTTATCGTAGACGATAACATTTAATGACTCTAGGTATATGTCAATTCATAACATTTTTAAAGTTTTCAAAATATCTTTCGCTGATAATGATTTTAAGAATTTAACACCATATAAAGAGGTTACCAAGTTTATGACGTAAAAGATAGGTTTGTTATCTAAATGAAAGAGTGTTAGTTGAAATATCAAAATTAAAGTCCGTATCATTGTATAAAGTACTTCATATCTTTATACTCTAAGGACTTAAGGACTTTATATATCCTTTTGACGACAAGGTAATTAAAAGTTTATGTAATTAACGTATCTTCTATTTAGTTAAGTTTATTATCGTTGCCTTCAATCCATAAAAATGAAAAAAAAAAAAATACTTAAATGCGAGAGACAACCTCCAATCGTTCTTGGCTAATTTATTAATATGAACATCCAAAGTGACGCCAATGATCTTTATGTCTCTCAAGAAAAATAAAAATAGAGTATAACATTCAAATATGTAAAACTTAATCGGTTTAACAACTATTTTTATAATTATCGATTCTAGTTACGATAATTTCTTGCGTATTTTAAATTTAACTTTCATGTTACCTGAATTTGAACAATTAATTCTGTAGTAGCAATACTTTCTTATTGTAACGCGATATATTACGAATAGCCCTTTGTTAAATACCCCACTGCTCATATATCTAGTATAATACCTTAAAACATATAGTGTTCGCAACAGTTATAAAGGTTAAAGATGTGTAAGTGAATAGATGCTTGATTTTCATGGAAGAGGTAGTGGTTTTTGACAATCAATTAGTATAGGAAGGTGTAGTCAGCTAGTTACTATGTTGATCTAAGAGTAGTATCTTTATGCTATGTAACTAACTTTAATATGTTATCTTTATTGGTTTAAACATCTTGATCTTTAAAGTTTATAACGCGGTCCAAGTAATCTTTTTAGGGGATAATAAGATATTGGGTATAATACATTACTCACTATTTATAACGTTTAATAATAAGGAAGAAAATTGACTAATAACTAAGCTTACTAAGAATTTAACAACTTCTGTCACTATTACAACGATATTTGTTGAGTTTAACAGGTTCATTAAAATATTTCACATGTTTCTGTGTTGAATATTTCTTCCATTTTAAAGGCTTTGGATGAGAATTTAAACGTTAGAGCCTTTAGTACTTATAGTGGATGTAATATGTAATTGAAATATTATAGTTATGCCAGTTGCGGAAGTTATTAACTTCAGAGTATATACCAATTAAATTCGGCTTACATGCTATTAGAGTCGTAAACGAGAACCGCAAATAAATAAAAAAGCCTTTACAAATGACATCTGGGCGTTATAGAGCGTATTTCAACTCGTTAACTCCCGTATCATCTACTCGTACCTATTCGCTAAGTATAATTTCACCAACATATACTTTCCCTATTGCTTGTTAGTATGATATTAACTTATTAAGCATTGAATTAAAACAATATATTATTGTTTCCTCTTTTTCATTGTTAATATTTTCGTCTACCCCGTCGTAGTCCGATTCGTGTAGTATTACTTAATATGGACATCATTTTAGAAGTGACTTTTTATTCTGTTATAGATTTTACTGAAAGTATATACCTTAGTTAAAAGGTTAGGTAATGGTCTTTAATGTAACCTATGAATATTCTTGGAACTAATTAGTGGAAACCTAAAGTTTAAATCTTTATTTAATTGCAAATATTAAGAAACAACATTATATTTATATCAAACAGATTATAAGTTTTCTCGTTATAATTCTTCGTATCATTTTACATCTTAGAGAAGTTTATGAAAAGCTCTTCATTCATATGAATCATTCTGATTGGCCTAAGAGGTAAGTTACAATAGTTTTCTTAGTTATTGATGATGTTATTTTACAATCATCTCCAATTTTCAACTTTCAAATAGCAATAATAGGGGTAATTGTCAGTCGTCTAACTCGAGGGTTAAAATCCTATAACAAGACCTATAGTGGGCTTCCGTGTATAGGCATACTTCGAGGATACGCTTTATTTGAATAGACCCAACGATCTTAAAAACCTTAAGGAACTTGAGTATTTGAAGAAAAACTTCGAAGAAATTGATGATTTTATTCAGTTAGTATCTATATAACGCCGAGGTTAATTCCTCTTACCGCGTTAGAAACCGTTACTTTATGTGCTTTCATTCCGCTAAACTTGTACTTCGTGTTATCGCGAACGAAGAATAGAGTACCTAGCAAATAAATAGGTTTTTTTTTATCGTCGGCATATAAATAATTAGTTTCAATGTAGTTAAAGATTGAAGTTAACGAGGAATGAAGGGCCAATAATCCTTAAAATATGTGTAAGGGTATTAATAATCATTAATACCCATTTTATCTTGTAAATCTTCAGGTTAAGGTTTTTTTTTAAAAAATCCTTAATTCAAGTTAATTTGAAAAAGTTTTTGACTAGTTCAGCTGGCAATATAGCTGGAATAAGAATACCACGTCGATAAATCTTTTTCAATCCAATATTAACGCCTCTCTAAAATATCTTCTATGTTGGAATAGTAGTAATTGCAGTGCAGTAATTTGACTATACTGACTGCAAGTTAATTTTATTGTTTTGTGTGTCTACTCTATTGACTGTAAGTCAAGTACAGTTTGAGCCCACTTCATAATAGGGTATGGGCTAAGCAATTGACTAGCAGTCTGTCAAACCTAAAACAATACATCTACCACTTGACCACGCAATACTACTGTTACTTCGACCAAACGAATCGAAAACATTATAATGTGTAAAGCCCTACCAATACTAATCAATACTTATTAGGTTAAATATGGATAAGCTAAATAAAAGAAGAAGCTAGTTTCTGGTTACTCTGTGTAAAAGACTAAGGCAAAGGTAAGATTCTTGTGAAACGCTCCTACCAATTGCGTTGGTTCTTACGGAAATAAGTAGAAAATACTTCTAGGTTGCATCGGTTTATACGGAAGCTTAAATTTAGCAACGGTATCGTTATCGAAAACACCAAAACAAATTTACGGATCCTTCTTGAAGAAAAGCGTTGAGATTGACCGCCTAAGGTCTTAAAGATCCTCAAGTTACAAACGACTAAATTGATATTACTACGGATGTTATTACTATAGAAATGACCAAGTCCCACATTATTCAACTACTAATAATAAACAACCTCCAACTTTACCTCTGACACTGAACTTTGCCTTTAATACTAAGATTTATCTCTACTTTACTCTTTTCCATTTTCTTATGTAACTTTAATCGTCAAGATTGCTATACCGAACAAAATTTCTAAGTCGCGCCAAGAAAACTAAGTCGTGCAACCCAACGCTAAGTCGCCAAGTCATTATACTAATTTAGGCCAAAACATCAAGTCTATACGCTTTTGAGTCGCAAAGCTCCCTCACCTGAACCAAATTATCAAAATATCATCCAGTTAAAAATACATAAAAGCAGTTAAGGTCTTTGGAATTATTTTTGTTAACTAATATATCGAATAATTTGGATTAAAAATGTTAACTAATACTTTACTATGTAATACTCAACTAATTACATTAACTAGTACATTTTTTACATAGACTTTGTTGTAGACTTTAGTTGCGGCATCTATATACTTGAACCCTTTCCTAGATGTTTTAATTAGTAAAAGATTAATATATAAAACATGATCCAACGTATAGTTAAAGTTAAGTTGAAGGGGAAAAATTTTAACATAGGATTTATATTCCAAAAAAAGGTTTATTAGGATTGGTAAAAACTTTTTTGAAATTGGCTTAATTTAAAAACCCCCTTCAAAATTCTAATACTAATATCCCTCAAGAAAAATTCAAAGGCGTTTAGAATCTTTAACGTTTTTATATACAATTTAAGAGATCTTCACTTAATTTTTAATTTAATTAAGCTTTTAACCTCTATGATAGTATTAATGTTTTATACGTGAACAATATGAAACATGTTAATTTGTTTAATAGTTTAATATATTTACGTGATAATACGGAGTACATTTTTGGCGATAGTAAAGCGTATGAAATAAAGAATATTACTGCGGTAAGAAACATTAATGTTAACGTTATCCAGTTAATTAAACGAAATAGTTAAGTCACTCAAACCCTTCTTTACGGCCAAATTCCCCTTATCCCTAAATCCTTCTTTTGAAATCGTTAAAAATTCTTTTAAAATCGTTAAATTTCTTAGAACGAAGCTTTTTAAAACAAATACGTTTACACGTACGAGACTACGATAGGTTGTACTACAAGACTTTACTTCTCAAATTAAGAGGTTATCAATTACCCTTAGCATCTCGATTTTCAAAACTAAAGATCTAAATCAATAGAAAATACCATCGACGATTAGAACGATTATCGCGACTTTTACCCTATATCCGTTAAAATAGTTGATATTGATTACAAATTTCTTACGAACTTCGCGAAAATTTGAAATAATGTAAAATGGTATAATGGAAAGTTTAATGATCTCTTCGATATGAAAATAATACCCTTTTTGAACATTTGTAAATAAATGAAAGTTATTTTCTTAGTTTCCACTTACTATTTCCTTAAGTCCTTACATTTCATGCTAAGGATTACTACCTAACTGTTGGAACAGTATTGCAATGGTATTTCGTGCAGTGCAGTAGGTCAACTTTACTTGCAGTAAAGTTGACCGTACTGCAGGTGTATTGCTTTGTGTGGACTTACCGTATTGGGTGTAAATCGAGTGCAGTACACTGCATTTAACTCTATGGTACGGGCCAAGAAATTGGCCATAAAAATTACAGTGCAGACCGGCTAGTGGTCTGCCAAACCTAGAACAATACATCCACTATCTAACTACTACAATACACCTGTTACTTCGACCAATCGAATCAACAACGTTGCAATTTCTAAGACCTACCAACACTAACCTTCCTAACGAGAATGAAAACCTGCGCGATATTTATAATAGTACAAAAAAACAATTTTGAATACAAAGTCCATTTTATATAATATTATACGAATTAGACTACAACAAGGTAAACGATGATAATATCTAGGAAAGAAAAAAACTAGATAAATATTTTAATCAACTATTTTACAACCTAATGATATATTGACAAATTATAAGTAAAGCCCATGTCAATAATATTACGCTTCGCGAACAAATACGGGCAGTAATTACGGATGTAAACAAGTTTAAATATGCTTTAAAACACTCAAATACCACTCATAAGGTTTTTTTTTAGTTAATTACGGTCTTTATTGACGATTGTAATAACATGTACACCAAATTTGTTTGATATATACCCCCAAGCTAATAACTTTCGTAATGTGAATGAAAAAGACCAAGCGATGTTATATTACATCGATTGCAAATATAGGCGGCCCTAAGACTTAAAATCTGATCCAAGTTTTTCGGACTAAAAGGTATATCCATACTAGCTCCAGCGAAAGCAAGATTTCATCGAAATTTTTGATTATAAGAATTATCTCTGTAATAATAGCAAGAGATTCTAGATTTATGACAGGTTCGGTTGTTAGTTCACTCTCTATCTTCCGGTAAAACTTTATGAATAATAAGTAATATATTATATCTAGTATCACATTATTTCCAGGTAAAACTACGTGAATCATATTGTAGATCGTAAGGGTAAGGAGTTTGTTAACAATAACGATATTCCCAAGTAAATTATATGTTATAAAAACGTTACGTTTAACACGTCCTAATAACTTGCCAACCACACCTTTATATACCGTTTAAGTAGCGAAAACCCTTACCCTTGTCTTGACTAAGCCCCTAACTCATGATATATTTTTAATATTCATAAACGTTTCGCGAATTACACGTTTTAAGGTATTTTACTAGAGGCAGTGACAATAGGGTAATTAATAGGAATCTATTTAAGATATATAATACTACGAAAAGAAAGTACTATTATTATGGAAATTAATCGTTAAAATGTTAATAAAGCTAAATTTGGCATTAGTTTAAGCGAATAATTATCATTACTAAGGATAACGATAGTTTAAACTATTGTTTAAAAGATTGTGTTTTACATTCTTAAGTCTCATATTCCATTTCTCCTCTATTTGAAAAACATGAAGATTCTTAGCATTAACGTTGATGTCAATATTAACGAAATAGTTAAAAACGGCCAAAGATTCTACTTCGCCTTTTAGTAAGTGCACCTATAGTTTTATCTTTAAAGACTAAAGGCTATTGTATGGAACCTAATGAAATTAAAAATAGTGAATCATACTAACGTTTTGATTACCTAGCTTTCTAAAGCTGTACAAAGTCCTTGAATCCGTAAGGTATAAAAATAACGAATAATTTAACCTAAAGAATATTGTAAGACTTTGACATTATTGCCTAACTTATACCTAAACTCCCTGAAAATTTAAATTTATATTAAAAGACCACAAGTATATTAATGAAGAAATCTTCGTAGATGTGTTCTACTTAAAAAATAATCCTATTCTTTATGTTGTTAACTCTGCAACCTTTTTTTACGAATTTAAATTTATTAATTCTTTATTAACAAAGAATACATTGGAAAAGTTAAAGATACTGTAGATTAACACGTAATTAGGCTCACCTAACGTTGTTGTTTACGATACTGATACCAACTTTAAGGCGACGGAATTTTAAACTAATACTAAAATAATAAGGATTTATTATAAACAGATGCCTATTAAGACCCACTAAAGTATTTGAAAGATCTAGAAAGCATATGTATTACTCTGCAACACGTATAATATCATTACGTTAGAGATTTAAAGCTTCAAAAATTAAGAGGCATTTTTTTAATCGTAGTGAAGGGCCTGAGTAATATTGTAGGCTCTGATCGTCTGATGCTAACGTTATTGATTTTTGGAGCATATTCTCGTTTAATGAATAAATTTCTACCATGAGCAAGTACTTAGAAGAGGGTTGTTAAATACAGTAAAACTCTAAAAAAAACTTCGAAAGGAATTGATACATCAAGTCAATAATACATTTAATACTAAAAACAGCCTTACAACGATCGACGTATTCATTTTACCGTTATAAAGTAAAATGCTAGTATGACGGAAGCGGGGCAAATTGGATGGCCAATTAAAAAATTTAAATATCGTTAATCTTAAAGTAATTATTAAAACTATTAACAGTTTTGCAACGTTTCATACAACTTAGGTCAAGACCTATATTAAGGCAATGAACGATAAAAATTAATATTTTTAAACCAAGAAAATTAGTTAATACAATCGCTTTTCTTCTACAATAGATTCGCTAATAAAATGCTGCTGACGCAACCAACTACAAAAAAAGAAGAAATATAAGAATAAGGAATAGATATCTGGTCGGATTTATGATATTACTTAAGTTAACAGAAAAGAAAAGAACTATTAAAAATTGGTTGTAAAACTTCGGGTAAAAAGTATTATGAAAACTTTGGGAAACCTTTTTAAGATAACCAATAGACTCAAAATTAATGGACACTTTATATGAAAATTTATACAATTTATATCTAAAAATGATTTCAACTTTTATTACCCAAATATTGAGATTTTCAAGTCGAGGATTATTTACGAAGTTAAAAGCAAGACTATGGGGCGGCTATGCAAAAAGTTACGCCTAATTGTTTTAAGATACGGTACTAAATGTAAAAAATGGATTTTCACGTAATCTCTAATACTTTCAAAAATCATTCAACGTTTAATAGTCGCTTTGGCAATAGGTTAACTAACTAAAACTATTAGGAAATTCACCCTGTATTGTTGTAATGTAACGTAAATATATACATAATTAACAATTAATTTATAACGGATTTTCTCATTAAAATTGTATTGTTATAAAAACTTCTTAACAAATACCTTTTGAGAACGGTTATACTATGTATTAAGCTATTTTACAAATCGGCTAAAATAGGCATCCATTAGTTTTTAACTTATTAGTTGTACTTTAAATTGAAGTTGATATAAAATCTTTTACTTACGACTTGTGCTTACTATTCACGTAGAATGAATATTTAGTCTTAATGGGTGTGTTAATTAATGATACCATCTTTATTAAAATTATGAACCTCATGATATTGGAATAGCAAACAATTAAAGACTCGAAGTTTTAAAACTATAAGCTGGTCGCAACTCGAACGGAAAGAAACTAATTTGATTTTAACAAATCGTTAATCCATATACGTAGTATTAATAATATTTAACTCGATTTCTGTTAAAAGAATCAGGGCGCTGATTAAGCTATAATTAATAAGAATGACATGGTTAAGAATTAACGCTGCTTAAAATAAAACGCTCGTAACAATTACATTATCACCCTATACCAAATAAAATCTTTTTATATCCTATCGATTATAACAGAAATAAAAAACCTGGTGGATAAAGACTTTAACCGATTAAATTAGAAGATGGAATATCAGATGTGTAATCTAGACCGGAGAATCTATATGGTTCTAATTGATCTATTAAAAGCTAAATTAATAATATTTATGGACAGCTCTATTACTAACAATACAAATCTATCATCATAAATCGGATTCCTTATAACATTCTTCAATAAAAATAGGCCAAAAAACTAATTGAATATTATCGGAAACCTAATCTATTGGACATCCGTTAAGTACAATAGAATCACATGAAGTATGTTGACTTCAAAGGTTTACAGCATGATATCCGGCTTCGATATAGGTATATCAATATAGAAAACTCTTAATATTGTTACCAAACAGTTGAATATTCCTCCTATCTAAGTAATAATTTATACCGACTCGAGAAACCTATTCTAATACCTTTCGAAACTCGGAACTACTAGCGAAAAACACTTGATGATCGATGTAATAGCACTTTGTAAAACTTACAAAATCATGGAGATTAAAGAATTACAATGGATTAATAGCAAAGATAATCCTATAGATATCATAATCAAATCATTATCAAACAAAGCCCTTAAAAGGTTTATAAACAGAAATAGATTAATAATACGCATCAAGGGCTATGTTAACAGTCTACGTGACAAAGTAAAATCATGTGCTAGCGAACAGAGGTGCCCTAGTAAACTGAAGAATTGCCAAAGAATTGATACGGGAATTGATTTAATCAATATGGTTAAGTTGGAAGCCTATACAAGTCTATGGTAAAAGACTTGTTTATGGAAATCAATAAAGTCGGAACTCAAAATCGTAGGGTAAATAAAGGTAAATATAGTTAATTTAACTATAAAAAAAACAGGTGTTAAGCTAGTTCCTGAGGAGGTAATTCATATATAACCGAAAACAATTAGTTAACTATACTGGTGTATGCGCACAAAGCAAAAATCCACCAGTTTGGAATAGTAGTAATTGTAATGCATTGGGTTAACTTCACATAAAAGTAAATTGAACCATACTAACTGCAAGTTGAGTGTATTTTTTTTGTTGGTCTATTGTATTAACTACAAGTCAAGTACAATATATAACCACTTGGTACTAGGGAATGGGCTAAGTAATGAGCCATACAAATTATTTAGAAGACCGGCTAGCGGTTTGCCAAACCTAAAACGATACATCCACCACTTTACCACGTAATACTATTATTACTTCGACCAATCGAATCGACAACGTTGCAATATCTAAAGCTATAACAACATGCCACATTTTAATTTTCCAGTGATTAAAAAACTTACGAAGGTTTTAGAAAACGCGAATACTATAATCAAACTCTTTGCCAGCGTTTAACTCAAGGATATACCAGTCGATAAAGTTAGTCAGATGTTTTTTTAGTAAATATTTTATCGGTATCTATTTCCCATTGTTTTTTATTAAAGTAGCTAAGGCAAAAGAATCCGCGGTTTTTGATTTACTTCATTCGTTCTTAGTTATTTTCTATATCAACATTACAGTTAATAAGTTAACATTAATTAGGTGAGATGAGAATTTAACGATTTGGTTAAGGGGATCTAGTATTTCAGACATGGAGTCATTTAATGTGGCTTGCTTGGTGAAACTTAACGATTATTATTGTTTTTGCTCAAATTAACGATCTTAACGTGTTTTCTAACTTGTTTGATTAACAATTTTATAATATAAGGAGAATGAGTGGTAGTATAAAGGGGTTAGAATGATATAAAGGGAAAAATCGAAGGTTGTTTGCTATTAAAGTCGTTATTTATCATTATAGAGGTTTTAAACCTAGCAATTTGTGATGATAATAGTAGTAGCAATTTAGCCGTTTGCTAACTGTATAAAAATTGGTAACTTGTTAATCGTTTTCTTCATAATTTATAAATTTGACGTTCAATCTTAACATTCTTCATAAGAGATTAATGAAGATTTCTTAGTGTTTTGTCAAATAGTGATACCATTGCTATTTTTAGATTATCGTAAAAAACCGACGTAATTTGGAAATTATTCTTGTTTACTGTCATGAAAAACTGACACATTAGTAGAAGCATTTCGCAAAAATCTTTATTCTACCTTAGTGTTTCACAAAACATAACCAAAAAGTAGCTTTTTTTTCTACTTAGCTCATTGATGCTTAACCTAAGAAGCATTGATTAGTGTTGATAAGCCTTGCCTATTAATAGACCTTTAGACATTGCAACATTTATCGATTTAAATTGAAGTTAAAGTAATAGTAGTATTATGTAGTTAAAAGATAGATGTATTGTTTTAGGTTTAGCCGACCATCAAGCGGTCTATACACTAATTTGTATAACTAATTATTTGACCCGTGCTCTAGTCTCAAGTGAGTATATACTGTACTTAACTTACTACCAACCTACAAACAATATAGTTAACTTGTTGTCAGTATAGTTAACTTACTGATAATATAGTTAATTTGACTGTACTATAATTGGCTACTGTTCCAACAGTTAAAGTTTCTCAACTCTTTTACATTTATCGCCAATTAGATTACTTTAGATGTTTTATTGCTCCGCCATTATTGAGAAGGTTTTTATTGTATTGTAAAAAGCAAATTTTCAGGGTTATAAAGAGTGCTTAAGAGTTTATAATCAAATATACAATATAGTATTCAACTATTATCCGATATTTAATTACTATATAACATGTGGTAAATCTTTATAACATAGATTTACTTATTGTAAGTCTTATAAATACTACTAAACTTACTCTTATCTTGTTCAATCAAACTCAATCATTACGACTTTCAATAATTAATTTTATAATTTTATAACTTTTGTAAAATCTTGCTTTTGTGATTAAACAAGGGGAATCTTTAGATTATTATAATAGCGTACGTAAATAATATCCCCCCTATAAGGTATCAAACATCTCTATTAAAGTGGGTGTATGAACTATATATACATGGTAGGGAGCACGTTATTTACCTATGCCACGTAGCAGCTCTTCACTCAATGCGCTGCACTATGAGCTGCTGGCAGCTGCTTCCCACCATCTCCTCCTCCTCCCTCTCCATTCTCCTTCTCCTCCTCTACCGCAAGCTGCTACAGCCCCATCCCACCCCCCACTCCGCCAAGGCTACCCGTGCCACGGTCACCACTGCTCCCCTGCTCGCCAAAGCGCAGCCGCAGCTTCTCGTCCAGCATATCGACCAGCTTCTCACTGTACCGGTCCAGCAGCCCACTCACCACCGGCTCCGTGAGCGCCAGCCGCGTCCGGCTCGCCCGCGCGGCGACCGCAGCCCCCGTCAGGCGCAGCTCCGCCGCCAGCTCCGCGAGGGTCTCTGGCCCGATGTGGTCGTCGGCGTCGTCGGCGTCGGCGGCGGAGAGCCTGTCGCGGTAGGTGCGCAGGCGGCGGCACGTCTGCTCCGAGGCAGCCTCCAGAGAGCCCGCGCCGGCGCCCGCGCCGTGGGCGGCGGCGGCGGCGGCGCGCAGAGTGGCGGCGCTGGTTCTCCTGCGGGCGTGGGCGGCGGGGCTGCTGCCGCTGAGGGCGGGCATGGRCGGGCGGGGCGTCAGCTGCTCTGCGAGCGCGCTGGTGTTGTTGGTGCTGGACGAGCTGCCTGGTCGGTGGGATGCTGGCGGCTGGCACGAGGGCGTTTCCTCGGCCAGGGTGCCGGGATAGTCGGATATTGGATCGTGCGGTGTCCTCGCTGAGGCCACTGAGGCTGCCGGGTTCTTCCTCGACTTTCTTGGGCGGAGCGTTGTCGGTGGTGAGCGGCGTCCGCTGTGTGAAGACGATGGCCGTGGATACTCGGCAATCTCGGATTTGGAGAGCACGCGTCGCAGAGGGGGGCGATTGGACCGGAGCAAGGCACCCTTAAGGGACGACGGAGACCTGCTCGTCGCACCGGAAGGGTCCCGTAGGTTCAGATCCCATATAAAAATAGTGCCATCACACCCCACACTGACGATGTTCTTGATTTCCGGTCCCCCGTCCACCAACACAACACCATTAATGGACTCAGTATGTCCCCATTCACGGTCCATAAAAGCTCCGGTGCTGGCGTTGTATATCCGCACCGACTTGTCAGTGTTCGACAGCGCGAGTAAGAATGGTGGCTCATCTTGCTGGGCTGGCCCGAAAACAAGGGAGTCAAGCACGGCAGTGTCGAAGCCATTCTCATCTGTGCACTTGAACGCACTCAACCGCTGCCCGCTTTCGACATCGAAGTGGAAGACGGATCTGTCCAGGTTCGACACGAAAAGAGAGTTGCAGTTCGACGACAGGGCCATGGAAGTCGGGCTTGCCTTGAGCGCGATCGTTCTGCATTGAATAGCAGCCAGGGTGTCGGGATCTCCGTTCTTGGAAACCAGTTGATGGATTTGAACAGTCCGGTCCATGGATGATGTGATGATCTTCCCATCACCCGATAATATGAGATGAGTCACCCGGGCTGGAAACTCGAGAGTTTGTAACAAGTCGAAATATCCAGTGGAAGGACGATGTAACAGTTGCACCGTCCGATCCCGCCCAGCTGTGGCGATGTACGCCCTAGAAGCGCATTCACGGGCAGCAATGAGAGTGATCTCGGACGTATGAGCCTTGGTTTCCAAGAGAAGCTCACGCGTTGCAGAGTCCACCACTCGTAAGACGCCGACCTTGTCACCGGCCGCGAATATCCTGCCACTGTCGTCCGCCCTCAACGCGCACAGTTGGTTGAGTGGCTCGATGTTGTTTCCTGTGAAGACATCGTCCACGGTGATTTCAAAACTCTCTCGGACACAGCCGTTGAGACCCCAAAGAAGTATTCTGCCAGAGGCTGACCACGTAGAAAATGCTAGGCCCGACTCCTCTGCATGAGCGAGCGCTTGGACACCCAGCACGGGGTCGTTCTGGCCAGGTAGTGTGATGAAGGCACCCTCATCGGACTCTCCTGGAAGCGTTTCTGCTTCCCAGACGTTAATGGACCGATTGCAATCCAAGCTCACGAGCTGGTCTTGCACAAAGCCCATCGCAGCGAGCACGACCAAGCCGGGCTCGTCTGTGACCACTGCGTTGATAGCACAATCCAGGAGCCCCTCGACATCAAGCCTCGCAATGTAGCCATTTTTGCCTCCTATCACAGCGACCAGTCCATATCGAGCGCAGCACGTGATACCGTAGTCCATCACAGTGACCTGTGTGAGCTTCAGCTGCCCAGACGTGTTGTCTAGAAGGCATACATCCCCACCCTCGGAGCAAAGCAGAGCATTCCTATCGTCCAGAGCCAGGCCGCAGGTGAAACTAGAGTCCAGCAAGGGCCCAAGTATGACATTCCTCCCCGGCAACGTCTTCTGGGCTGGTGCCATGCTGGCGTCTGTGCTGAGCTTCTTTTTCGTAGGCGAGGAAGGCTGCTGCTGGGGCTCATCCACGACCTTCCACGCGCGTACATGCCGGGTCCCGAAAGTGATGAGATGGTGGCCTACCCAAAGGATACCGTGTATGAGAGATGTGCACCGACTTTGCAGAAACAGCCTTGAGGAACCATTCCGGCGGTCGACTTTCCAGATGAACAGGCAGCCGTCGTTGACGGTACCGAGAGAGGCAAGGAATTTCCCACATGGAGACCAGGCAACAGCCTTGACGCCAAAGCCATGCTCGCTGATGGCCACGAGCGGTCTGTCGGAGGAGCTGTCGGCCAGGCTGAAAAGGAGAACCCTTGGTGCGTAGCCCGTCTCGCCGACGGCCAGGAAGCGGCCATCTGCGCTCAGAGACACGCAAGTGGCGGCCTTGATCCGCTCACGACTCGTCCAGGTCTGCGACAAAGACGGGTCGTGGCTACTAGGCGATGCGAACAGCGGCTCGCGCGAAGCGCGCGAAACGCGGTTCCTGGCATCGTTTGCCTTTGGCGTGTGGCTGTTGCTGCTGCTGCCGCTGCTGGTGGTGGGATTGGGCCAAGACTGGGAGACGGGCGCGACCTGGAAGACGGGCGTGGCGGTCGGGCGCGCGCGGTAGAAGCGCTGGGTGTACTCTGGGCCGTCGAGGTCGACGACGACGACAGCGCCACCGGCCACGTAGGCGAAACACGGGCCTGCTGTGTCGAAGGCAGTGGGCGTGGTGCATGTGGTGCCGATCACGCGCTTGAGTGACAGACGCGGCTCGTGGGTGCGGTTCCGGGCTGGAGATTTGGTGAAGGCTTGGAAGAGAGCGGGGTTTGATGCGGACAGCTTGAGGCGGTTTGTGGGAGTGGATGCCATGCTGGGCCTGGAAGTTGTCGCTGTCGCCGGCGCCGGGCAGTGTTTGGGGAGGGAGTCGCTTGCCATGCGTTGTCAGGCAGCTACGCTACGGCTTACTCGGCGATGGCTTGGACATGGTTGGACAAAATGTCTGAAATCAAGACAGCGACCAGTCTGAATGGAGTGGATGAGAGCTCGTTCCGTTCTAGATGAAGCGGTGAAATCAGTTGGAGGTCAAGACATGTTACATGTTTCACCCGACCTCTGCTGACAAAGCCGGGCTCTGAATGCCGGCTGGTTCGAGACTGCCGGGACACGTGATCACGTGATCACGCGATCGAAGCAGACTTTCTGTGCAGAGTACGATGGAGAGTAGGAGAGTAGGAGAGTGGGACAGTGGGATACTGGGATAGTGGGATGGGATGATTACAACAACTGCTTGGCCACGTTCTGCCGCTTCTGGATCCGACTCTCCACCTCGTAGTCCTCACCAGCGCTCTCCATCTCCATCTTCGAATCATACCTGTCCCGCCGAGCTCGGCTCTCCTCCTCCTCCTCCTCCTCCTGCCACTCCCGGCGGCCCCCCTTCGGCCTCACGCCCACGCCAGCCTTGCGCCACTTGGCCGGCGGCTTCTTGCCAATCGCCGCATAGTGCTCCCAGATGGTGACGCCGCGATTGTGCCACCGGCGCTGGCGGTCCTCCTCCACCTCCACGTCGGCCTTCTCCTCCCAGCGCGCCTTGAGGATGCGGCGGATCGCCTCGGGCGACACCTCGAACTTGGCCGCCAGCACCGGCGTCGTGTACGTGTCGGGGAACTGGCCGTGGAGCGCGCGGATGCCGCGCAGCGCGTCCGGCGACAGCTTGCGCCGCGGCCGCCAGCCCTCGGGGAATTTGGCCTTCAGCGCCTCCTTCTGGATCGCCCACGCCGGCCGGTTCTGGCGGTGCTCCTTTTCGCGCCGCCGCATCTCTTCTTCTTTTTGCCGTGCTTCCTCCTGTTTGACTTTCTCCCTTGCCGCCCTGCGCTCGGCCTGCACGCGCGCCCTGTGGACCTGAATCCGTCTTTGCTCTGCTTCGATTTCCGCAGCCGTGATGGTTTCTTCTTGTGGATCTTCCGGTGGTGCCGCCTCGTTTGCTGGTGCCTTCCGTGGCCTGCCCCTGCCCCGTTTTGTGGATGGGTCTTGCTTTGCCGTTGCTTTCTTTTCCGATGTTTTCTTGGCCTCTGCCTTTGCTTTCCTGGCCTTGGTTTTCTCTTCGGCCACTTCTGCGGGTTCTGTGGACTCAATTGATTTTCGTGGTCTCCCTCTTTTTGGCTTCGTAACATGTTTTTTGTCGGCCTCCGATTTCATTGTTGCTGCAGCTTTTTCGGTTGCAAGCAGCTCGTCGCCGGGTACCCACGGCGACATGGTATCAAACGAGGTCCTGTCCTCGGCCACTGCGTCGTGCCCGTGCGACACACTCAACGCTGTTGCTGCAGCGATTTCGCTTGCAAGCATCTTGTGAACGTGTGCCGACGGCGACATGACTTCCAAAAACGTCCTCTCTGCGGCCACTGCGTCGTGCTCGTGCGACACACTCGACGCGTCGCAACTGCTGCTGCTCCCCGGCGGTGCCTCGGCCGCTGCAACGGGCATTTCCACGTCCGGGCCAGCCTCATCCGGCACCGCCGGCGCAGCAGAGCCCGGCGCAGTGGAGCCCGTCGCAGCAGTGCGCACCGCCCGGTACGGCAGGGCCGCCACCGCCGGCCACCGCGGGGTGCGCGCCTGGTGGAGCTGGCGGCGGGCCTCGTGCCACGTCGGGGGTTGGTGGACTTGGGCGACGCTGCGGAGGAATGTGCGCAGTGCAGTCGTGCGGCACGAGCATGTCGCCGCCATCGCGCCGTGTCGATGGGGCGTGGGTGCGGTTGTCTCTTTTCAACGCTGTGTGGTGAGGTGACTGACAGATAGACAGGCAGAGGCAGACATGGGGGAAAAGTTCACAAATTGACCAGGCCCTAACCCCGGCCCCGGCCCCTGCCCCAGTTTTTCGGGTTTTGGGGCTAGTGTGGGGCGGCAGGAGTAGAGTTACAGCATTAGTAACGTAGTTTGCAATTTAAATTGCTTATAGTAATTAAATTGTTGTTAGAAAAGAAATTGAAATTGAATTAATCGAATTATTAAGGTTTCATTTAATTGTTAAACTAGTAAAAGTAAAAGGATAACCAAATACTGCTTAATAATTAAACCTTTTAAAAATGATTTTCTTTGAATACAAATACTACAATTTGAAATTAGTTTATTAACTTTGCATTATCGAATGATAAAAGTTAATTGATTTCTTTAATATGTAAACTATTAAATTTTGAATTACAAAAAATTTAAAACCTAGATTTTTGAACATTTTAGAATAGATTTCAATATAGGAAAATAAGTTTCTACAAGGTTAAATCTTTAATAATATATATTGAGTGGAGTTAAATAAAATCTAGTAAAATTCAACAAATGGTTTATATTGTATATAAAACAACTTCTATCTTATCTTTCATTTTTTTTATTTGTATATATATATAACTATTATTTTGAATTTTATGTAATTATGATTATGATTTTATTTTAAGTTACATTTAAAGAAAATCCTTCTCACTATTAAACCTTAATAATCCAACATATTATCTTTAATTAATATTACATATTAATTTTATATTACTGTTGAGATAACAGTTAGTTGCAGTATAGCTAACTCAACTATACTAACTATTAGTTGATAGTATTAACTACAAGTTAATAATATTGGCTGCAAGTCAATTGTAGTAGAGTACCATATTTAAAGCGAGGCACTAGTCAATCAAATGATTTATAAAGTTCGATATTTGTGCTATGTTTCACAAACTTTAAAATGAAAAGGGTTATAAATTAATGAATAGGTTTTGAATATTTTTGTATTATTCCAGTAGTTCATTACGTTTTTGTGGATTTTGAAAGGTATTAGGTATCTTTTGATAATATATTCATTGGAACAGCAGTTAATTGAAATACAGTCAAATCAATTGTATTGACTATCAGTTGATTCTATTGACTGCAAGCTTATTGTAGTGCAGTACCCAATTCCATGTGAGGTATAAGCCAAACAGTTGCCTATACAAATCAGTATGCAAACCGGCTAGCAGTCCGCCAAATTTATAAGGAACAACATTATCATTTTTAATGCAATGTATCAGTTACTTTAACCGAAATTCGAATTGACTACTTTGCATCGATAATGGCCTACCAATACTAGTGAGTATTTATTAGATAAAGAAAAATTAAGTTAGGTAAAAGAAAAAGTTACTTTCTAATTGTTACATTATGTAATTACGTAAAGTATAAGAAAGATTCTAGCGAAATGCCCCAATTATTATGTTACTTTTCACAAGTATTAAAAGGGAAACCTTTTGAGTATACTGCTATTGAAAAGCACTGAAAAGCGATAATAGAATGGTTAAACTATCAAAAGATTTTTATTAAACTCATCTTAAAACCTAAACTTTGAAGATCAATCTTTAAAAATATTGAAGTTAAAAAGTTCTTACTAACGTATACACCAAAAGTTGATAAATAGTTAAGTTATTATTAAAAACTCCAAGTTACAATTGAAGACTACTAAGTTGAAATATAAAACGATAAACAACAAAACCTTTTATTACACTTTCTATATTAATCCTTCCCTCTACTATAAAATCGTAAATTAAACACATAATTAAACTTAAAATGGTTTCTGAAAACGATAGGATTCATATAGTTACCAACCTCACTAGAAAGGAAGTAATTAAAACCCTCGGAATTATATTGGTTAAATATTTCGATAACAACATTTGGTTTACAAAGGTTTACAAAATCCTGACCGTCAAGTACGTAACTAGTTGCATTGGTTACTTTATCTTTGATGCGAAACCAGATAAGAAGGTTACGATATTAATGTCTTTCCCGACTTCGTTAAATTTTTTAACGATTAATCCTTGAATATTTGTATGAAAACAGCAAAATCAGCTGAGGTAATACTATAAGCTACATTACGTAAACTAAAGATCCAAATATCAAATAAAGTAAAGAAAAGAGGTAATCTGGAAAAAGTATTTCATGAATACGCCACAGATAAAGACCCTTAATAGATACGTAAAGAATAGGAAAAAGGTATTGCTAGTAATAATACTTTTGAACACTCTTAAACGTATTCGCAAAGTTTTGCTTAAAATTAAACTCAGATAATTTTCACCAACTATCACGCTCAACTACCTCAATACACCACTATTGTCGGTAACGAAAAGAACTCATTTACTTTTGATGTGGGAAATCGTCAAAATTATCGATCGATAGAGAAGAAACCTTGGTAATTCTGCCGAGAAATCCTTAGTATACCCAAGGATCCTACCAAAAACCACCTCAATACTAATAAAATCATTACTAAATTTTCGAAAATCTTGAACAAATATTTCCAAACCTTTAACACGTTTAATTTGAACAAGTTTATAGATAAAATTAAAACTACTAACAACAAAGAAAAAACGACTTCATTTGCAAACCCTTAGTAGATATAACCACCACTTTTTCCCCTTTAAACTCCGTCAAAGTTAATTACCCTACTCACTAAAAATAACAATTCTAACACCAAAACCTAAAGCAACTGTACAACTAGTATAACACTTTTCTCTCTCGTGATATTATCATAGTAGATATTGGTTATGTAACTATTAAGACTTTCATAAAGATTTAAAGTAATAAAAATATAACGGTAAGCCATATAACCTCCTTGTTGATAGGCTTTTATCGTTGCAACGTAGTCGATTCGAATCACTGTAATCGAAGTAACTGGTGTTGCGTTGATATTGTTGATTGAGGTGTGTGTTCTAAGTTTGGCAGACCGCTAGCCGGTCTACACACTAATTTGTATGGCCAAACGTTTTGACCTGTGCCTCACTTTGAAGTGAGCACCTACTGTACTGCACTTGCAGTGTAGTCCTACAAACTGCAGTCAATTTGCAGTACGTTCAATCAACTTTACTGCAATTAAAGTTAACTTGACTGTACTGCATTTGACTGCTGTTTCAATAATGGCAGCTTTTTGTTTTTGTACCTGCACATTAGCGTAGCTTGCCATTAATTGGTGGCAACCTTTGAAATCTTTCCTTAATCTACAAACCAGACCCCTGTCAATTCTAATTAATCTATACTGAAATTAACCTTAATTACAGCCCTTTATAACCCTTTTTCTCCACCCCTTTGAGGCCTCCATTCCTTAAATCCCGTATACAGATCTTTCGTCATAAATCTGCGCAAATCAGGTACGCTACCACTTACGTACCTTTCGCTAGTAGTTTAAACTACTGCCATCATTACTATTACCCTGGTAGTCTTTCAATTTGTTAGAGCAACTTTGTTTCTCTACGTCACATGCCGGGTGATCCACGTATCCCTTAATTTGTATAATTAGCGTATTGCTATCTACAAACCTTTTTAAGGCGTTATTGGAAGTGGTTTTAGTTATGGAATTAACAACGTTATTTTTTCCATTTATTTACCGGAATTTATCGATTTCCCGGGCTTCGTATACCTTCCTTAGGGCCATTACATTTATTATTAAACGTTTTTTATTAGTCGTGCCTAGATTTAACAGGCATTTAAAAAGGCTTTAGAAGTAGGTACATACTACTATAGGTATCGGTGGCAGTCCTATCTATTTAGTGATAATACTTCATATACTGTTAGTTACCATATTAATATTAAAGCTTACTATTATACCGTAGACTTTTAATGCCAATATACTCTGTATTATATGTTTACATTTAACAAATGTCTAGTATATAAGGTTTAATGTAATCTTAAATTATCTTTTAAACCTATTCTCGTTAACGACCAGTATTAGGAAGTCTATTTACTATGTAAAGTTAATATTATTGGTAAATAACCCGTCTGTAAAGATTATTAATTTTGTTTTCGTCAAATCCACAAAAACTATATTAATTCTTTTTATATGGTCCATTTGTTACTAATTCCGTTTATTCTACTTGTTAACATTTTCATTCTATATGTTTTATGCCTATGTTATAATGGAAAATTTGTACGATACTTCCGGTTAACATAACGTAACAATATAAGCCGTATGGGCCTTTTACTTTAAATATCTTTGTAATATTGCCTCGAAGATTTTATCTATAATCGTCAAGCTTTTAACTTACCCCTTTTAACATAGGCTAATATGAATGTCTTTTTTAGCTTTCAAATCAAAAATATAAAGTAATAATTTATTAAAGTCAACTTATATACTCTTAACTATAGTTTTAACTAACTTATATTTTTATATGCCTAATTTTTCAGTAGTATGCTGTTTCGCCGCCATAAACTCAATATCTTCGAAGAAAATGGTATTATTCATTTATATACTTATGATACCGGAGTCTTTTCCCTTTATACTTAATAAATATAGGTTAAAGATTAAAGTCTTTATGTTAAGCCTGTTTTTAAAGTATACCTAATACGTTAAGAACCAATGGATAATTGTTTTGATTAATCCATATGAATATTTAATACAACGTATTATCGTACTAACTGTAAACTTATCCCTTCGTTCTTTCGGTAGTTTTAACAGTATAATACGTTAAAAATCTGTGGAAGATTATGCATAGGCTTACGTGATACCTCGGCAATTAAGTGTAAACTAACCTTTTACGCTAATAGTCAAATTAATGATAATAGCGACGATTGAACGCTAACTAATCTTTTAAATTATAAAAGATTAGGTAAAAGTGCAATCCTTACCTTTATTACTGTATCCTTAAATGATTAGCTGTAACTTTTCATACCACCGGTTCATAATCTTACCTTTAATCTCGTAAAATATCCTCGACTTGAAAATAATAACATTTTAGTCTTTAAATTACATAAACGGTACAAATTATATAATCTCCCGTAATAAAGGGCCGTTAATTTCCAATTAATTACTTTCCTTAATAGGTTTACCTAATATATCAATAATGTCTTCGGCACGTAATTCAAAGGCAAATTTTCCGTTAGACTTTTCATTTTAAAACCCCTATACCGTTATATACGTTTTATTAAGCTTATAGTCCCTATCTCCGTTATTCTTTTTAATGTGTATCCTACTTTTAAGCAGTAGTCTATATCGCTGACATTTTATTAGCTTATTAATAATCGGTTAGAAAGAGTTATATTAGCTAATTCGCTTGGTTCAGAGGTTATCGACGTTAGGATCTTTATTGAACTTAGAGAGCTCAAGGGGTTTTTGGTACGACTTAACCTATATAACTCGGAAAGTTACGGGGCCATTAGTAATTTTAAATATTACGTTTAAAATAGGAATACTTAAAATCTTATACGGTTCATCCTATTTTCCTGGCTCGCGCCACGTAAAGATTTTACCTTAAAAGGGGAGTAAAAACACGTCTATTGTTAAAGGTTCGTTCCTAATATTAAGTGTATTATTGACCTAGCGGCGTACCGATTCCTTTTTTAATTTTTTTAAATCTTTAACATATGTTATAATACGTTTTTAGGTATTTAAAGAGGATAGAGACTCAGCTGTTATACGTGGATAAGCCCTAAATACCAGTAAAATTATATAAGTCTGTTAGGGCTAACAGTATCATTAAGATCTTTTATGGCTATTTAAAACCGTGTTTTTTAACTTATAAAGCTTTTTATTTATAGTATAAGGATATCGTAAGCCTTTTGTAAAAGGGCGTATACCTTTTCGATATTACTAATAGCTTAGTAAACTTGAAAGGAAACCTATTTATATTAAATCCCCATTAACTTTACATTAACTTCAAAATTTATCGTAACAAAGTTAATACTAGTATCATAAACTAATACGTTTGGTGGGCTAAGGTACGTATTAATCTATAAAATATGTAGTGCCTTTTATATTTATTTTTCTGTAATAGTTTTCAAAAACTTAACGCCATAAATAGCCGTAACAGAGTTTACAACATGTAATACTAACTTATTATTCAGGTAAAACAAGTTTATGAAAACTTTCGAATTAAAGTTTTCATTTTCCTTTAACTTAAACTTAAACCTTGAATGAGTTTGAGAGTGTATTTGACAGTGGTAATAAAGTCATTTAACTGCTTTAAAATCTAGTAAGTCCACATCTTCATAGTTAGTTGCCTTTAAAACCTTGTAAAACTTATTAATTTCCAGGTAATTAAACCTACGTTTTAATTAACGGAATTATACCTCCTTTATGTTTAACACTATTATCTTTAGCCTTTAAAGGTAAAACCAAAGATACATCTTTTTAAGATTAAATGGAAACTTTTTACCATCTTTAATTTATATTAGTTTGTTAGTTTAAATATCAACGTTAATGTCGAGGTTTTTCATATATTTCAGGTAAAGGAGAAAAATGGTAGGGGATTACAAAATATGAAAAATGAAAAAGTTAATAACAGTTTTAACCGTCGTCGCTCCCAGTAAAAATAGCTTTTTTCCAAGGCCAAAGCCAACATTAACCTTGCCAGCATCCGCGTGGTCAAGTCCCGTAACAGTATTCTTATCCCTTTACAACGCGATGTATTACGAATAGCTTTTTGTTAAGTACCGTATCGCTCCCGTATCCAGTATAATCCCCTAAAATACTTATTTCGCGTAACGGTTTCAAATAGTAAAGAGTGTATAGGGCTATGTTCTTTATCATTATAGCGACGGTAGGGGTCTTTACCTGTAAAGCGGTATAAAAAATTGTAGTCAGTTAGTTATTGCATTGCTTCCGAGTTAATATTAGTGTCAGTATCTTCGTGCCAGACGATAGAATTTGGTCTGTTTTCCTTCTCTTTATCTTTACTTCCTTTAAAATTTATAACTCATTTGATATAGTCCTAGTTAAAAGTAAAATTGAACTATGTATAGTGTATCACCTGTTTTACTTTACGTTCGGCAGCAGTATGGCGTATTAATTAGCAGCCCTATTTTCCGTAAATCTAACATTTTTTAGCATTTGATATAAACTTAGATGGCTTAAAATCCTTGAAGAAAAGAAATAACCCTTTCTGTAAATAGAGGTCAGGACCTTCCATTAACAGTACTAGTCAGACCTTCCGTACCATCAATTAATATAATACGAATAGGAAGGGTTTTTTTTCTCGTTACTAAATTCTGGAGCTTAAAGATACATAATAGTGAAGCCGGATACTCGATTAGTTAAGGTCGTTAACAAGGAATTCAATTGGTTAAAAAAACCCTTTATAAGGGGTATCAGAACATTAAAAAGCGTATTTAAACTTTTTGTAACCCGTAACTATTTACCGGACCTATTGGCATAGGGTAACTTTGCTAGATTTTTTGTTTCATATTACTTATTAGCGAAGTATTAACCTGTCAAGTATCTAATTAAGGGGATTTTTTTTCGACTTTTTCTCATAATCTAGCATATAAAACCACTTAATAATGGTTTAATCGGTGAAATAATAGGCAAAATTAATATAGTATTCGAAATAGCTCTTTAGGCCATTATAGATTTCGCGGGAAAAGGTATAATTAGTTAGGTATCGGAGGTAGTAATCCTTGGCTTAACCGGTAAGGATACTAGGAAACAGCGAGTAAAAACCTAGCAATTTAACTTTTATTTAGCGGTAAATGTGAAAGAATAGGCATAACTTAACATCGAGGAGGTTATACAGCTTACCGTTATATATTTTATTTCTTTTCCAAATCTTAACGAATGTGGTAATTGCCGTATAATCCGTATTCTTTATGGGAATGCGTCGAAGGAGAAAAGTAATGTACTGGTCATAAGAACCCTTTATATCTTTCTGCTGGGGAAAAAACTAAGGTTGTTAATTTTAATGGGCAGGATGATTATCTTTAGCCAAGTTCAGAGGAAAAAAGCTAGTTGTCGTGCCCACAGTAAGCTCGCGTATAACGCCGGTTTTTCCTTGATTTTACTGTTGAAATTAAACGTGTTGCGAACCTTAGGAGAAATAGGCCTAAGGGTTTCCGTTGCGGGGAACTTGGCGATAATTCTCTTAGTGTTTTAAGGGGTCCGTCAGAGTTCCTACTCAATTAATTAATATAAAGCGCCAACATTAATACCTTTTGCCGCATTTGAAACCCTTAATTTACGCTTTCGGTCGCTGCTAAGAGCGTACTTCGCGTTATTATATAGAGGTGTTGAACTGACGAACAATTTAACTTATTCCTTATTGTTAACGTATAAAGGGACTTAACTTAGCTAAAAGTAAAGAGGGGGTCTTTTAAATCACCTGTAAGGGCAGTGAAATTCCTTAACGCACTTTCCTTGGGCCATAGACCTTAAAGATATTATTTAAATTAAGCTAAGTTAAAAAACATCTTTGTCAACCTAATTAAACTCTTTTCTAGTACGTAAATCCCTCGATATTTAAGTTTTTCCTTTAACTTAAACTTAACAGTTCTTTTAGATCCCTTTTCACATATTAATAGTCCATTCATCGCAAAACTTATAGTATTTGCGAAAAGCACAGTTACCGCGGTTAAGTTTTTCGCTGCTATCTTTCTTAATAATATAATAGCTTATAAATTTAGGAAAATATTTTTCCGTTCAATCTTTATTAATATCCAGTGCCTACAAGTTGTCGTCGTAAAGCTTAGTAAAAACTAATTCGAGGGCTTTAACTTTTTTTATAAATGCCAAACTTGAAGTTATCTTGACAGTTTATCCTATAGGAAATATGTAAGACGTGTAAAGCGAGGGACTTGGTAATCTTAAACGTGGGTATTTTTTTTTTTTTTTTGGCGTGACATTGCGTAAAGAACTTAGCGATTTAGTATAGATTCGCGTAACGTAGCTTTCTCGGCATAACTTAGTATTTTCGCTTAAAGTAGCAAACTTAGCGATTAAATTGGCGAAAAGGGAGTGAAAAAAGTAAAGTAAGGGTAAATTTTTGGTGTAAAGGGTAAGGTTGAAAGTTGTTGTTAATGGTAAAGGGCAAAGGTTATTTGTTGTAATTATTTTGGCTATGGGACCTCATCGTTTTTACAGTAGTAGCACCTGTAGGAATACTAACTTATTCGTTTGCCAACTTACCGAACTTTAAGACTTTTGACAGTTAATTTTAACGTTTTTAAAAAGGATCAATAAAGATTTCCTATTATTTTCAGTAACGATACCATCGTTACTTCTAATCTGTCGTAAAAACCTATGCAGCCTAGAAGTCTTTTCTACTTACTGTCGTGAAAACCAACGCAACAGTAAAGGACTTTCACAAAAATTTTTCCTCTACCCTAGCCACTGTTGTTAACATAAAGAGTAACTAGAAAGTAGGTTTTTCTTCTACTTAGCCAATCTGTACTTAACCTAATAAATACTGATTAGTCTTGGTAGGCCTTTATCGTTGTAACGTAGTCGATTCGAATCACCGTGATCGAAGTGCCTAGTACTGCGTTGATATTGTTGATTAAGGTATGAGTTCTAAGTTTGGTAGACCGCTAGCCGGTCTGCATACTAATTTTTATGGCCAAACACTTTTTCCTGTGCCCCACTTTGAAGTGGGTACCTAATGCACTGCACTTGCAATGCAGTCCTACAAACTATAGTTAATTTGCAGTACGTACAATCAACTTTACTGCAAGTAAAGTTTACTCAACTGTATTGCATTTGACTGCTATTCCAACAATCCTATATATTAAGTTTTAACTCTTCTTTAAAATTTGTCATAAAATCAGTATTTTACTACCAAATTTTCACTCGTTATTTCCCAATATTATCACTAACAGAACCCATAATTACTTCGCCTATTAAACAATGATTAATATATTGTTTCGGAAGATTTTTAACGATTTCAGAAATAACCTCAAATACAACATTGAACTCGTCTAGTATTATAAAAACTTGAATATAATTAATTTGTTACATATATTAAGACACGAAGGAACTTCAAAATATGAAATGGATCTCTTCAATTCAATATGATATAGTCCAATATTTTACCAACAAATTATTGGTAATATGAAATCTAAAATTAACATTACGCCAACAAATTCGCTAACATATTAAAGGGTATAAACGTTTGATTACGCCTTATAATATCACAACGCCACCTAAAGAGGAATTTTTAGCCAGTTACGTTCCATGCTTACAACTATATTAACACAAGTACTACATTTAAATAATATATACCCTTAAGCCTAAAACTTCACAAATTAAAACTAAAATAAAAACCCTATATTTATTAACCCCATCAATTGTAAATATGGCAAATGGAGATAGTTAAGCTAATGAAAAACTCGAATTATAAGCATAAACTGCAAAGCATATAAGTATAACACTGTAACTTATGTTGAAATTGAGCCCCTAAATTTATAAATTAATATAATATTTAAAGACTTTAAATATAAATCAAATAAATATACTCATATACATATTACACAATTGTTGAATATTAATCAATATAGGTAACATATCACACTTACTTCTCCTTTATCTTGAACTAGAAATACATTAAACGCAGTATAACTTTTCAGGGTACGGAAACAAAATAAAATAAAAACGAGACGCTCAAAGTGATTGATTAATATAAAGATATTATCCCTAAAAGTTGGAGAAAGTATATTAGGCCAGTAAGTACGTTAAGTTGTTACATGTTATAAAAAGTTTGAATATAATTTATAATACGCTGACTCTACTTTGAAAGGACTTTTAAGCCAGTTACGTTCCTCTTTTGCAATGATAATAACATAGATGCCGAGTTCAATTGGTACATATCCTTAAACTTACGAATTTAATAACAACAATAAAGACCTGGCCTACATTTATTATAATGACCGCAAATATTGAAATAATAGGCAATACAATTGACAAAATAACTTAACCTAAAAGCTTAACCATCAACGAACATAGGAAGAGGGGTTTTCCTTTTTCCAAGATCTTTAAATTAGCTACACAAATTCCCCTAAATTAGAAAAAAGTGTTAAGTTTGTAGCGAACAAAGCTTCTAGTTAACAATTTATACTACTGCCAAACGTGAAACAAAATAGGTGATGTACCAAACTTAATACTCCGCTATTATTGACTTAAAATAAATTAAACTCGTCGTAGATTTCAAAGACACAGAGGTAGGATAAGAGGAAATTTGTGGTTATCGGCTGGCGTAATGATACTAGCCATAAATTAATGTAATAATTAGATAACCATGCTTTTTCATATCGTCCAACAAGTAAAAAACACCATTGTCGTTATGGAAATAAAGATCACATCCCTATAATATCATTCATTATACACTATTATTACATGGAGTAAGTCATTTGAAATATTATGCCAGATATTAGAAAAATATAGAATTTGAAAGGAGGTTATTCGCAATACGTTATACTACGAAGGTATATTGATATTATGACAGAATTCGAGTACATGGATGCTGGTAGAGTTAAAGTTGGATTTCACCAAAAAAAGAATGATTTTTATTAGGATTGACAACTCTAACAATAATCGTTGGCATTATTGTTTTCTACATCTTAAAATCTCTTCCTCTTTTTCTCATTTACCTCAAAACATGAAAAACATAGATATTAACGTCGATATTAAAACTGACAAATGAATTAAAGATTATGATTAGAGGTTTCCACTCAATTTGAAATGGGGATATGATTTCATTTTTAATGGTTGAGGCACTAGTATTAACCTAACAAAATTAGAACTTCGTTAATTATATGAACAGTTAAACCATTCAACAATTAATTTATTATATAAATTCTTTAAGGCGATTAGTTATAAAAATGTGGATTTATTAGCGTTAGGAGGAATTAGACAACCCTATTATTATTGCCAAACACATTCCTAAACTCTTTTCAAATTTAAATTCATGGTGAAAAAGGACTCAGATATCAATTTACAGTTTTCATCAACATGTTTTACTTAAATGATAAGCTTATACTTTAAATTATGAATTTTGTAAGGATATTGGATACAGTGAAGTTTTTGAAACCTGGTGTAACAAAGAAAAAAAAATATTGCCTATTTTGTAAATGAATATATACTTCGGACCCATAAATGTAACAAATCATGATACATATGCTAACTTGAACATAATAATTTCAAACTCACGCTAAGTCGATAGTAATTTAATACAAACAAATCCCTATTAAGATGCATTAGTGCATTAGTAAGGCCGAAAGAGCATACGCACCATTACAAAAGGCCTACTATATTCTTACATTGAAAATCGGCAGTTTTAGAGACTTTAAATCACTGCTATAAATAACACTAAAAGTCTTTAAGAACACTATTAATTTCAACGTTTTTATATCAACTTAACTAATACTTTAAACTTATCAACGTAAAAAAACTACATCGCCACTATCATTAAATACTCGAAGGTTGGTTATAGCATACAGAAAATCCTTAAAGAAATAAATAAAAGGAATTGGTATACCACCGAATCATCAATACCTTCAATATTAGAAACAACCAATCGATGACAAACGTGTTTTCTTTACCTTCTTAAAATGAAATCCTTATGTGAAAGAAGACAGACAGATAGAATAAATCTTACTAAAAACTAAATATCACCAATCAAAATTCAATGATGAAAATCTCCAACAATTCTGTTATTTTTGTATTACGTAGGTCAAACTATAATGAAAACCTACAAATCCTATAATTATTTTAAAACACAAAATTATTAAATTAAGCTACTTAATTAATATAACCCTTTTAAACCGATTATTATTAAGTCTATAAAACATCGATGGTATAGAAGACCACTCAAGGGGAGGGTAAACATTAAAAAGAATGATAAATATTGAAAAGAAGGATGGTAACGAAGATTATAGGCCTTCAAAGACATATATAACAGCTTAAGTATTTTTAAAGTAAAAGTCTAAGGGAGACATCACCCTCGAATTATGAGCTATATGTATTAACAATACACTAGGAAACCTATTTACGAAAACAATCAAATTGAGATATATGGTCTCCTAACACAAATAGTTATTTAACTCATGCCGTTAACAAAATTGAAAAAACAAAACGTTACAATCTCCAAATCAATAATAGTTCATGATATCAAACGCAAAACTAGAAACTGGTCATATAAAAATATCAAAGCTAATTGTTTAAGGATATAGTGATAAAAACAAGAACCGGATTCTTATTTAATCACCTACAATCTAGAAAATCAACTAATGTCTAATCGTTTTAATTACTAATAGGTTACCTATTAGTATAAACGGTGAGTTCACACTTAATAGTTGTAACATTACGAAAATATATACGATATCCGCCACGAATTTTTAACGGATTGTATTATTAGAACTTTCGAAACAGTGAAGGAACAAGTTCCTTACTGGAATGGTAATACAATACGTTAAACTTTTTTACGAACTAGAAAAAGCAGTTGTTCATTAGCTTTTAATGTATAAAACGCATGATAAAAATAAATCACGTATAAAAACGTTAACGTTTAACATTTGTTTATTAATTAAATAAGATTGAAACTTTGATATAGTTGGTATACAAACTTATAATACAGTTTTTCTCAGAAATGCTAAATTTATAACGGCGAATAACGTGTTATAGAAATGTCAAGCCTAAAAAAGTATATAAGTTAACTTTAATGGATCGTTAATTCGTATCTATATTATTAACTATATCCGTAATATATACCTTAGTTTATACTAAAAATGGTTAGCTACGAGCTAAGCGGAAATTAGCAAAACCAAGGAGGTAAAACTATAACAATACCTAAAAAAGGGCTCAAGCAGCCTACAAAGCTACATTATACCAACTGAGGGTATTTACAATCTGTTGGTTGTGTTATAAATTCAAAATTTATAAAATAAAGACTTTAAGAACTTGAATGAATGTATTTATTAGCAAATAGAAAATTCACATAAATATATCAATATTATATCAGTAAACTTAAAAACGTAGAATTAAATAATTTTTACAAACGGCTTTTTTACGTATAATACTAATCTTACATTGTAAATCTGATTGTGTATAATACTCGTTAACGAGAATACATCTAATGAATAGTTGATAATCACTGATAACCTCGTACACTAGATATCTGTTAAGTATAAACACGTAATACAAAACGTATTAGCATCGAAAGTTTACAGTATAATAGCAGATTTTAACATTATCATGATAACTAACGGCATGTTGAGAACTATTACTACATATCAAGAATGGATCTCAATATCTGTAGTTGTATATAATAATTTGAAAGCCTTTATGAGTACCGATTGAAGCTGAGCACAACTAATAATAAACATTGAATAATAAATTTAATAACTGCAAAAAAGGAATCTAAAACCCAGGAAATTATTGGGTTTAAGTTAATTAACGGTAAGGTGAACTCTGCTGACGCCATAACTAAAGCCATACTTAATAACGCCCTGTAAATGTTTATAAATAGCAATGAACTAACCGTAGAAATTAAGAGCTATGTAAACCGCACGTAAAGTGACGTGAAGAAACCGAGATATCCTAGAAAATTAGAAGACGGTTAGGCTAGTGATAGCGGAAGTAGTAGTAGTGTATAAGAGGAGTATATTCGGACTTACTGGAAAAAGTTACGTAATTGGTAGCGTACAAGTCTGTAATAGGTATAAATCTGTGGCGAAAGACTTGTATACGTGAGTTAAAGAAATCGGGACTTGGAATTATAGGGTAAAATGCTGTAATGAAGGTTAATTTGAGGGTGAAACACATTAGAATTGATAAGTGTTTGGTATTGGAATTGCGAAAAGAATTGAGGATTTACTGTAAATAAGTAATTAGATATATATGCTTACGCGCAGAAAATAAAAAGTCGCACATATTGGAACAGAACTCAATTACAATATAGTAAATTCAACTATATGAACAGCTATTTAACTGTATTGATTATAAGTCAACTAAATTATTTGTGGAATTGACTGTATTTCTATTAAATACAATTCAAGTGCAGTAAGTGCCTACTTTAGGTTGAGGTATGAGCTAAGGAATTGTACAAATTAGTATGTAGACTAACTAACGGTTTGCCAAAATTGGAAGTAACACATCACCGCTTTCAATGAAATACTAGTTACTTTGACAAGAGATTCGAATGGAATACATTATAATAATAAAGGTCTACTAATATATATACATATTAAAGTCAGCTATTATACTGTAAACTTGAAAAGTTAGTAGATTTAGCGTAACCTTTTTGCATTTAATAGAGGTTTAATAGAACAGATTCTTTATAATAGCAAACTCATAGTTATTTGATTTATTCTTATAAACTATTGTTATAAGGAATCCGATTCCAAATGATAGGTTAATATTGTTAGCAAAGAAACCGTTCATGAAAATCATTAACTTGTCCCTAAACAGGTTAATCGGAACTATATCAATCTCTCGGTCAAAGGTTTTTACTACTAATTCGGTCGCTTATTTAGTCGATAGTAATCTTTATAATTTGAGTTTTGGGTTTATACTTTAATTAACAAATTCTATGATACTCTCAGCTGGAATAAAGTCGTAATGTAGCTACCAATGGCACCTTACTTCAAGTATTTTTAAGCTCTTATTACAGTAGTTTTGTTTACTTTGGCCAGGCTAAACCCTTGGGCTTTTTAATATAAACTAAAGTAAACTTCTATATCGTTAAGATTTTGTATGAAGATTGAAGATTCGTAAAAATCTAAGTGTTTGTTTTTGATTAAAATCGCGATCGGTATATAATTTTAAAAGTTTTGATTTCTAATACTATGTGATTTTACTACGATAAAACCAGCAGTTCCAACGAACATGATATCATTAGTTTTTATACCCACTACGCCGAAATTTTCATTGCCTTGCGTAATTCATGTATAAAAACCATGAGTTAAATATCTTATATAGAACTTCAATTTTAAGTGCGATTGTTAAGTTAGGAATTAATGAAATTATACCTTGGTCAGTTTGTAAAGTGGTTTAATGTATCATATAACGGTATATAATGAATACTTATAACGAAGTTTTTAAGATAAATTTAACAGGAACATTTTAGGGGTTATTTGTTCATTTAGTATATCTTTAAATAATATCACGACTATTAAATTTGAACTTTCCATTAGGTGTCGACACCAAACTTACTGCTAATCAAAATAGTAGATGTTGGTGTTGGTAAGCCTTTATTGTTATAATGTAGTTGATTCGAATCTCTGTAGTTGAAGTAATTTTTGCTGCATTGAAAATAGTAATTTTTTACTTCTAAGTTTAGCAGACCGCTAGCCGGTATGCACACGAATTTTTATGTGCTACTGTTTGGTCTGTACCCTATTTTGAATTGAGTATCTGTTGTATGTGATTTGCAGTCAATACAATTAATATCATAAACTGAAATTAATCTGCAGTCAGTAAAATTAATTAATCGTAAGTATAGTTGATTTGATTATATTGAAATTGATTACTATTTCAATACTAGCGACTTTTTATTTTGTACCTGTGCGTTAGCATAGTTAACCATCAATTAAGGATGATCCCTAAAATCCTTTCTGAATCTACATGCCAAATACCTATTAATTTCAGTTAATTGGTACTGAAATTGACATTAATCACGGCTCTTTGCCCTATATTTCCGAGCCCTTTATTCCTTAACTCCCGTATATAAGTCTTTTGCTACAGACTTGTACGTATCACGCATTCTACCAATTGCATACCCTTTGCTAGTAGTTTCAAGCCTACTTTTTTTACACGTTACTACTACTAATTCCACTATTACTACTACTATCACTACTACCCTGACAATCTTTCAATTTGCCAGGATACTCCTGTTTCTCTACGTTACATAACGGGCGATCCACATAGCTCTCGATTAGTACAGTTATTATATTTCTGTCTACAAAACCTTTCCAGGGCGCTATTGAGCATGGTTTTAGTTATAGCGTTAGCAGGATTATTTTTGCCGTTGATTTATCGAAACTCATTGATTTCCCGGGCTTAGTATACCTTTTTTAGAGCCATTACATCTATTTCCAAATGTTTATCATTAATTGTGCCCAGTTTTAACAGAAATTCGTAAAGGCTTCAGAAGTTTGTATATACAATTATAGGTATTGGAGGTAGTTTCAGCTGTTTTTCAATAATTATTAACGTTCCGTCAGTCACTATAACAATATCAAAACTTGTTATTATACCGTGAACCTCTGAAGTCAACACGATTAGTACTATACGTTTACACTTAATAGATGTTTAATATATGAGGTTGCCGGTAATCTTGAACTACCTATTAAGTTTTCCTCGTTGACGAGTATTATATGGAATCTGATTTACGATTTAAGGTTAATATTGTTCGTAAAAAATGCGTTCGTAAAACCTATTAACTTTGCTATCGTTAAATCCACCAGAACCATTTTAATACCTCTTTCGAAATTGTTTATTTACTACTAAATTCTTTTATTCAATTTGTTAAAATATTCATTTTGTAAACTCTATGCTTATGTAGTAATAAATAGGTCGTATAATGCTTACAGTTGGTATAATGTAATTATATAGGTAGTACCTATACTTTTCTTTAAGTACTGTTGTGATTTTACCTCGTAGAATTTGTTAATTGTCATCAAGTTTGATACTTGACATTTTCGGCGTAGGCTGAGGTAAGTGTCACGTATATAATTATTATTCTTGAAATTATAGATGCGGATTAATAATTTATTGAAGTTAAGTTGTGTGCCTTTGGTTAACAGTTTTATTTGCTTACATTTTAAGATGCTTAACTTTTGAATGCTACGCTATTCCCCTGCTATAAACTTAGAATTTCTAAAGATGAGAGTATATTTAATTTGTGTATTAATGATATAAAAGTTTATTTTATATAATTGAAAAGTAAGATTATAAAGTTGAAGTTTTTTTATACAACCTATTTCTAAAATGCGGTTAGTACGTTGAAAATCAATAGATACCTTTTTTCATCAATTCGAAAAAAGTTTCAATATAACGAATTACCGTATTTTCCGGAAACTTATTCTTTAACTTTTTTGGAAGTTTCAGCAATATAAATTGTTAAAGATTCGTAGCGGATTGCATATATACTTACATTATGTCACGGCTATTAAGTGTGAATTCACCGCTTACGCTAACAGTTAAATTGTTAGTAATTGCGACGATTAAACGTTGGCTAATTTTCTAGATTATAGACGATTAGGTAGGGATTTATTTCTTATGTTTATTACCGTATTTTTAAGTGATTAATCATATCTTTTCATATAGTTAGTCCATATTTTTGCCTTTAGCTTAGTGGATTAATCTTCGACCTGAAGATTGTAACGTTTTGGCTTTCAAATTGTATCAACGGTATAAGTTGAATGACTTTTTTATATAAGGAGGCCGTCGATCTTCACTCGGTCGTTTTCTTTAAGAGGTTTATCTGGTATGTTAATAATGCCTTTGACACGAAAGTAGAGGGCAAGTTATCTATGAAACGTTTCTGTTCAAGACACTTATGACGTTGTGTATGTCCTACAAAGCCTGTAATTCTCGTTCCTATTATCCTCTATAGTTTATATCCTTTTTTTGGTAGTTTTCGATACCATTAACGTTCTACCATATTGTTAACTATCGGCTCTGGAGGATTATTCAACTAATCCGCTCATCTTAAAGGTCTTTGGATGAAGGATTCTCATCAGATTTTAGTTTTTTTCTTCTTCACGATTTGACTTGTGTGGAATGGAACATGATAGGACCATTAGCGGTTTTAACTACGTTAAAATTGACGAGAATTAAGATTTTATAAGGTTTATCACGTCTTTTTGGCTTTCGAAATATAAAGACTTTACTTTAAAAGGGAAAAAACAACATATTTATTATCGATAGTCCGTTTCTAATAATAAGAGCGTTGTTGATTTGGCGGCCTTTCGATTCTCTGCTCAGTTTCTTCAAGGCTTCGCTATATACCATAACATGATTTTAGATGTTTGATAATATTAAAGATTTAGTTGTTTTATGTGAATAGGCTTCAAATACCAGCAAAGTTTCTATAAGACCGTTAGGGCTAAAAATATCGTCAAGACTTTTTACAGATATTGGAAGCTGTGCCTATTAATTTATGAAACTTGCAATCTATAAGTCAAAAATATTGTAAACTCTTTTCAAAATTGGATAAATACTTTCGACCTTATTAATACAATAATTGACCTTAAAAGGAACCTATTTATATTGAGTTCCCGTCAACTTAATATAAGTTGAAAATTCCATCGTAGCAAAGTCGATAACGTTATCATAAACTAATATATCTCGGGGTCCCAGATATATATAAATCCATAAAGTACGTAATGCCTCCAATTTTTCCTTTACCATGATAATTCTAAGGAACTCGATATCATAAAAAGACGTGGCTAAGTTAACAAAGTAAAGTAATAGTTTAACGTCCAAGTAAAACACGTTTACAAAAACTTTAAAATTGAAATTTTAATCTTCCTTTAACGTAAATTTAAACTTTAAAGGGGTCTAGAATTGTATTTGACAGTGATAATAAACCATTTTCATTTCCTTCAACACTAATAAGTCTATATCCTTATGAATAGCTGTCTTAGGGACTTTTTATAACTTGTTAGTTGTCGGATAGTTAAACCGTCGATATAATTAACAATGTTCCGACTCTGTTAAGATTAACATTATTACCTAAAGTTCTTAAAAGTGAGACGAAAGTTAACCTTATTTTAAAATAAGTGTGAACTTTTAGCTATCTTTAACTCCAAAAATTCGTTCATCTAAATCTTAACGTTAACGACGAGGTTTTTCATATTAATAAATCAAAGGAGAAACGTGGTAAAATATTCAAATATATAGAAAATAATAGGCCTAACGACTATAATTACAGTCATTGATTCCAATAAAAAATAGTTTATTTACAAGGCCAAAGCCAACACTAGCTCTACCGGCATCCGTATAATCAAATTCCGTAACAATATTAGTATTCTTTTACAACGCGATGTGTTGCGATTAGCCTTTTGTTAAGTACTATATTACGTTAATGTTTGGTATAATACTTTAAAATATTTATTTCACGTAATGGTATCGAATGATAAATAAGTGCGTATAGTCAGAATTTGAATCTTCATAACGACGATAAGGGTTTTTCCCCTTAAATGATATATGAAGGCGTGGTTGAAAAGTTATTATATTATTTCCGAACCGGTGCTAGTTTCTTCATATTAACTGATAATCTTGAGTTTTTTTTTTATCTTTAACCTCCTTATCTTCAAAGTTGGTAATACATTAAATATATTTCCAGTCAGAAATGGAGGGGTACTACATTTGGTATATTCCTTATTTTGATTCGTGTTCGATAAATATATATCATGGTAACCAATAACTTTATTAACCGTAAACTCGACGCCATTTGGTATTTAAAGTCAATTTACGTAGATAACTTCAAAATTTTGTTAAAGAGGAATATCATCCTCCTTAAGTTACTTAATGGTTACGCTCTCTGGTCCAGACCATTTATTAACTATATTGGTTAGGTCTTCCATACTAACGGTCGATGTAATATACGTGAAAAGGATCTTCATTATCGTTACCAAAATTTTAAGCTGGGAAATATATATCAGTCTTATTTAGTATTCGTGCTATCATGGTCGTAAACGAAGACTGTAACTAGCTTAAAAAAAAACCTTTACAAAGGATATCAAGGCATTTGAAGGCGTATGAAAACATTCTGTAACCCCTAATAATCTGAAGGATTTGCTGCCATAATATACCTATACTAGTTTCCACATTTTTTATTGCTTGTTAATAAAACATTAACTCGTTAAACATCTAATTAAGGAATTCCATACTGCTTTTCGACCATTTTTCCCAATATTCTAATATATAAAACCACTTGATAATATTCTAGTTTATGCGGTATGAAACGAGGTTAATATTATATTCGAAGTAACCCTTCAAATTATCGTAATTTTTTCGAAAAGAGAAGTAATTCGTTAAGTACCAAAAGTAATAGTTTTTTACTTGATCAATAAGAATATTGGGAAATAACAAATGATATCCTGGAAGTTTAATCCTTATTTAGCGGAAAATGTTAAAGAACGAACTTAACTTGATGTCAAAGAGATTGTATAGCTTACCGTCATACTTATTCTTTCCCCCTCAAATCTTAATAAACATAGTAATTGCCACGTAATTCATATTTATCATAGAGACATTTCGAGGGTGAAGAGTGATATATTGGTCGTAAGAATGTTATAGATCCCTCGACCGGTATAAGGAAAGGTATTAGTATTGGTGGGTAGGATAATTACCTTTAGTCTAGTTCAGAGGGAAAAAGCTAATAATCATACTCATAGTAGGCTTGTATATGAAGTCGTTGTTGCTTTAATTTTCTTATTAAAATTAGACGTATTTAGGTGCTTAGGGGAAAAACCTTAAGGATTTCTGCAAGGGATTTGATAATAATATTTCTAGTATTACAAGGGTCGCCGAGGTTTTAACGAAATTAATTAGTAAATTTGACGGTTTTCCTTACATAAGTCAATTGTTTTCTCACTGCTAGCAAAACTAGTCCGTTAAAGATCTTTTATAATAATTTCTAAGGAAATCATATAAGCTTAGGTACAAACTTAAAAACGTGTTTAAAGGTATTGAAAATACTATTGCTAGCGATACCTTAAACTTTAACTTAATCTCCAAAAATACATTGAAGATTCTCATCAACAGCGTATTTGTAAATTACGTTTACTAAATTACCCTCTTTTCCTCTCTTAGTAGATAGTTCAACTTTTCGGTTGGAGAGTTTAATCTTTAACCTAATCTTAACCTATTTATTTACCTTTTTCCACCTATCTAAAGTCTAATTATTAAACCATTCTAGGAATTCGTTCTATTCATTTCAGCCTTGATTAATTTCAATGGATTTAGAATCAAGGATGTAAAAACTGATTACTATTATAAGGTACTCGATTAAAAAATCATTATAGACGTCTATAAACCAAAGGTCTTCATTATGATGCTTTGCGAAAACAACACCAAGGTTCCTAATTACCTCCTTCTCAACGGGATGAGCAATAGTATTTATTACAGCGTTTTTTAAAGCTATCGTAACGGATTTTAAAGAGTATGGGGGGGAAAAGTGGTATATGAAGAAGTTAAACTATAGATTTATCATTAAAGTTGTCAATTATTCAAGGTCATGTAACCTAGTTGTTTTTGCGATTTGAAATTTGTAATAGTATTAACCTCAATAATATGAGCCGCAATAATATTGATTTAGCCGTTTGCCAACTTGCTAACTCAACAATCCTAAAACCTTTCAGCGGTTAATTTAACGTTTTTTCTTTCAAACTATTCCAGTAAGGATTATTTAATGTTTTCTATAATAACGATACCATCGCTAAGTATAAACTGCCACGAAAACCTATACAGTTTATACGATTTTTCGACTTGCTGCTGCGAACAACTGCATAATATATAGGGGTCCTTCGCGCAAATCTTTTCTTTACCTCGCCCAAAAAAAACCCTAATAACCAGTAAGTAACTTCTTCTTTTACCTAGATTATCTGTTCTCAACCTAATAAGTTCTTATTAATGTTGGTATACCTTTATTGTTACAACGTGATCGATTCAAATATTTGTGGTTGAAGTAAGTAGTGCTGCATTAAAAGTGGTGAATGTGTTACTTTTGAGTTTATCAGACCGCTAACCAATCTACACACTAATTTGTATATGCTACTTCTTGGCCCGTGTTCTAGTCTTAATTGAGCACTTACTGTACTTAACTTGCAGTCAATACAGTCAATTCCATAAACTGCAGTCAATTTGGAGTCAGTATAATCAACTAACTATAAGTATAGTTGACTTGAATGTACTGAAATTGATTGCTATTCTAACAGTTGGCTGGTTTTCTGCATGATTGGCGATTGTATAAGAATATAGTTTTTAAATTTATTACCATATTCTTGAGTGATTAGGCGTGACTTTTGATACAGCTTATCCGTAGTTTTGCCTTTAACTTCGTAAATAATTTTCGATTAAAAGATTGTAATATTGAAGTTATGGGGGTTAAAGTCACATTTGGGTACGAATTATATAACTTTTCATGTAAAAAGTCTCTAAATCTTAATTTCATCGCTCTTTTCAAAGGGTTTTTCTAAAATTTCAATGATTTGGTATACGTGGAGCTTGATGGAAAAAGTTTAGTTATCTTTTTCCTTCCTACTAATACAAACAATCATATATACATACACTAGTATTTATTACTTATAATTATTATTGGTATTTCTCTTTTTCAGTGGTCATCTACGTTTTTATAGCTTTATTGACTTATTAAGTACGGGATAATAAAGTCATATTTACTGATTCATTTGTTGTTTGTATCGTTATTGCTAATTACCATAATATATGACTTAACCTAAGCTATACAAAACGTTATAAAACCATTAGTAGTTGCAATGAATACTTTTGGACTGGCTATACTTAAGATTTCATAAAGTTTATCATATTTGCTTGACTTTCTCTATACTAAAACTTTACTTTACAATATCAAAGTTAATATATTGATATTCGTTGAACGATTTGTAATGTTAAGGGCATTATTAACTTAATATTTGGTAGATTTCCTTCATAATCTTTCAAAGATTTACTATACGCCGTTGCTTTCGTTTTGATACTTACTAATGATGTAAATTCACTTATTCGAAGATCATATGACTTAAAATACAATAGCGTTAGTATTAGGCCGTCAAGACCAACAGTATTATTTAAGCTTTTTACCGCCATTTAAAAACGTATCTCTTGGTTTGTAAAACTTCTCATCTCCAATGTGAAGATTTTATACACCTTACAGAGTAACTCATAAGTTTTCTAATATTCCCAATGCTTTAGTAGGCTTTAATAGATATTTATTTACATTCAATATGAATGATTTCAATATTAATTAAGAACTTGATTATTGTAAACTAAGTGTCAATATCGTGAAAGATAATTTTCAATAGTCCTAAGTATATGTTACTTTACAGAATCCTTAATACCTTCAAATTATTTTTCGCTAATAGCGATTAAGGGAACTTAGTATTATGAAAAAATGTTGGCGGGTCTATAACATAAAAGGTAGGTTTGTTACTAAAGTAAAAGACGTCTGCCAAAATATTATAGTTGAAATCCTTATCGTCTTTTCGCTTAAATTTAAATCATTTGGATATTTGTACATATATTTGACTATGGTGACAAATCTTTTTCCTTTTCTTTAAATCAAAATACTCTATATTTTGATACTCTACAGATTTGAGGACTTTGTAAAACCTATTAACGTCTGGGTAATCAAAAAGTAGATATAACTAGCTTATTTCTAACTCCGTTAAATTTATCATCATTATTTCCAGCCCTCAAAAGTAAGATTACAAGTGTCACCATTTGTAGTCATAAAGAAACCTGTCGATACCCTTAACTATCTTATTAACGTTAACGTTAATGTTAACAACAAAGATCTTTATATCTCTCAAACAAAAGAGAAATTGGGTATGCAACTTGAATATGTGGATAGCAATAAGTTTATTAATAATTTGTATTGTAATAGATGCTAATAACAATAATTCTGTACTTGGGCCAAAGTCAATTCTAAATTTGCCGATATTTTGACGATTAATTTCTGTAGCGGTAATATTTTCACATCGTAATACGGTGTGTTGAGAATCAATATTTATTAATTCCTGTTGGTAGGTTTGTCGAGGAAATTTATAGGCTTAAAAAGTTGTAGTATTTGAGGATGAAAGAGAAAAAAAACTAGAACTAGGGCTAGAAGCTCAGCTGAGTTGAGCATGCAAGATGAGTCGCGGATACGAACCTTTTCAAAGTACCGGTTCCATTCCAAAAAGAAACAACACAAATATCTAGGACCAAAGGAAAGAAGCAATGTTCTTATTGCATAACATATTCATGTGAGGCATGAGACGTGGAATGTGAGAAACGAGAAGCGAAATGCGAAAAGCGAGACGTGAGACGTTAAATATGAAGCGCAAGAAGCGAAATACGAAACGCGAGACGCAAAACGTAAGACGTAAGATAAGAGATGCGAGAAGCGATGCAACTTATTTGAGACTCTTCTCGTACGCATCGATAAGATCCCTATAGTGGTCTAGTATTTATACAGAGTTCCATTCTTTATCTTTAAAAGTATAGCTTTTTTGACAAATCAAATATTAAGTTTGTTTTTATATACGACGACAACAATCTTAACGTTTATCTATAATATTTTCGATCTTTAATAATTTTCTTTTAAAGTCTTTCAGTACCGTTATAAACTTAGGTGGTGTAGGTATACATGTAAAAAGATCGAATTTAGTTTTATAACACAGTATTAGATATTAAATATTTACCGGTAGATATACACATATATTGGCAGGGAAATCGAAGGTGTAAGTAGAATCTTCCATTCGTTTCATTACAGTATATAAGCCTAACTGTGAATTAGTTAATCTTTCCTATTTAAAAAAACTTATATGCCTTACCTGTGCTCAGTTATATAAGTTCTTTTACGTTGGATTCTAATTAACAATGATTTTGATTATGTTCACGTTTGGTTCTTGTGGCGACGATATTTATTGTGAGTTAACTATCGCGGCGTAAATATTGCCTTATAAAGCAAATTTAAGATTATTATAGAATTAAGTAGGTGATTGAATAATTAATAGAAACACGTAACTTGAAACTGAATAGAAACGCGTAAAGTTTTCAATTAATGGCTTTGAAATACGTATTATTAATGTTTCATTGAAAATATGTTTGAATAGTATTATATGCAATGCAGTAGGTCAACTTTACTGTAAGTAAAGTTGAGTGTATTGCGTTATGAAGACTTACCGCATTGGGTGTAAGTCGAGTGTAGTACGCTGCACTTCACTCTAGGGCACGGGCCAAGAAATTGGCCATACAAATTACAGTGCAAACCGGCTAGCAGTCTGCCAAACCTAGAACAATACATCCCCAATCTGACCACATAATACTACTGTTACTTCGACTAATCGAATCGACAACGTTATAACGTCTAAGACCTACAAACACTGATCAGTGCTTACCTACTAGGTGAACCACAGATAAGGTAAGTAGAAGAAAAAACTATTTTCCGGTTGTTATGCTTTGTGGCTACGGCTGCTAGGGTAGAGGAAAGATTCTTGCGAAGAGCTTCTATTAGTACTGCGTTAGTCCTCAACGGAAAGAAAACAGAGAAGACTTCTTGGGTTGCGTCAGTCCTTAATGGCAATCTGAAAGTAGGCGATGGTATCGCTACTTACAAACACTAAGAAATCTTTATTGATCATTCTTGAAAAGCGTTAAGATTAACCGCTAAAAGTCTCAATTCAGCAAGTTGGCAAACGGATAAATTAGTATTAATGCTGGTGCTATTACTATGGAAAACCGACTAAGTCTCTACGTCAAATAATAAATAACCTTTGCCCTCTACCACTTACAACGACTTCCGACCTTACCCTTTACATGAAACCTTTATCCCTACTTTACTTTTTTACTTTTTACATCACTTTAATCGTTAAATTCGCTGCTCTAAGCGAAAATACCAAGTAACGTTAAAAAAGTTACATCGCGTGACCTTATGCCAAATTACCAAATCGCCAAGTCGCCAAGTTTCCACGCGACCTTACGCTAAAATACCAAGTCCCTACGGTCAAAAGATTACCAAACTCCTTACTCTACACGCCTACCAAGTCCTATATAAGCCGAAACGTTAAGATGTTTACCAAAAACGCTTAATTTAATGCCATCATCGACCCCGACTGGAAAAAAGCAATTAAAGTCCTCGGATACGCTTTTACCAAGTTTTACGATGACGACCTTTAAACGTTCAATTTTAACAAAAAAAAAAACCGAAAAAACGATTATCAACTTCGTCAAATACTTTATCATTAAGTAAAACATTAAGTATGAATCCGACCGTGCTTTTCATATATACAGTATTTTTTTTTTTGAAAACTAGATAATGAATATGTAAAAAAAGTTTAAAAAGGGGTTAAATTAAGGCTTAAGTTCAAACTGGGAAAGCGAAGAATATTCGTTTAGGTACAGGGTACCACGATATTAGTTTAAGCCTTCTCCGATTTGACCCAACTTAAAAAATGCCCCTAAAACCCATGATCTAAAAGAAAAGGCGCCGATGAACCTCAACGCTCTCATACACGATCTAGGGGACCTTCCGTTTAACCTAAGCTAAATTAAGCCTTTTTACGCACTGACGATAAGAAACCTATTAACATACTCGGCAGCTTAATACCTTTACGTAATAACGCGGAGTACGCCTTTAATAGTGGAAGAATATACGAAGCGAAGGCTATTAACGCGGCTAAAGGTATTAACTTCGACGCTTTACACCAATCAATTAAGCAAAATCGTTAGGTATTTTAAAACCCCCAAATACCCATCGAACATTGATACAATCACTAAGCACCTTAAGAACCTTTTTCCTTTTGGCTTACCTACGTACGAATACCGACCATAGGCTCTACCTCAAGACTGTACCCCTCAGGCTAGGCGACTGGCAATTACCCTTAATATCGTGCCTCGAAACCATTAAAGTTTAAACCACCAAAAAATACCAACTAAGCCAAGAATAACTATTGCAACCTTCCTCCAAAAACTTTTAAGATAGTTAACATTGACTATAATTGAATAACGGATTTAGCCAAGATTTGGGATAATACAAAAAAGTATAACGGAAAGCCTTACAACTTTCTCGATACTAAAATAATTCCTTTTATAAATATCTACAAGTGGATAAAGGTCCTACCTTTTGGTTTTTACTTCCTGTTTTCCGAAATCCTTACATGTTACCTCAAAAACTACTACTTAATATTTCTAACGAGCGCCACCACGTTTCGTAAGATCTACGATGGCATAAAAGAAAACTTCGAATACGACGTCTACCTTATGCAATACCATACCAACTAGACTACCATGCGATGAACTATAATAATGACAAAGAATAAAGAGGAGGAATTACCAATAGATATTTTTGATTGAATGTTTAATGAGCTGATAATATATTTAAAAGTAATAGGAAAGGCCTTCGCTAGCAAAGATATATTTCGTGAATAGGTACGGGCAGTTGTTACGGGCATTAGTAAATTAGAATACGCCGATAACGCCTAAATACCACTTGTAAAGGCTTTTTTAGCCAATTACGTTTTTTTTTTTACTACTGTAATAACACGTACACCAAACCTGCTCGGTATGTATTTACAAGCCGGTAACTTTCTTTACGTAAATAAGGAAAACCTTACGGGGTTAATTACGTCAACCGTAAATACGGACGCCTATAACACCTAAAGTCAAGTCTATTAACTTCGGCCCCAAACTAAAGGCAATACCTATGTTATCACTAATAATATTGAGGCGGACCTGTTGACCATAAGTACTATCGTTGTAATAGTGACAAGAAATATTGGATTTGTGGTAAGGCTAGCTGTTGGTTAATTCGCTCCCCCGCGCCGAGCATAATAATAGGAAAGTAGCATACTACATCCAATACCCTACTGTTTCGAAATAAAATTAATTGGATTAAGTAGCAGATGTTAAAGGCGATAAGCCAATTCACGTCGCCAATACTCCTAAACGGATTAAGTGGCACAAAGATACTGCTTTTAATACGGCGGCCTAGTAACTAGCCGACCATGTCTTTTTATACCGTTTAGGTGGTAAAGACCCTTACCTTTACCCTAATTCTACTCTTAACCCTTTACATACCTTTAACCTTCGCGATCGTTATGCGAATCACACGTTTTATGGTATTATGCCAAATACTAGGGCAACAAGGTATTTAATAAGAGGCTATTCGTAATATAAAACATTGCTAAGGGAAAGCACTATAGCCACTAAAATTAATTTTCATGATACTAGTAAAGCCAAAGTTAACTTTGGCTTAGGCAAATAACTATCGTCACTGGAAATAATGATAGTTTAAACTGTTATGGGAGCGATTACGTTTTACATCCTCAAATACCCTATACCTTTCCTACTTTGCCTAAAGAATATGAAATCTCTCGGTGTTAACGTTAACATTAACGTAAACGAGATAGTTAAAAATAGACAGAGGTTTCTACTCATCTTTAAGTGGGGATACTTATAGTTTCATCTTTAAGGTTCGAAAGCAATAGTGTTAAACATAACGAAACCAGAGATACGCCAACTATATTGTCGTTTTAACTACCTAGCTATTAACAAACTATAAAAAGTCCTAAATTCTGTAAGGTATAATGATATGTAATACTTTACCCTAAAAGCAATTAAAGGGCTTTATTATCACTGTTAAATGTATGCTCAAGATCTCCAAAAATTTAAGTTTACATTAAAAAGAAACAAAAACTTTAACTACGAAATCTTCATTAATATGTTTTACTTAGATAACAAGCCTATTCTTTACGTCGTTAACTTAACAACATTTTTTCACGGGGTTAAATCTCTAAGGTTCCTTTCGGTAAAGAATACGTGGGAAATGCTAAGAATACTGTGGATTAATACATACCTAGGTTTACCTAAAGTTGTAGTCCACGATATTAGTACCAACTTCACGATGGCAAAGTTTTAAAAAGATAGCAAAATAATGGGTATTTAGTATAAACAGGTACCTGTAAAAACCTATTAAAGTATTAAAAAGATTAAAAGGGTATACTCCTTACTTCGCCGAACGTATAATATCTATGCATTGAAAATTAGAAGTTTTACGGATATAGAGGCATGTTTATAGATAATAGTAAAGGGGTTAAACGATATTATAAGCCTTAACGGCTTGGTGCCAACGTTATTGGTATTTGGAGCGTATCTATGATTAACGAGTGAATCTCTGCCTTCGGAAAGTATTTAAAAACGTATTACGGTTCACAGTAAAACATTAAGGGAATTATGAAGATAATCGACACGCCGTTAAATCAATAACGCCCTTAACACTAGGAACGTTCATTTAACGATCGAAGTATTTACTTTGCCGTTATAAAGTGAAGTTCTAATATAACGAAAGCTAGGAAAATAAGAAAGGTCATACAATATATTAAGTATTTCAAAATCTAAAGTAGTTATTCAAACTGTTAACGGCCTTGTATCCTTTCGAATTACCCAGGTCAAGCCTTAAATTAAGGGTTTCAAAGATAAAAACCCTTAAGCTTTTCATAAATAACGATCTAGTTGATACGACCATCTTTTATCCGTTATTAATAAGCCGATAAAACGCTATCGACGTAAATAACATTCGAAAAAAAGAAGAAGTTAGAAAATGGAATATATACTAGGCCATATATATAATACTACTTGGGTAAGTAAAAAAGAAAAAAATAAGGAAAAATTGGTAGTGAAGTTTAAAATACAAGGGATTATTAAGACTTTCGACAGACCTTTTGGGGATAACGACAAGGTCGAAATCAATGGTTAGCTAACCCGAGGAGTTGTATAATTCGTACCGAAAACCGATTTCAACTTTTAAAACCCAAAAGTTACAATCTTTAAGTCGAAAATTATCTACGAAGTTAAGGGTAAGACCACGGAGTGGCCATACGAAACGTTACGAATAATCGCTTAAAGATACGGCGATAAAGGTAAGAACTAAATCCTTAAGTAGTCGCCAACGATTCAAAAGATTAGTTAACTTTTAATAGTTATCTTAACACCAAATTGACTAACTAAATTTAAAAGAAAGTTTATATTTAATAGCTGTAATATTACACAAACCTATATATAATTAGTAACAGATCTGTAAAGGATTATACTAGTAGAACTGCCGTAAAAATAACGTACCATTAATTTACCAGAAACGGTAATACGGTGTGTCAAACTATTATATAGAATAGCTAAAGTAGACTTTTACTAGTTTCTAACTTATCAGTCGTACTTTAAATCCCGACTGATGATAAAATCTTTAATATACGATCCTTATTTGTTGGTAACCTAAAAAAAGAACTTCGGTATAGTAGATATACAAACTAAAAACACCTTTTTCATCGGAACGGCAAGCTTTATAGCATTAAAATAATAAACGATCGACGACTTTAAGTATTGAAATATAAACCGGTTACAACGTTAACAGAAAATAATCAACTTAACTTCGATAAATCGTTAATCCGTATGCTTGGTATTAATACCGGCTTAAGCTTTATCTAAAAAAACTAAGGCGTTGTCCTTACCATAATCGACAAAATTAATAAGGCTAGAGTTTGACGGTACTAAAAATAGCGTGAACAGGGTAGTTATATTGTTACACTATATTAATCGAAAGCCTTATACGACTTATTCATTACGACAAAAAAATAAATATTAAAGGATAAATACTTTGATCGACTAAATTAGAGGTTAAAGTGGCAAATACGGAACCTAGACCGTGAAGTTAATATAGTATTAATCGACTTTTTAAAGGCTAAATTGATAATTTTTACCAACGGATTTTTTATAAATAACACCAATTTTTTTTATAGATCGGCTTTTTAATGACCCTTGTTAATGAAGATAGGCGGGAAGATTGGTTTAACATTATCGGTAACCTGATTTAATAGACCTCCATCAAGTGTAAAAAGATTATATGAAGCGTATTGGTTTCGGAGATCTACGGTATAATATCGGGGTTTAACGTAGGTATGGCATTATGGAAGACCCTTAACCACATCACCAGGCAACTCCGGATTCCTCCTATTCCGGTGGTAATCTGTACCGACTTAAGAAGCCTCTTTGAATGCCTTTTAAAGTTCGGAACCACAAGAGAAAAGCGCCTGATAATCGACGTAATGACACTCCGCGAAGCCTAAAAAGGAAGGAAGATCGAGGAGTTCCGATAAATCGATAGAAAAAACAACATTACTAATACCATGACGAAAACATCGTCAAACAAGGCCCTGGAAAGGTTTGTGGATAGTAATAGGCTGAGTGTACGAATCGAGGGCTACATAGATAGGCTACCCGGAAAGTACAAGTTACGTAACGACAGTCAGGGGTGTGCTGGTAAAATGAAAGACTGCTAAGGGATCAAGGACTGTAATCTGTTTAAGTGGTACAGTTAAAGTGAAGGTGTGCAAAAACCGGTGGCGAAAGAACTCTTTGTGGGGGTTGATAAACTCGGATCTCAAAGCGGTGAAGCGATTAAGACCAAATGGGCTTAATCTTCATGCAATTACATGTAGTTCAGTATGGAAGTCAACTGGAATTGACAGGGGTCTGGCCAATTAACGAAGAGGCAATTTAGTGGTAATCGAAAAAGATTGGTCAGCCATACTGGCGCACGCGCACAAATTAAAAAGCCGCCAGTGTTGGAATAATATTACATGCAGTGCAGTAGGTCAACTTTACTGTAAGTAAAGTTTATTATACTAAACTGTAAGTTAAATGTATTGCGTTGTACAGACTTATCTTATTAGGTGTAAGTCGAGTATAGTATGTTGCACTTTACTCTAGGGCACGGGCCAAGCAATTGGCCATACAAATTACAGTGCAAACTGGCTAGCGGTCTGCCAAACCTAGAACAATGCATCTACTATCTAGCCACGTAATACTACTGTTACTTCGACCAATCGAATCGACAACGTTGCAACGTCTAAGGCCTACCAACAAAATAGGTATATATTTCGTCCATTGATATTTTAATATTTCGCGATATGATACCAACTATCAAGTTTAAGTAATTGAATATTTTACGGCTTATCTACCTCTTAAAATATATATTATATTGTTATTTTCAATTTCATACAAAAACCTTTCCAATTAGCTTTCTGGAACAACAATAGAATTTTGGCGTTACGATTTAAATTTATTTACTTCAGATATGACTGATTCGAAAGTAAAATGGTGATATAAACTTACCGCTCAATATAGAACTTCGTTTATACTATAGCTTCAAAGTAAAAAAATACGTTTAAACATTTTACTAGTTACCAGTATAATAACGTTATACTCTTTACAACCTACCAGTGCCTATAGGGTGGTAACGGATGATACAACTGGTAATGTTATACTAAATTTTATGTAGATGTTGTATATAGATTTTTTAGAAGTTTGAATTAATCGTAAATTGCCTATAGGCTTTTGATTGTCGTTACGTATTGGTTTATAATCGTAGATATCATCAGATATCTCTATAGGTAGTAAGAGGCCACACTGTAAGTTCCACCCTTGCAGAGTATACGGTGACGTGCCACTTTGCAAAGTGTATTCTTACAGAGTTCATGATAGCGTTCCACTGCCTAGAAGTGGCATTAGAAAAGTTCAGAGTAAAGTGCCACTGCCAAGAAGGTAGATTAGTAGAGTGTAGGGTAGAGTATCACTGCTTGGATAAGAGTTTATAAACTCTTACCTGTAACGTAAACTTTCTGTATACCTTTTTTCCCCTTTTATCTTATAATCTACTTAAATATATATACCAATCTTTACGATTACTTTTTTCAACGTACCTCGTATAATAAAAACCGTATCGATACCAATTAATAGCCGACTCAATTGATTACAAATAACTTAGGAGAAAGGAGATAAAACTAAGTTCAATATCTGTAGCGGGATGTTGTAATGGTCTTAACTATCTGTGCTTTAACACTACGACTTACAAGAATTATACAGGAGTATAGAAATACGCAGGAGCGCCTTTAAAACCCAAAGTGTAAAAAGACTGTAAGATCTAGAGTAACTTTGAAAAGAATAAATTTAGTACGATGTTATCAATTCAGCTAGTACCCTATTAACTGAAAGCACCATTACGTTATCCGTTAACTAGTTTTAACGCTTTAAACGTACTTAGGTACTTTTTGGAGAGCGCTTTATGTATTGAATTACGTAAGCTAAAAATATTAAGTTTAGAACCCTTTTGTTAAGACCTATTCGATTCTAATACAGAATTCAAACCGTTTATATATTTTGGGAACGACTAAAACGTAATATTCAAACCGCTTATGGACTTTAAAAGCGGTTAGAACATAACTTTTGAAACGCCTCCATAAATACTCCACGTACCAAAAGTAATAATCGAACCGTAAGCTAAATAATCCCATCAAACCTCATAGGTATATCTTGAAATACCTTTCCACAACCTTTTCCCCCTTTTTCCCTTTACTCCATTCGCCTTTCCCCGTTCTCTTTTCCCCGTTTGCCTTTCCCTATTTGCATTTCACCATTTGCTTTTCCCTGTTTGCCTTTCCCCGTTCACCTTTCTCCTTTCGCCTTACACTGTTTATTTAAATTTATTATCTATGAAGTTTGAGTTTACTAATCTATTCATTAGTATAGCTTTTACAAAACATTCAAAGGCTAATTTGAAACGTTTGACTAACTTTTAGTTTCGCCTTATATATACTTTATTTGGATTTCATTTATATTAATAATTGTCAAACGCTTTATTTTAACCATTTTGTTACGACTTATTTGCTTTTCATTTACATATTGTACGCTTTTATATCTTTATTATTTAGATGAAATATCCTTAACTACTGTATTCCGAACGCATCCAAATCTTATTCATTACATAAAACCAACATCTTTACTATTCTCACATTTCTGGTGCATATACAAATTAACCTCCTAACCGTTCCAATATATTTCGCACTTTTTCAACTATGGCTTTACCAGTGACAAATCTGGTTCAAGCTAGCGATTACATGGATTATGTTGGTAGTAATTTAGACGTTGCAACGTTGTTGATTAGATTGGTCGAAGTAATATTAGTATTGCGTGTTCAAATGGTGGATGTATTGTTCTAGGTTTGGCAGACCACTAGAAGGTCTACACTGTAATTTGTAAGGTAAATTGTTTTGCCCATACCCTAGTGTAAAGTATAGCATACTACACTCGACTTACACTCAATGTAGTAAGTCCCCACAAAGCAATACACTTAATTTGTAATACAGCCAACTTTACTGTAGGTAAAGTTGGTCGACTGCATTGCATACAGTACTATTCCAACACTAGCGGCTTTTTAGTTTGTACGCGTACGCTAGCGTGGTTAACCAATCTTTTCCGATTACCACTAAATTACCCCCTTATTAACTAGCGAGACTCCTGTCAATTACAGTTGACTTTAATACTAAATTACACCCAAATACATACAAATTAACCCTATTTGACCTCAATTTCTCTGTTACTCCAAGGTCCGAATTTATTAACTCCTACAAAAAGTTCTTCCTTTACAAGCCTTTATAAGCCTTTACTTCAACCATACTACTTAAACAGATTACCATTATTAATCACCTAGTAATATTCCAGTTTGCTAGTATATCCCTGTCCTCCGTTACATGATTTGAGCTTTCCGAGCAACCTATTAACGTAGCCTTAAATATGTATAATTAGCCTATTACTATCTATAAACCTTTTCAAGGCCTTATTTGGTGTTACATTTATTATAGTATCGGCGTGATTATCTTTGCCATCGATTTATCGGAACTACTTAATATCACTTCCTTTGTAGGCTTTACAAAGTATCATTACATCGATTATCAAGCGTTTTTCGCTGGTAGTTCTGAGTTTTAAAAGGCATTAGAAATGGATTTTTAAATCGGTATAAATTACCACCAGGATAGAATAAATATTTAGCTAACTAATAATAATGTTATGGGTTTTCTATAGTATTATGCTTATATTAAAACCCATCATTATACCATAGACCTCTGAGGTCAATACGCTCCGTATAATTCTTTTGTATTTAACGAATATTTAGTGGATTAGGTTGCCAATGATACTATATTGGTCTTTGTGCTTATCTTCGTTAACGAAGATTATTAAGAAGCTGATTTGTAAAAATAAATCGGTATTGTTTATAAAGGACACGTTCGTAAAGATTATTAATATGGCATTTAATAGGTCGATTAGGACTATATTGATACCGTGGTCTAAGTTTCGTATTTGCTATTCGATCCTTTTATTTAGCCGGTTAAAGTTTTTATTCGTTAGTTTTTATACTTATACGACGATAAATAGGTCGCAAAAGGCTTTCGGTTAGTATAAGGTAGCAATATAGTTGCCTCGAATACGCTATTCCAAATACCATTAAGCTTTAACCTTGTTAGTTTTGTTAATTATGGTTAAATCAACGCCCTAACCTTTTTATCGAAAGCTAATGCCGGTATTAATACCAATTATACGGATTAACAATTTATTAAAGTTGAATTATCTATCTTTCGTTAACTTTGTTATCAACCTAAAATTTTAAAACTTAAAGTCTTTAATCGCCTTTTATTTCAATATTATAAAACCTGTCGTTTCGACGAAAAGGGTATCGTTAGTTTATATACCTAATTCTTTAATATCCTTCTTTTATGTTACTAGTAAGTACAGATCCTATATTAAAGACTCTATCATTAACCGGTATTTAAAATACGACTAATAGGTGAAAAACCAATGAACACCTATTTTAACCAATCCGTATAATAGCTTAATATATCATATTATCATACCTAAAGGGTAGATAATAAGGAGTCCCTATGGAAGTTTTAGCAATACGATCCGTTATAAATTCGGTGTTAATTACGTGTAGATTTACGTTATAATACAGCTATTAAATATAAACTTACCTTTAATTTTATCTAGTAAACTTAATACTAAAGTAATCATTAAACGCTAGTTAATCTTTTCAATCGTTATCGATTATGTAAATATTTATTTTTTTATTTTTATTACCGTATCTTTAAACAATTAGGCGTGATTTTTCGTACAACTGCCCCATAGGTTTTCTTTTAACCTCGTGGATAATTTTCGATTTGAAAATTGTAACGTTTGGGTTTTAAAGGTTGGAATCGGTTTTCGACACGAATTGTTTAACCCATTAAGTTAGTAGGCCGTCAATCTCGACCTTATCATTTTCTTTAAAAAGTCTATCAGGGGTTTTAATAATCCCTTAAGTTCGAAGTTTTAGTACTAAATCTTTGTTATGCTTTTATTTCCTACTTACTTAAGTAGTATTATAAATGCGGGCCGGTTTATATTTCTCCTATTTAACGTTTTTCTTTTTCCAAGGTCCTTTATATTGGCGGTATTACATCGGTTTATCGATAATAAGTGAAGGAGGTTTGTATTAATTTCGTTGTTTATTTTAAAGGCCTTTATCGTTAATAACCCTAATATAAGGCTTAACTTGAGTAATTCGAAAGGATATAGAACCGTTAATAGTTTTAATAATTACTTCAAAGTTTGTGATACTTAATATTTTATACGAGCCCTCCTATTTGCCCGTCTTTAATTATACGTGGACTTTACTTTTTAACGGCAAAACAAATACGTCGATTAATATAGGGCTATTTTTAGTGTTAAAGGCCTTATTAATTTGGCGGCGTGTTTATTTTCTTTCGTAACTTCTTTAAAGCTTTGTTATAGGTTGTAACATATTTTTAAGTACTTATCTAAGGCGGCGATATACTCGTTAGACGTAAATACGCTTTAAAAACTAGTAACGTTAATACTAAGCTGTTAGAGTCTACAGTACCGTGTAGACCTTCAACTTCTATTTATAGACGTACTTCCAGATCCGTAAAGTTATTAATTTTCAACGAGAGGATATTATACGCTCGGTGAAATAAGGCGTGTACCTTTTTAACATTTCCAATGTTTTAGTAGGCTTTTACAAGTATCTATTTGTACTAAATACCTATTATCTTAGTATTTTTTTTGAAATTCCGTCGCCGTAAAGTTGTTACCGGCATCGTGAACGACGACGTTAGATAGACTTAGTTACGTATTAATCTAGAATATCCTTAGCTTTTTCCACGTATTTTTTGTAGAAAGGGACTTAGGAAATTTAGCCTCATAAAAAGATTTTGCAGAGTAAATAACGTAACAAATAAGATTATTATTCAAATAAAATAAATTAACACAAATCTCGTATTTGAAGTCCTTATCGGCTTATAATGTAAACTTAAATTTCTAGGGGGTTAGGTATATGTTTAGAAATGATAATAAAACCTTTCAATAACTTTTAAAGCAAAGTATTCTATATCTTTATACCTTATAGTCTTTGGGACTTTATATAGCCTATTAACGGCTAAATAGTTAAAGAACCGGTATAGTTAACGTATTTCCAGTTTCGTCGGAGTTAATACCATTACTTTTGAGTCTTAAAGATAAAACTATAAGTACCCCTATTTAAAGGCGAATAAAAACCTTCAGCCATTATTAACTAATTAGTTTATGTTGACATTAAAGTTAATGCCGAAAGGTTTTATATCTTTTAAGTAAAGTAGAATAAGAGTAAGTCACTTAAGGATATGAAACGTAACTTCTTTTATAATAGTTTAGATTACTATTACCCTTAGTAACCATAGTTTTTCGCCTAGGTAAAAGCCATCTTTAGCCTTGTTAGTATCTTGGTAGTTGATTTTAATAACTATAGTGCTTTCCCTCCACAATGGTATATATCTATAATAACTTCCTATTAAGTACCTTATTGCCCTTTTGTTTGGTATAATACATTAAAACGTATGGTGCATGTAAGAGTCGCGAAGAATAAAGGTATATAAGGGATTAGAGGGTTATTTAGGGCAAAGATAAGGGTTTTTACCACTCAAACGGTACAGGAAGTCATGGTCTGCTAGTTACTAGGCCGTTTTAGGAGTAGTATTTTCGTGTTATTTGATCTGTTTAGGGGTTCTAGCGTTGTTAATTATCTAGTCGCTTTCGAAGCTTTCGATTTGATTTATGTAATCCTATTTAAAATCAGTAGGGTATTGGGTGTGGTATATTGATTTCCTATTATTAAGCTCGGCGAGGGGGTGCCGAGTTAATCAATAGTTAAATTTGCCATATATTCAATATCTCTTGCCATTATTACAACGATAGTGTTTATGGTTTAAAGTCCCGCTTAAATCTCAGCTTTGTTGGCGTTAGTATGGCTTTTGCCTCTAGTTTTTAGGCGGTGGGCCAGACTTTAAGCGTTTTGGGCGCTCGTATTTACAGTCTACGTAATTAATTTTTGTAAGGTCTTTTTTATTTATGTTAAGGAAGTTATCAGCTTGGGGGTACATACCAAGAAAGTTTGGTATACGCGTTATTACTATAGTAAAGGAGGAACGTAACTGGTTAAAAAATACTTCGTAAATGGTATCCGTGCGTTGTAAAGCGTATTCAAATTCGTTAACACCCATAACTACTGCCTATACCTGCTTACGAAGTGTAGCTTTACTAGTATAGACTTTCTCTATTATTTTTTAGTATAGTATTAACTTATTAAGCATCAAATTTAGAATATCTATTGTCGTTTCCTCCTTTTTTTCCTTCGCTATTATTATAGTTTACCGCGTCATGGCCTAGTTTATATGATATTATGTAAGGTGAATATCCTATTCGAAGTGGTTTTTTATGCTATCATAGATTTCGCGGAATGTAGTAACTTTCGTAAGCAAGGTTAGGTAGTAGTTCTTGGCATTACTTATAAGTATTCTAGGAAATAATAAATGAAAAACCAAAGAAGAAACCTCCACTTATTTTCAATGTTTTAAAAAGGTAGTATCTTATTATTAAGGAGGTTCTGAGGCTTTCCATTATATATTTTTACATTGTTTTGAATTTTGGAGAAGTTCGTAAACAACTTGTAATTAATGTTAACTATTTTAACAGGTTTTGGGGAAATGTCGCAATGGTTATCCCAGACTCAAATAGTGTTTTTTTGGCAATTTAAGCTTTGTAGTTTTCGAGGTACGGTGTTAAAAGTAATTATCAGTCATCTGATACGAGGGATAAAGTCTTATAGTAGGACCTGTAGTAGGTTTTTGCGTGTAAGCGAACGTAAATGAGAAAGGTTTTTGAGGGACTTGAAGATTAAATTGCTAAGGGATGATAGGTACTTGTAGGTTTTAGGAAGTCTGACGATTTTTATTTAATTAACTGGTGTAAAGAGCCGACTTTAATACCTTTGGCTGCATTGAAAGCCTTTGATTTATGCGCTTTGCCTCCGTTAAGGGCGTACTTCGCGTTGTTATATAAAGGTACTAAATTTCCGAGAAATAGATTTCTTATCGCCAGCACGTGAAAAGGCTTAACTTAGGTAAGAGTAAATAGAAGGTTTTCTGGGTATCGTATAGGTGCTGTAAGGTTTTCTAACGCCTTTCCCTTTAAGCCGTAGGTTTTAAAGGCATTATTTAAGTTAGGCCAAGTTAAATAAAGTCTTTATTAACTTAATAGAACTTTTCTCTGGTACATAAATCCTTCAGCGTTTAAGATTTTCCTTTAGCTTGGACTTGACTACTTTTTTGATCTTTTTTGATATGTTAATAGTTCAGTTATTAAAGAACTTACGGTATTTACGGAAGGCATGGTTACTGCGATTACGCTTTCTGCCGCCGTTTTGCTTAACAATGTAAAGCCGACAAAGTTGGTAGAGTGTTTTTCCATGAAATATTTATCGATATTTAAAGTTTAAAGATCGTTATCGTAAAACATAGTAAAATCAGTTTGGAGAGAATTGATTGATTTTTTCCTTTCGGGGCTGGTAATAGCTTTAAATTAAATACTGACGGTAGATATCTTGACTTTTTAGCTTTTATAGGACGTGTAAAACGTGTAGGGCGAAGGACTTGGTAATATTAAGCGTGGAAAACTTGGTAATTTGGCGCAGAGTCGCGTAATGTGACTTCCTTAGCGTGATTCAGCGATTTTTGATGTTTTCGCTCAAAGTAAAGAAATTGACGATTAAATTAACAAAGGGGAAGTTAAAAATAGTAAAATAAGAACAAAGGTTTAGGGTAAAGGGTAATGTCGAAGGTTGTTATTGGTAATAAAAGGCGAAGATTGTTTATTGTTATTATTTGGTATAGGGATTTGGTTGTTTTTCTTCAGTAGTAACACCCGTAGTAATACTGACTTAGCTGTTTACCAACTTGCCGAATTGAGACTTTTAACGGTAAATTTCACCGCTCTTTAAAAAGAATGAATAAATATTTCTTAGTGTTTTCAGTAACGATACCGTTGCTTACTTCTAGATTACCGTTAGGGTCTAACGCAATCCAAAAGTCTTCTCTGTTTTCCTGCTGTTGGGAACTAGCGCAGTACTAATAAAAGCCTTTCGCAAGAATTTTTCCTACCCTAGCCGCTGTTATTAACGTAAAGCATAATAGGAAAGTAGCTTCTTCTTTTACTTGACTAATCTATGCTTGACCTAATAAACACTAATTAGTATTGATAGGGCTTTAAACGTTGCAACGTTGTTAATTCGATTGGTCGAAGTAACAGTAGTATTGTATAGTCAAGTGGTGGATGTATTTTTTTAGATTTGGCAGACTGCTAGCCGGTCTGCACTATAATTTATAGGCTCATTGCTTGGCCCGTGCCCTAGTGTAAAGTGTAGCGTACTGCACTCGACTTACACTCAATGCGGTAAGTTCCCACAAAGCAATACACTTAACTTGCAGTACAGCTAACTTTACTATAGGTAAATTTGACCTACTGCACTATACGTAGGACTATTCCAACAGATTATCTATTTTCAAACACGTTGTTTCGTAATAGTATCCAAAAGTACTTGAACCTTAACTTATGAGATAATAAAATCAAAACGTTAGTGGAAAATTTGGACCTCTTTGTGCTCCATTTAAATAGTTTATATAAATAGAAATATTTGCCTTAATCTAGTAAGATTTTTCGGGTTAAAAGGTTTCAACTGAAGATTTACGACGTTTATATGATTCTCCCCATTCTTTTGATATACGAGGCGAAATATGCAACCAAAAAACCTTATAAAAGTATCTTTGTGGTAAAGTGGTATAATGACAACGGTAAAAATGATATTATAATCTAGTTGCCCACTTTACAACAAGCGAGTTATCGTTTGATACTAGTATTTGCTGCCTTTTTAGTATCGTTTACAACATTTATGTTAAACTCCAAAATATTAAACAGGTTTATATATAATCCGAGAGTCTACTTAAACGGTGTATTTACGTCTAAATACCTACGGACCTCCGAAAGTACTATTCGCCCGAAACGATTTTACGTATTATAAAACCGTTTTATGAATTATCTAAAGTTGGTATATATTAGTATAATACCTACCAAACATATCATTAAAAGCGTCTCGAAATAATCATATTAAACTTTGATTTATGCCCATCATTTTAATAACACGTTTCAAAGACTTTATATTTATTAGAATATTAACGAATGACATGTCAAAGTTGTGTAACGCGTCGTTTTCTGTAGTTAAAGAAAGGAAGCTTTTAAAGACCGGCTTAAAAGCTCAACCTAAGATGTACTTAACGGATGACTATATGATTGACTTTAATGACGCGAGAATCAATTTCCGGAATAGAGTTTTAAGCCTTACGAAAAAGGGGTAATTAAACAACGTTGACTTTATTAATATATATAACGTAAAACGAGCTAGCAAATTCAAATGCCAGCTCGTATGTGGCGCCTAGATTGCATTATTTGTATAGCCGAAAACGGAATTTAACCTTTCAGTTGTTATATAATACTAAATCAACCTTTCGAACGACGTATACAAAACTTTTAATAAACGATTTATATATCAAATAAGTAATCCGAAACGAAACCTATAATTTGTAACGTTTTATATACTTTTTATAATTTTCTTCATTTTCATTAGCCGATCTTTTGCTAATAATACCTATCATGACTTGTAAATAGGATGGGCTTTAATTTTTGGTAACAAAATACCAACTAGAAACGGTTTTACACTGTATAAAAATATTGTTTATCAAAATTCAAATAAATACAAATGAGTTACAAGAAACGTTTTGATTTTAAAAATTTACGGCATAGTTAAAATCTTCGCCTTCTAAATTATTATAGCAATAACGATGCGAATAATCGTTCTAAACTTTAGTTTAAACCCATTTTTTTTAGTGAGTTATAATTTTTTCCCCTTTACAAATACCTTGTTGAACTCGGTATTACGAAGAAAACAAGCTTTATCATTGACATAATCGCTTTACACTAATCACATAAATACTGCTAAATTCAGTAAATAAAGTGAATTTAGGAGAAGTTAAACCTAATAGATGTAATAACTAAGGGTATTCTTAATAGGGTATTGAGAAAGTTCGTATTAACGAATACTCTTTTTGTTAATGTTGTTAGGAAGGTTTTACGACCTTACTCAAGTTGAGAATTTTACGCTTTATATTTGATACTTCCCTTATATTTCATACTTTTATACTAATTTTAAAGTTTTACTACTATTTAATATTGAAATTTATACCGTTTTTAATATATTATTAGTCTTTGTTTTTACCGTATACAACGCTTTTAATATATTATTACTCTTTATTTATACGATTTAAATCCTGTTAGAACGATTTCTAATTTTCACATTTAATATTCATTACTTGCGTTACATTTTTTAGGGGGGAAAATTTACATGATTATACAGAAAATTTCACTAGGGCCGAGCACGCCAGACGGAGCATGAAAATGGACAATTAATCGCTACCAATAGAGGAATAAAAAGACAGCGCCGCGTCTTCATCTTTTTCTTCCTCGTCGCTATCTCCTTCGCTGATAACGCCACAGCCATCGCCGCTATTAACGCCGCCACTAGCGCTACTGGAGGAGTAGCCCCGTGCCTTATGCAATATACCTTTAAACAAAAGCACGGGGTTTTTTTTACCCTCCTTATGGCGACACGCAATAACGTCGTCAAATTCACTTATATAGTATATAAATAAACTCCGTTTCCAGAAGAAGATAGTAGCTACCGTCTCTTGAGGCTGCTGGTTAACTTTTATTATTGATTAATATTAATTTATTTTTGTCACAGGCTAGTACCTAACTAGTATTTGCCAGAGATCTAACCCTGGTTATTGTTCACGTTTTTACGGTGCTCTAAAGCAGCTCGAAAACTCCGTAGAAACACGCTCCCATATTTTAAGTGACCGGGTTGCACCATTTTCCATAGCTCCGCAACAGCTCCCTAACAAGGGTTTCTTCTTTATTTTTTTATTGAGGTTTATAGACAGAATCCGACTAACTTAAGCGATAGCTTCGGCAGTATTCATTTTATATAAACTTCGATTTCTCTTCTGATGGTATTTTAGCTGTTCGTTAACAGTTATAATTTACGACTATATTATTATCCTTCGACTTTTCGAATTTAAACCCCTAAGCCTTAAAATAGTTTTCCATAAACTTGTTAAAATTAGTTTAAAACAGCCTTAACGGTTTAGTAAGATCAATTTACAGCTTAATACGAACAGTTTATTAACACTTTACCTATAAAAATTAACGAACGAAACCAAGCCGTTTGGGAGTTTATTTAATACTTACAATAACGAAATATTGACGTGATAAAAACATTAAGGAATATGATCCAATAATTTGAAGTTAATAATATGCCTATGTTTTCAAGATAATACCCCCTTTAAGAGGTTTCCCTTACGTAAGCTATAAACGATATAATTGTTATATCGCTTTTTACTAGAGATTGCGTTAACTCCTTAAACTACGAAAACTCGGATTTTGTTAATTTCGATTACAATATTAAAGCCTTATTTAATAGAAGTTAATAACTTGAATATAATGTATTTAAATAAGTGGTTAAGGTTTCCGGTATTTAACCACAATTTTTAATATAAAAATTTCAAATATTACGTTCGTTACGTAAGGATTCAAAGATTATTAATATTGAAAAATGACTTTTACATTATTTTTCAATAATTCAAAGACTTTATGAATACCGTTATAAAACGTTACTACGCCCGCGGATGCGACGGCAGTATTAACGACCTTATTACCTTCATAATTATACTTCATGCCTATTACTAAAACCTTAAAGCGGTTAAAACTATTATCTTTCGGCTTACGAATGTAAATTAAAAATCTCGTAAACGACTTTACGTTTTTTTAAACCTTTAGAAAACCTTACTAGCGAAAGCTAGCGGTATAACCTAGGAATCCGCTGTTAAATTCGCTATTTTGATAAGATCTATTAACAATATGTTAGCTAATATTTTATTTCCCTTCGATATTTCCGCGGATTATAATAGGTAGGTCGTTAGCGTTTAACTTATCGATAAGCTACTTTAAAGAATCCGTACTTATTACTATGATATTAGTGTTGCTATTAAAAGTATTTTATATAATTGAAACAATAATATCGATATATACATTCTATATAGCTAAGGTAATGTTATTATAACTGGAGTAAGAGCCTTTCGAACCGCTTTTAAGCGGCGCGCCGTTTAGGTTCATTATTTGAAACTTTTCCGTTATGAAAACCTTAAGTTGTATTGACGATACGATACGAACAGTTATTATATTTATACCTATATATTAAACCCATCGTAACGCCTAAATAGCTTTAATATTAAGGTTTTAGTAAAAATATACTTTATTTTAGCCAAAAACTTTATTAACCTTTCAAAGGGAAAATCGTAACTTTCATTTATAGTCGCGTATAAGAGTGGGTAGGATTTCAATTCAACTTAGTAACTTCGTCTTAACTTTTAAACAACTTTCCTTTTATAGTAAAATCACTTTACACCATTATTTATTTCATTTACTCTTTGATAGACATAGGTTTTAAATATTATAATATCGTGGATAAAGAAGCTTCTAATCTTTCAAAATTATCGCGTATTTTTATTTTATTACTACGATTCGGCGAAGCTATGTATTACGTACCTAGTTTTCTATTATAATTTATTTCTTGTATTAATTTTTTAATATTTACATTAATAAATACAGTTACCGAATATAAACTTATATTATCCTTGTTTTATAATAAAACGTCATTTTGGGTAAACTTTATAAAAAGTACTAATAATTTTTACGTTGTTTCGAAGTATATATTACTTTCAAAATAAATGGGTAATTATCGCGTTTCATCACGAAGGTTTACCTCTATATAAAAAAAGTCGAAAGGGGTTGGCTTCGTTACATTTTAAGCTATTTTACGAAAGTTTCATAGGAATCAAACCATAACTACGCGGCTTACCGCTGGTTTTTTTTATTTCGAAAATATTATTAAAGTATTTACTCCGAAACCACTTGTTTTCATTAACAATAAACTTCCCAAAACTTTTAAAAAATTCTCCTCTTTATTCGACAAGCCTTTAACGACAAGTTACCCCTTTAATGTTTCAAAGTATATTACGAAATCGTTTTTCATACCGATAATCAAAGCTAACTTTTAAAGGTTTTATAATACCTGTTATACGGTATATCGCGAAAATGATTCCTTTCATTTCGAAATACGTTAACCTATTTGTTCGATTAAGGTTACATATAAGTAAATAGCTCCTTAACGAGTACCCTTATATTTTTTGTTAAGGAACTTAAACGTAATTTATGTTTTTATATCGATTGCCATCAACTTAATGATATTATAAAGATGAATCGTTACGTGCTTTTACTCGTTAAGAAAAAGTTACAAATATTTCCTAAATTAAGTTATTTACTAAATGAAATATTAAAGTTCTTTTTTATAAATTTTGTATTAAGGAGGGAAACGAATTATAACCTATATTCTGTATATGTTTTGGATTTTTCGAATAGATTATTATCTTTTTCGGCTTTTTCAATACGTTGATTACCTTTTAACTATATATTAGCAATTCGTTATTCTCTTTCCTTAATATTTTCTATTTTGGGTTTTTCGACAATATTTTCGTTTATTTAAATAGTATTTTAAACGATTATAATGTCAAAGTTAAATAAGTTTTTAAAGTTTTAAACGCTACGAAACTTAATTTAGATGTATTTAAATACTAATTCGACGTTTAAAAAAGCAAATACCTAGAATTCAGTATCGAAATTAACGTTGGCGTCTGTAAAAACCCAGAAAAACTACGTATTATACGGGAATAAGTAACTTTTACATTAATTCTAGGTATATGGGCTTTTTTAAAAAATTCGCTAACTTTTACCGGAATTTTATTAGTAATTACTCGACGATTATTAAGCTGTCATTTCGGTTAACCCGTAAAGATATTTTTTATTGGGGGTTTAAGGGGAAAGCCGTTTTAAAACGGCTTAAATATAATCTTTTTTCTGAACCTATACTCGTTTAATAAAACTCCAACCGTAATACCTTTTTAAAGGCTGACTATTTTGATTAGACTTTAGACAGCTGCCTTTTTGAAAGCGACGACCGCAGTAAACTACGTTGAGTAACGTATTACTTTTTTCTTTCATTACATGTCGAATATAATTACAAAATACACGATAAAATGTTACTTGAGATTGAAAAATATTTATATATATAGAACGGAAAGCTCTAAGGTATAAAACCCGTTAACAATTTTAATAAATTATAAAAACCTAAAGTACTTTAAAACTATAAGACTGCATTTTAAATAATAGGTTTATCAGTTTAAACGACTTTTCTAATTTAGTTTTCGGTTAATTTACAATAAGGTGACGAATTATATACGGCTCAATATTTTGATATAGCTAAATTATGATATTTTAAAAGGCCATTTTGTCCTACTCCTTTTAAGCCGAAAATTTCAATTGTTACTCCCTAAATAAGCCGTTTTCGAACCTCTTTTACGTATACATATTTCACGGTTTATCGTTATTAGTAAATTTATCCTAAAGGGTCGCGACATTTTACTAATATTGATCTTAAATGTTATTAGGACGTCGCTATTACCCGTAATATTACTTTCCTCCGATCAATCCATATAATACGTATAAGTAATCGATGTTTTTTACGGGTATTTATACTTATAACGACTAGGTATTGAAAGTTTTCATTTCGGAATATTTAATAAGCAACGATGAAGTTTTTTGGTTTCACGACTATTTAAGGTATTTATTTATAAGCCGTTCATTATGGCATTAATTTAAACAACTTACGATTCAATTTTTACTAGTTACCCGTCCGCGACGTTATTATTGTTATCTTTTCAAAAATGGATTTTTAACTCGGTTTACATTACATAATGCGCCGTTTTTATCGAATCTACAATATTCGTAAATGTACGACTTATTAAAGACACCGTCGAAAGGGACTTTTCAAATACCTTCCGGTTTTTGAATGAGTTTAAAACGAATTGTTTATCTATTTTATATTTAAACTGCCTTAATAACATACTACCGACTCACGTTACTTTATAGTTATTACGAACCGTTTAAATAAATTCGTTACTCTTAAGGTTATAACTATTATAAATATCGAAGCTTATGTAAAACGGGTTTTAAATTGTTATTAGCAATTTTACGAATTTTTTCCTACGATTGTTAATAACTGGGGTGTTGGAATAATATTACGTGCAGTATAGTAGGTCAACTTTACTTACAGTAAAGTTGACCGTACTGCAAGTTTATTTCTTTGTGCGGACTTACCACATTGGATGTAAGTCGAGTTCAGTACGCTGCACTTCACACTGGGGCATGAGCCAAGTAATTGGCCATATAAATTATAGTGTAAACCGGCTAGCGGTCTACTAAACCTAAAACAAGACATCCACCACTTGACCAATGCAATACTACTGTTACTTCGACCACGATTTGAATCGACAACGTTGTAACAATCTAAAAAACTTCCAATACTAATCAGTATTTATTGGGTTAGGTATAGATTATCTAAGTAAAAAAACAAGCTACTTTCCAGGTACGTTTTACGTTAACGGCGGCGGTTAGAGTAGAGGAAAGAATTTTACGAAAGGKCTTTATTATTATTAAGTCAATCTACAACGACAGGAAAACAGAGAAAACTTTAATGTTATATCAGTCTATAACGGCAATCTAAAAGTAAATAACGGTATCGCTACTAAAAAAACACGAAAATATCTTTATTAATCCTTTTTACAAATGTTTCAATTAACTGTTAAAAGTCTTGAAGCTCGGAAATTTAGCAAATGGCTAAGTTCGTACTTCTATGGGTGCTACTACTATAAAAACTACTAAGTTTCACGGCCTAAAAATAACAACAAACAACTTTCGCCTTTTACCACCAATAACAACTTTCGATCTTACCCTTTACACTTAACATTTACCCTACTTTACTTTTTTTACTCCCTACGTCACTTTGATCGTTAAATTAGCTGTTTTAAGAGAAAAAAAACAAGTTACGCCAAAAAAAGCCACGTCGTGCAATCCGATGCCAAGTCGCCAAATTCCTACGCAATTTCACACTCAAGATTACTAAGTCTCTCGCCTTATATGCTTTACAAGTCCTACACAAACCAGAACCTTAAGATATTTACCATAAGCGTTCACTTTTAAGAAATTACTAACACTATTAGAAAAGAAGCAATTGGAGCGTTCGGAACTGTTTTTACCAAGTTTTATGACGACGACTTTTAGGCACTAAATATCGATAAAAACTTAACAAGAAAATAACTTACTAACTACGTCGGCTGTTATATTATTAAATAAGACGGAAGCGAAGAAAATAACCGCACTAGTTGTGCCTTTCGCAAATATCGTAAGTTCTTCAACCACTCGATTATTAATATGTGGAAAAAGAAAAAAAAGCTATTGAATCCAAATTAAAGGAAGAATTTAAAAGCCGAAGGATTTTCGTATCAAAAAAGAGTTCTACTAAGCTAGTAGAAACCTTATTTAACCTGACTTAGCTTAAAAAATGCCTTTAAAACCCACGGCCTAAAAAAGAGGGCGTTAAAGAACTATAATACCTCCATATGCAATCCAGAGAACCTCTCCCTTATCCCCAATTAAGTCAAGCCTTTTTACAGGTGGGCGATAAGTATGTTAACTTTCTCGGCAGCTTAACACCTTTATGTAACAGCGTGGAGTACGTCTTAAGCGGTGGCAAAGCGTATGAAGCAAAGGTTGCCAATACGACTAAAGGTATTAACGTTATCGTTTTACACTAGTCAATTAAACAAAATCACTAGGCTTTCTAAAATCCTTAAGTACCTATTCCCCCTTAGCAATTTCATCGATAAGTCCTTTAAAACTCTTTCCTATTTAGGTTTGCCTAAACACGAAAGCCTATTATAGGTCCTACTACTGGACTTTACCCTTCAGGCTAAGCGATTGGCAATTACCTTTAACACCTCGTTTCGGAGACTTCAAATTTTAAACTAACAGAAAATACTATTTAAGGTTCGGATAACTATCGCGACATGCCTCCAAAACCTTTCAAAATAATTAACATTAACTATAAATTACTCACAGATTTCGCTAAGATTTAAAACGATGTAAAAACGTATAACGGAAAGCCTTATAGCCTTTTCGATACTAAGATAATACTATTCCTTAATATTTGAAAGTGGATAAAGGTTTCTCTTTTAGTTTTTTACTTACTATTTCCCGAAGTCTTCACAGAGCACGTTAAAAACTATTACCTAACTTTCCTTATTAAAGTTACCTCGTTTCGCGAGATTTACGATAGTATAAAGGGCTACTTCGAACACGACGTCTACCTTACGAAATACTAAACAAATTGGACTACTACGCGGTAAACTATAATAATAACGAAAAAGAAAAAGGAGTAAATACGAATGGACATCCTTAATTAGATGTTTAGGAATTTAATGTTATACCAAAAAGCAATGGGGAAATCCCACGTTAATGAAGCTATACTTCGCGAGCAGATATGGGCAACGATCACGGGCGTCAGCGAGTTCGAAAACGCTCTATGATGCTCAGATACCACCTAAAAAGGCTTCTTTAGTTAGTTACGCTTTTCATTGACCATTGTAATAGCGCGTATACCAAACTCGCTTAATATATACTCCCAAGCCAGCAACTTCTTTAATGTAGATAAAAAAGAACTTATGGTAGTTAATTACATCGACTTTAATTACGGGAGCCCACAACGCCTAAGGTCTAGCTCAACGGCTATAGATAGGAGGTAATAATCACGTTGGCGCCAACAAGGCTAAAATTTAGGCGGATATATTAACCGTAAATATTATCGTCGTAATAGTGGCAAGAGATATTGGATATATGTCAAGTTTGGCTGCTAGGTAACTCGGCACCCCCCCACCAAGTAAAACAATAGAAAGGTAATATATTAAATCCAATATCCTATCACTTTGAAACTGGATTACTTAGATTAAATCGCAAACTTCGAAGTCAAAGAGCCAATTAATGCTGTTAATATTCTTAGGCAAATTAAGTAACACGAAGATACTGTTTCTAACGCGGCCTAGTAAATAGTCGATTACGCCTTCCTGTGCCGTTTAAATGGTAAAAATCCTTACCTTTACCCCGAACAAGCCCCTAATCCCTTAAATACCTTTAACTTTCGCAACTGCTACGTATACCATACTTTTCAAGGTATTATACTAGATATAGGGGTAATAAGTAATTAACGAAAGGTTATTCGTAATAAGTGACATTATGAAAAGAATGCACTACAACTACTAAGATTAATCATCACGATCCTGGTAAGGCTAAAGTTAGCTTTAGCCTAGGCGAAAGATTATGGTTACTATAGATAATAGTAGTTCAAACTATTATAAAAACAACCACGCTTTACATCCATAAGTTCTTTACCCCTTTTTCACTTTGTTTGAAAAATATTAAAACCCTTAGAGTTAACTTCGACGTTAACGCAGATAAATTAGTTGAATACAACTAAAGGTTTTTATTTGCTTTGAAGTAAGGGGACCTATGGTTTTATCTTTAAGGCCCTAAAGTAATGGTATTAAACCTGACGAAGCAGGAAATATGTTAACTACACCAACGCTTCAACTATCTAGCCATTAACAAGTTATATAAAGTCCTGAAGTTAGTAAGATATAAAAATATGGAATACTTTTCCATAGAAGCCATTAAAAAACTTTATCACTGCTACCAAACGCATGACTCAGCCCCCCTAATATTTAAATTTACACTAAAAAACTATAAGGACTTTCATCACGAAATCTTTATTAATGTGTTTTACTTGGATAACAAGCCTATTCTTCACGTCGTTAACTCCGTAACCTTTTTTTATGAAGTCAAGTTTTTAAAGTCCATTTCGGTAAAAAAAATACGTGGAAAACACTAAGAGTGCTGTGGATTAACACGTACTTAGACCCACTTAACGTCGTTATCCACGATACCAGTACCAACTTTACGGCGGCGGAGTTTTAGTAAAATGCTAAGATAATAAGTATCTAGTGTAAACAGGTGCTTTTAAAAGCTTACTAAAGTATTAGGAAAGTTAAAAAGGCATACTCACTAATTTGTCAAGCGTATAATATCCTTACGTTGGAAATTATAAGTTTTACGGATCCGGAAGCACGTTTATAAATAATAGTAAAGGTGTTAATAACACTATAGATCCTAACGGCTTAATGCTGACTATATTGGTCTTCGGATCATACCCATTCCTAACGAGTGAATCTCTACCCTCAGCAAATACCTAGAAACGTACTACGGCCTATAGCAAAGTTTTAAGGGAGCTGCGAAAAGAATCGGCACGCCGCTAAATTAACGAGGCCCTTAACACCAGAGACAGCCTTACCTCAATCGACGTACTTGCTTTACCGTTACAAACTAAAGTCTTTATATAGCGGGAACCGGGTAAATGAGAAGGCCCATAGTAATATTATGTATTATAAACTCTAAAGTAGTTATTAAAACTATTAACGGTCATATATCTTTCCGAATCATTCAGTTGAAGCCTTATATCAGGGCTAATAAAAATAAAACCCTTTAAGCTCAACAACCGAGTTGATACGAACCCCCTCTATCCGTTATCAATAAGCCTATAAAAAGTTGTCGATGCGGACGACTCCAGAAGAAAAGAAACTTTAAAAAGAAGGAATATACACCGGATCGTATTTACAATACTGTTTGAATAATTAGGAAAAAAAGTATAATAAAGACTTGGCATTAAAACTCCGAACGCAAGTAATTATTAAAACCTTTGGTAAACCCTTTGAAAAAAGATAAGGTCGAAATAAACGGCTTATTGATTCGAGGGGTTATACAATTCGTATCGAAGACCGATTTCAACCTCTAAAAACCAAACGTCACAATCTTCAAATCGAAAATTATCCGCGAGGTTAAGGGGAAAACTATAGGGCAACCGTACGAAAATTAACATCTAATCGCTTAAGGATATGGGAAAAAAGGCAAAAACTGGATACTCACGCAGTCGCCAACAATTTAGAAAATCAATTAACGCTTGGTGTTCGCTTTAGCAACAAGTTTAGTAACCAAAACTAAAGGAAAGCTTACGTTCAATAGCCGTAATATACAGCAATTCTATTCGCAATTGGTAAAATATTTAAAACGGATCGTATTACTAAAACTACTATAGGAGTTACGTGCTATTTACCCTTTAGGAACGGTAATGCAATATGTTAAATAACTATACGGGCTATCTGAAGTAAGCGTTTATTAATATCTAACCTACCAGTCGCATTTCAAATTACGGCTAGCGATAAAATCTTTAACATACGACCCGTACTTGTTGATAAATCAAAAAAGAAAAAAAAAACATTCGATGTGGTGGATATGCAAACTAACGATACCCTTTTCGTCGGAATGCCTAGCTTTATAACACTGAAACAATAAGCGATTAAGAACTGCAACTTCTAAAATTAAAAGCCGTTAACGATGTTAACGAAGTGTAGTCAACTTGACTTCAATAAATTGTTAATCCGCATACTTGATATTAATACCGGCCTTATCTTTTGCGAAAAAGGCTAGAGCTGTAGGAAAAGTATTACATGCAGTATAGTAGGTCAACTTTACTTACAGTATAGTTGACCGTATTGCAAGTGTATTACTTTGTACAGACTTACCGCATTGGGTGTAAGTCGAGTAAAGTACGCTAAACTTCACTCTAGGGAAAGGACCAAGGAATTGGCCATAAAAATTACCACGCAGACAGGCTAGCGGTCTGTCAAATTTAGAACAATATATCCACCATCTGACTACGAAATACTACTATTACTTCGACCAATCGAATCGACAACGTTGAAACGTTTAAGGCCTACCAATATTAATCAGTGCTTATTAAGTTAAGTACAGATAATCTAAGTAGAAGAAAAAGATATTTTCTAGTTACGCTTTAAGTTAAACGACCGCTGGGATAAAGGAAAGATTTTTGGAAGGGCCTTTACTATTGCATCGGTTTTTCACGGAAACTTAGAGGTAGCGACGGTATCGCTATTAAAAACAGCAAGAAATCTTTACAGATATTTTTTAAAAACGTGAAAATTAACTATTAAAAGTCTTAAAGTTTATCAAGTTAACAAATGGTTTAGCTAGTATTGATACGGGTGCTACTACCATAGAAAAACAACTAAGTCCCTATGTTAAACAACCTATACTAATAACGACCTTTAACCTTACCCATTATATCATACTTTTGCCCTTACTTTACTCTTTTTACTCCCTATATCACCTTAATCGTCAAGTTTGCTACTTTAAGTAAAAACACCAAGTCGCGTTAAGAAAGCTACGTCGTGCAACCTTACGCTAAGTCACTAAGTCGCCAAGTTTCCACGCAACTTTACGTCAAAATACCAGGTTCCTACGCCTAAAATTACCAATTCCTTCGCCCTACACGCCCCTCACAAGTCAAACCACCAACACAGCTTTAAGTTAAAATCACATAAAAAAAATGAAAGCCCTCGAAATAATTTTTGTTAACTATTACAACTAATAACTTTACATTACAGATATCAACAAGACTTGAACTAAGGCCTATTCAACTAATTACATTAGCCTGTACATTTTTGAAACGGATTTCGGCGATGACTACAGCTGAGGCACCCGCATTCTTTAAGACTTTTGCGAGTTTTTTAATCACTAGATTCTTAATATGTAGAAAAAAATCCAGCGTTCGGTTAAGTCCAGGCTGAAAAAGGAGGTTACACGCCGTAGTATTTACATTCCGGACAAGACACCATTGGGATTGGCAAAAACATTTTTTAAACTGGCCTAATAGGAAGACTACCTTTAAGATTCTAATCTATAAGATCTATAAAGAAAAGGAAAAAGCGTTAAGGAATTTTAATGCCTACATATGCGCTTTAGGGGACTGCCAACTTACCTTTAACTAAGTTAAACCTTTTTACAAGCTAACTATAAGGAACCTATTGACCTGTTCGGAAGTTTAGTACCCTTACGTAACAACGCGGAGTACATCTTTAATGGCAGTAGGGCAAGTAAAGCAACTGTTGCTAATGATGTTAAAGATATTAATATTAGCACTCTCTACCAGTCAATTAAGCAAAATCGTCAAGCCTTTTAAAGCTTCTAAGTACCTATCACCCTTTAATAATTCGGTCGCCAAGTTTTTTAAAACCCTTAAAAACCTTTCCCCTTTAAATTCGCCTACGTGCGCGAACCTACCATAGGTTCTATTATAAGACTTTACCCCTTGAGCCAGGTAACTAGAAATTACCCTTAACATTATGCCTCGAAAGCCCTAAGGTTTAAATTATAAGAAAACACTATTTAGGGTTAGGATAATTATTACGACCTTCCCCTAAAACCTGTTAGGATAGTTAATATCAATTACAAACTTATAATAAACTTCGATAAAATTTAGGACGATACAAAAAAGTATAATAGGAAGCCTTAAAACCTCTTTAACACTAAAATAATGCCCTTCCTAAATATTTATAGGTAAATAAAGGTTCCACCTTTTGGTTTTTACTTATTGTTTTCCGAAATCCTTATAGGTTACATTAAAAACTATTAGTTAACCTTTTTAAAAAAAGTCTCTACGTTTCTTAAAATATATAATAGTATAAAGTGCCACTTTGAATACAATGTTCACCTTACATAATACTATTTAAAATAGGCAATTACGAGGTGGATTATAATAATAGTAAAGAAGAAAAGGAGGAATTACCAATAAATGTCCTTAATTAATTTTTTGGCAAGTTGATAATATATTAAAAGGTAATAGGAAAGGTTGACGTTATCGAAGTTATATGTTACAAGCAGGTACGGGAAGTAGTTACGAGCGTTAGTAAATTCGAATACGTCCTATAACGCTTAAATTCCACCTGCGAAAGCTTTTTTATCCAGTTTCGTTCCTTGCTTACCTCCTTAATAGCGCGTATACCAAACTCGCTTAGTACATACTCTTAAGTCAGAAACTTTATTAACATGAATAAGGAAAACCTTACGGTAATTAATTAAGTCGACCACAAATACAGGCGCCCATAATGTTTAAGGTTAGACTTATCGACCTTAGCTTTAAACTAAATATAATACTCAAGTTAACGCCATTAAGGCCAAAATTTAAGCGAAATTACTAATTGCCAGCACTATCATCGTAATAGTGGTAAGACATGTTGGATTTGTAGCAAGTCTAGTTACTGGTTAACTCGATACCCTTTTTCTGAATGTAATAACAAAAGGGAAGTATACCACGTTTAATACCCCACTGATTTTAAATATCACTACTTAAACTAAATCGTAAACTTCGAAGGAAACGAGTCAATTAACAACGTTAACGCCCCTAAGCAAATTAAGTAACACAAAGAAAATACTGCTCATAATACGGCCCAGTAACTAGCCGACCACGCTTTCCTATACCATCTAGGTGGTAAAGACCCTTACCTTTACCCTAAATAAGCCCCTAACCCTTTACATACCTTTAACTTTCGCGATCGTTACGCGAACTATATGTTTTAAGGTATTATACTAGATACAGAGGTAGCAAGGTACTCAACAAGAGGCTATTCGTAGTATATGTCATTACGGAGGGAAAAGACTATAGCCACTAAGATTAATCGTCACCATATAGATAGGGCCAAAATTGGCTTTAGCTTAGGCGAATAATGATTGTTACTGGAGACAACGGTAGTTAAAACTATTTTAAAATCGATTAAATTCCATATCCTTAAGTCTCCTACCTCTTTCCTACTTTTCTTAAAGGAAATAAAGACTTTCGACTTTAATGTTAACATTAATGTTAACGTTAACAAAAACGAACTAGTTAAAAACGTCTAAAAGTTTTTATTTGCCCTTAAGTGGAGGCATTTATAATTTCATCTTTAAGGCCTAGAAGAAGTAATATTAAACCTGAAGAAGCCGTAGATACGTTAATTATACAAGAGTTTTAACCACCTAACTATTAACAGGCTGTACAAAGTCCTAAAGTCCGTAGGGCATAATAATATGTAATATTTTGCCTTAAAAACCATTGAAAGTTTATGTCACTACTATTAAATGTATACCTAAACCCTTAGGATATTTAAGTTTAAATTAAAAAACGATAATGATTTCAATTACAAAACCTTTATTAATGTATTTTACTTAGATAATCAGCTTATCCTTTACGTCGTTAATTCCACAACCTCTTTTTACGGGGCTACGTTTCTAAAATCATTTTCGGCAAAGAATATGTGGGAAACACTAAGTATACTATAAATTAATACATACTTGATCCCACTTAATGTTGTCGTCGACAATATCGGTACCAACTTTGCGGCGACAAAGTCTTAGGAAGATGCCAAAATAATAGGTATTCAATGTAAATAGGTATCCGTAAAAGCCTACTAAAGCATTGGAAAGTTTAAAAAGACATAAGTCCTACTTCGTCGAGCGTATAATATTCTTTCGTTGTAAATCGAAAGCTTTACGAATTCGAAGGCACACCTATAAATATCAGTAAAAGGTTTAAACGATACTATATTATAATGATCACACTAAATACCCGTGAGAATATAGAAGGTATTAGAGGGTTTATGTTATCAAGAAGGTAGCAGAGGAGCTGAGTGAACAATATCGCAACTGTTATCTGGGTCATAACACACAATTAACAAGTTATTTACGACGTTTCGAAATATATGTTACTTTTAAGCCGAACTGGTAATTACTATGTTGGAGAATAAGGGTTTTAGCATATATAAAAAATGCTGAAAGGGGTCGATGCCGCTATATTCTATGATATTTTATAAAAGGCCCATAAGAATCGAGTCGCTACTACGCCGTTCGCCCGCCGTTTCTTTCGAAGATATTAATAAGATATTCCCCTCGAAACCATTCGTTTCCGTTTACGATAAGCTCTTCGATGACCTTGAGGAATTCATCCCCTTATTCGATAATACCCTTAGCGACAAGCTACCCCCTTACCGCTTCAAGACAAATTACAAAATCGTTTTTCATACCGATAACTAAGGCTAACCTTTGGAAGTCCCATATGGTCCATTATACGGTATATCGCATAAGGAACTCTCTATATTACAAAAAATGTTAACCGATTTACTTAACTAAAACTATATTCGAATAAATAGCTCCTTAACGAGTACCCCCATACTTTTCGTTAAAAAACCCGGGGGTAACTTACGTTTTTATATCGATTACCACCGGCTTAACGTTATTACGAAAATAGAACATTACCCGTTTCCTTTTATTAAGGAAACTTTTATGAATATTTCCAAAATTAAGTAGTTTATAAAGTTGGATATTGAAATTACATCCTACAAGCTTCGTATTAAGGGAAAACCCGGATAAAAATTATATTTCGTATAGGTCTTAGACTTTTCGAATAGTTTATTACTCTCTTTGGTCTTTTCAATACCACTATTACCTTTTAACTATATATTAATAACCTGTTACGCCTTTTGTTCGATATCTTCCATTTTGTTTACCTTAACAATATCCTCGTTCATTTTAACAATACCTTCGAAAATTATACCGTCAAAATTAAATAAGTTTTCAACGTCTTAAGCGCTGCAATACTTAACCTCTATATATTTAAATAATAATTCGGCGTTTAAAAAACTAAATACTTAGGATTCGTTATCGAGGCTGGTATCGGCGTTTATATGAACCCATAAAAGTTACGTGTTATTTGGGAATAGGTAGTTTTCATGTTAGTTTTAGGTATATATAGTTTTTCTAAATTAGCAAACTTTTGCCGATATTTTATCCGCAATTACTCGAAAATTATTAAACCGGTATTTCTATTAACTTATACGGAAACCCCTTTTCGTTAGATTCTCTGAAAAAAATCTATTTTCGAACAGCCTAAGCTTAAATCCTTTCCAAACTTATGTTCGTCTCATAGAACTCTAATTATAATACCTTTTTAAAAGTCGATTATTCCGGTTTGGCTTTAGGCTCCTGCCTTTTTCAACGCGACAACTGAGGTAACCTACGCCTAATAACGTATTACTTTCGCCGTTTATCTCCCGCTGAATTTAACTACAAAATTTACGGCAAGGAATTCCTTAGGATTATAAATTGTTCAAAAATCTGGAGTGCGGAGCTCTAGGGTATGGTACACTCGTTTACGATTTTAATAAACCTTAAGAATCTAAAATACTTCATAATTATACTACGGCTTTTTAAATAACAAATATGTCAATTTAAACACTTTTCATGATTCCGTTTTCTATTAGTTAATGATAAAAAGGCAAATTACATATGACTTTATACGTTATTACGGATAAATTAAAATATTAATCAAAGCCTTTCCGATTTACGTCTTTTAAACCGAAAACTTTTATTACTACACTCCGAATAGGCTGCTTCCGAGCTTCTTTCACGTATACATATCTCTCGGTTAACCTTCGTCGGTAAAACCATCCCAAAACTTCGCGATATTTTTCCTAATATTAATCTTTAAAATTATTAGGATGCCTTTATTACACGAAATATTACTTATTTTCGATTGTTTCGTATAATACTTATAGGCGATCGATTTTTTTTAACGGATATTCGTACTAACGACAACCAGGTATTAAAGGTTTTAATTTTAAAATATTTAATAAACGACGATATGGTTTTTCGGTTTCGCGACCGTATTTAAATACTTATTTACAAGCCTTTTATTACCACGTTAATTCAAATGACACACTATTTACTTCTTACCAGCTACCCAAACCGCGACGATATTATTACTATTTTTAAAAAGTACTTTTAACCCAGCTTATATCGCTCAATCAGCCGTTTTTACCGTAATTATGATGTTTATAAACGTATAAATTATTAGAAATACTGTCGAAAAGTTTTTTTTTAAACCTTTTCCCATTTTCGAACGGCTTTGAAGCAAGTTTTCTATCGACTCTATAGTTAATTTACCCTAAAAATATGCTGGTGACCTACGTTACCTTATAGGTATTACGAATCGTTTAAATAAGGTTGTTTTTTTCGAGGCTATAACTATTATAAATGTCGAAACCTATACAGAACGTTTTTTGAATTATTATTAGCGATTGTACGGATTTTTCTGTACATTCGTTAACGACCGCGGTTTGAATTAAATTAGTGGGTTTTAAAAGCGATTTTACGACCTAACTGGAGTAAAGTAACACCTAAATACTACTTTTTACCCCGAAATCAAAGGCGTAACGGAATTCGTTAACCGGGAAGTCTTAATATACTTACATTTTTTCGTCGTTTATACTTAATTTAACTAAAGTCGTTTATTACCTGGTTATTAATTAGTACTAAATAATAAAAATACGACCATTATCGGTATTAACCCGTTTTGTATAACCTACAACCATTATGTCGACCTTATATAACAGGTATAACGTTTCTTTGTTTTAATCAAAATACCATGCGCGTAGGCTGAAAATATTATTTAATGTATCTACGAAGCTATAGAATTTGTATAAACCGTAATATCGGCTATGTAATAGCGTATGAAGAAAGTTGCTAATAAGAGGAGTTCCACCTCAAAACATTTTCGGGTTGACGATAAAGTTTAACTTTTCCTAAAAAACTACAAGTCGAATAAATTTTCCAAAAAGATAAATTAACTTTATAATAAGTATCGTGTAACGCGTGTAATTGACTCTTATATTATCGAACTCGATGTATTAAACGGAAAGTACCTTCAATTTTTTATGGATTTATTTGTCCGGATCGCTTTAAATCCGCTTTTAAGCTAATAAACTCACGATTTTCACCCGTAAGCCGTAAATATTATTAGCGACGACGGTGAAATGAAACCGAAATACTACATCGAAAGTATATTACGGAACTGTAACAAACCTTAAATCGGATTTATTCGACTTTACAACCTACCAAAACGATAGGTTTTAGTTAAGTAGATAAGTTATATGTTCCTAACATAAAAGCCACTATTAAAATTTTCCAATACCGTGACATTTAAAGTTTTTTAATTATGTTACAAATAAGATGAATATAATTATGAGTCTTTACACTCGGCCCATAAACGGGTTTAAAACCTTATACTTTATATTATAAAAGGGAGCATAATATTAGCCGCTATTTTACGGATATCGAATAAGTATATTAATATTAATTAAAATCGAACGACAATGAAAACTACTCGAAAATATTTTTAAAGTCGTTATCCGAATTTTCACCTAAGAAATTTTTGCCTATTTTGACCAGTTTTCTTAGTTTTGAGTTTATACGGCCTAAATTTACGTTAATACGTTACAAAACCTCGAAAAGCTTTTAAATTACTTTCAATTACGTTTTTTAACCGATCATTAACTAGATTTTCCACATTTTAACTTTATTATAAAAATCTTACTCAAGTATTACGCTCCTATTTCATAAATTATACAGCCCGCAGGCCGCTGGAATGTATAGGAGTATCGGGTATAAAGCTCGCCCCGCCTCGGGTATCTACCTTTCGCTATATAGCACGCCGAACTTTTATAGCCTTTTTCTTAACGACCACCTAAGTTTACATACTTTTTACCCGTTCATTAAAACTCAAAAAGCGGCTCGCAAAAACCTCAATTTACCCCGGTTTTAAATATCGAATGCTAAATAAGCTTTAAATGATTCCTTAACAGCCTTATTTATTTAAGAATTTAAATTTGGAGACGTTTCAAAATAATCAAAATTTCGATTCGTAATACCGACAGAATAGAAGCGGTACCGAATACAAATATATAATCGTTCGTTAACAGCTTCTTCGTGGCTATTTAAATTATTTACCTTCGACTTTCTAATGAAATTTCCTCGGATTATACATTATATTGTAAACGTACTTAAAGTTATATTTACTTACGAATTTCATTAGGATATATTCTAATCACCCGTAAGACAAAAAACTTTACGCTCGTAACAGAGACTAAACAGTCTTCGAATAAGGCTAACTTATATCTCTGATAGCCTTGTCGATCTTTACAGGAAATTAAGGATTCATTATACGAAAAGATTCCAAAAACGAATGAAAAAAAAGAATTATTCGAATCAAACCTTATTATTAATGATACTATAATATTAGTATTGTAATACTAATAGTGTTATGAAAGGAGAGTTAAAGGTTAAAGAGGTTTTTTTCTGGAACAGAAATCTATGAACTATTTATAAAGTGGACGGCGTTAGGGCGCCTTTTAAATAACGTAAAAACCGTTCGGCCTAGCACCTTCTCCACAACACCACGATATTTCAAACGGGTCTGAAGCGGCGTACTTATCAGCCTGCGTACCTTTTGCGTATCGCGCACCGCCGCATGAGAAGAAGAAAAAAGAAGGGGGGAGGGGTCTTCGAGGTGTTTTTGGAGGTAATGTTATAGGCTAGTACCTGGCTAGTATTACCATGGATCCAACCCTGGTAGTTTTACACGTTCTTACGAGGCTTAACGCAGGGAGAAAGCTACATGGGAACACGCTCCCACACGTTATGTGACCGGGTTACACTATCTTCTCAGCTTTATAGCAGCTCTTTAACATGGACTTTTTTTCCCCCTCTTCATCGAGGTTTATAGACAGAATCTGACCACCTTGAGCGACATCTCCGGCTTCAGTCCCTTTATACTAAATTTGGTTTAAATGTATTTGCGTAAGTTATATTCGTTATTTGTTAATTTTTGTAAATTCAATGTTAGTTGTTCGAACTTCTTCGTAAGGCAACCTCAATTTGTTTCAAAATGTTATGTTAAAGTATCTATAATAACTCTAAAACCTGAAAACCCCAAATCTAGACGCTTTTGATTGAAAATGTTAGTATTTTATCAAAAAAATCGATTCTCATAACAAAGTACCAAATATAAAAACAACCTCGTCTTTTTTATGAGGATTAGGTTCGATAAATATTTTTGAACGAAATTAAAGGCTTTATATATTATTAAAAATAATATTGAGATTCATTGTAACAATATCTCTATTGAGGGAATTATAATACTTAGGATTATACACACCGATTTCATCAAATTTTGAACTGTGAACACTGCTAACAACTGAAAATTACATAACAAGCATGCTCCGATCGTTATAACTACGACAACAATCAGATTTATCCTTGTGAAACCCTTGAAATTACGGCGATACTCGAGGCTACTTTCTAAATTCTTAAGGCTAAGTTAATACCGCACACGCTCGCGTGTAAATTTATTAAAACGGCTGACCATAATAGTTTACTTATCCTCAATTCGTGATTATAAACCTATATCAATGGCATTAAAATACTTACTAAACCCAAAGTTTTTCTCAATCATTCATTCCTACAATTTTTTTAATTTAAACATTGCATTTATGTTCACTTATATATTTATGTAATGATCACACTAAATACCCGTGAGTATATAGAAGGTGTCAGAGGGTTTATGTTATCAAGAAGGTAGCAGAGGTCCTGAGTGAAAAATATCGCAACCGTGCAAGTAGTGATCAAAAGCCGTGAGGCTATTCAAATGTGTAGACTGAATACTTAGATTGACAACTAAAGAGCTATGAAGGAAATACCATCTATGTGATGCTGACCGTGTCCTTATATATCCATGCCTTCATACCGTTTTCAGTACTGGATCCCTTGGATCAGTACTGAATCCGCTGATCCTGGATTACTTGGATTAGTACTGATCCCACAGATCTTAATCACGTGATTGGCTTAGTCATTTCCGCTAACAAAAGAGAGGTGTTCCCCGTCTGATGTGTTGGACTTCAGGCTCTAAGTGGCTCAGCTGCACACTGGCTTGCTTCCTGACCCGCTATCATACTTGGGTCGTAACAATTTATAGCTTATACGAGAATACGAGTCGTATAAGAGCGAAAAATAATCCTTGAAAAAGGAGCGAACAGCAAAGCTATTCGAAATGAAGTTGTAAGAATAAAAGTGGGTTCAATAGGCTGCAAGGCAGGGTTAGGCACCTTTACTACTACTTTGGTGGTCACAGCAATACAACTGCAAATTTTGCGTAACGTGATAAATAACTTAATGTGATATAGAGCCAAAGCGCTCAATTCGTGTTTACTTATAAGGGATTAACGCGTAGGAGAAGGTTAAGGTTAAGAGGGAAAAAGATCGTAAAGTTAAAAAGAAGTAAAGTTAGTTGTAGTTAGTAGATGTGATTATACTAGCAAATTGTCAGACTGGTAATACGCTTATTTTTTTGGCTTTTTCAGAATTGTAGGAGGCAACATCTGGTGCTTTTCAACTTTGGCTTACAACTAACAATTGTTAGTAGGCTTGTAAGAGCAATGTATTGATTTAAACAGTTGTAGTATTTGAAGATGAAAGAGGAAAAAACTAGAACTAAAACTAGGAAATCAGTAGAGATTAGCATATAAGATGATACAAGAACACTTGCCTTCTCAAATTACTAGTCCCATGTTATAAAGGTACAATAAGTACCTTATTGCTTATGTATTTGGTATAATTTCTCAAAACGCATGTTTCGTATAATGATCACAAAGGTTCAAAATGTGTGAAGGGTTATGTATTTGATTTTGATAATGAAGGTTAGAGTTTTTGTTAGTTAGATGATATAATCAGAAGTGATCAGCTAGTTATTAAGTTGGTTCAAAAGTAGTATATTTATTTTACGTAACTTCCTTTGGCATATATTGATTGTTTTTAATCTTTTCAGCTTTGAAGTTTACGATATAGTCTAAGTATTCCTTTCTAAAAGTAGTAGGGTATTGTGTGTAATATATTATTTGTTATTCGTAGTGTTTAGTAGCGGGGTAATAACTTAATCAACAATTGGATTTATTACAAACCTAATAGCGTCTATTATTATTATGACACTAGTATTTAAGATTTGCAGATCCGCTTAAATGTTCCCTATCTTACTGTCATTAATGTGATTTCTAGTGTAGAATATTTAGATTAAATCTTGAGCATAGGGGCCTTTCGAACTTGAAATTGATGTAATATGCAATGGAAGGGTTTTATTCATAATGATACCAGCCACCAAAACTTCTAGTTTAAGGGTATATATTAATTGAATTTGGAGTAATTACCATTACTATTGTAAGTGAGGACTGTAACTAGCTAAAAAAGCATTTATGTGTAGCATTTGAATGTTATACGATGTATTTAAATACGCTAAAGCCAATAATAACCGTCTATAACTGTTTTCGAAGTATAGCTTTACTAGCTTGTACTTTACTTGTTGTCTATTATCATAATATTGATTTTTTAGGCTTATAGTTGACATATTTAATAAAATTTTATACTCTTTCTTCTTCGCCATTATTATCGTCCACCTCATCATAACCCAATTAGTATAATATTAGATAATTTAGACGTCGTATTTGAAGTAACTTTTTATTCTGTTATAAATTTTACGGAAAGTTCATACCTTGGTTAAAAAGGTTTATCAATAGTTTATTACATGACTCGTAAAGATTCTTGAAAATAATAGGTGGAAACCTAAAGATTAAATATTTATTTACTTGTAGATATTGAGGAATAGTATTATCTTCGTTTTAAATAAGTTATAGGGTTTCCTGTTATACTTTTCTATGTTATTTCAAGTTTTCACTAAATTGGTGAGAATATTGGTAGGGCTTTGAACTTTGCAACATTATCGATTCGATTGGTTGAAGTAATAGTAGTATTACGTGGTCAAGTGGTAGATATATTGTTTTAGGTTTAGCAGACCGCTAGTCGGTCTGTACTATAATTTGTATGATCAATTGCTTAGCCTGTGTCCTAGTTTGAAGTGTGGCATACTATACTCGATTTACACCTAATATAGTAGGACCATAAAAAACAATACATTCAACTTGTAGTTATTATAGTAAACTTTACTCATAGTAAAGTTTACCTACTGCATTGTTAATACTGTTATTTCAATATTGGCGGTTTTTTATTTTGTGCGCGTACGTTAGTGTGGTTGACTAATTCTTTCTAGTAAATGTTGAACTGCGACCTCATTAATTGGCCAGACCCCTATTGATTTCAATTGACCTTCGTATTGAAATAAACTTATTTGCATGTAAATTAACCCTAATTGCCGTTAGTTGCCCCACAGCTTCGAGGTTCGACTTCATTAACTTCCATAAAAAGTTTTTCCGCTATAGACTTTTGTAAACCTTTACTTTAACCGTGTCAATTAAATAAGTCGTGATTGTTAGTTCCTTAGTAATATTTTAGTTTATTAGTATATCACTTACCGTCTCCACATGACTTAAGCTTTCTAGGTGGCCTATTAACGTAGCTTTCGATACGTATGGTTAGTCTTTTATTGATTATAAATCTTTTTAAAGCCTTATTCGGCAATGCTTTCATTATGGGATTAGCAGGATTGTTTTTGCCGTTAATCCATCGGAACTCCTCAATCCCCCTTCCTTTGTAGGCTTTATAGAATGTTATTACGTCAATTATTAGGCGTTTTTCGATAGTGGTTCCGAGCTTCAAAAGGTATTCGAATAGGTTTCTCGAATCGGTATAAATTTCTACCGGAATAGAAGGAATTTATAGCTGCCTAGTAATAATTTTAAGTGTTTTTCATAATACTATACCTACGTTAAAGCTTGCTATTATGTTGTAGACCTTCAAAGTCAATACGGTTCGTGTAATTCTTTTATATCTAATAAAGTTTTATTAAATTAGGCTAATAATCATACTAAACTGGTCATCTGGCTTATTTTACTTAACAAAAGTTATTAGGAAGTCAATTTATAAAGATAAATAGGTGTCATTTATAAAATACTTATCCATAAAAATCATTTACTTAGCTTTCGATAGGTCGATTAGGACTATATTGATTTTTCGGTCTAGATTCCGCATTTGATACTTGAGCCTTTTGTTTAGCTGGTTAAAGTTTTTATTCGTTGGCTTTTATATTTGTGCCGTAATGAATAGGTTGTACGATACCTTCAGTTGGTATAAGGTGGTAATATAGCTGTCATGGGCACGTCATTTAAGGTACCGTTGTGTTTTAGCTACTTTAATCTTATTAATTGTGGCCAAATTAGTGCCTAAACCCTTTTAGCCAAAGCTTAGGCTGGTATTAACACCAAGTATACAGATTGATGATCTATTAAAGTTAAGTTAACTTTTTTCCGCTAACTTCGTAACCGGTTTTCAATTTTAAAATTTCGAGTCGTTAATCGTTTGCTATTCCGATATTATAAAGTTAGTTGTTTTAATGAAAGGGGTATCGTTAGTTTGTATACCCATTAAGTTAAAGTTTTTTTTTTACATTACTAGTAAATAAGGGTCGTATATTAAGGACTTTATACTTAGCCGTAATTTAAAGTGCGACTGATAGGTTAGGAACTAATAAACGCTTGCTTTATCTAGTCTATATAGTTGCTTAATATATCGTATTACTGTCCTTGAAAGATAAATAACACGTAATTCTTGTAATAGCTTTGGTAATACGATTCTTTATAAATCCGTTATTAATTTTTTTATAGGCTTATGTTGTATTATAGCTATCAAGTGTAAACTTGCCTTTAGTTTTTATTAGAAAATTTGTTATTAAACCCACTATTAATCGTTAGTTTATTTTTTAAATCGTTGACGACTATATAAGGATTTAGTCTTCTACTTTCTCACCATATCTTTAAGTAATTAAATATGAAATTTTATACGGTCTCCCCGTAGTTTTACCTTTAACCCCATAGATAATTCTCGACCTGAAGATCGTGATGTTTGGGTTTTAAAGGTTAAAATCAGCCTTCGGTATAAATTGTATAATTCCTCGAATTAACAAGCCGTTAATATCGACCTTGGTTTTTTTTTTACAAGGTTTATCGAAAGTCTCAATAATCCTTTATATTCGAAGCTTTAATAGCAAGTTTTTGTTCTTTCTTTTCTATTTACCTAAGCAATATTATAGATACGGTACGGTATATATTCCATCTTTTTAACGTTACTCTTTTTCGAGAAGCATTCGCACCGGCGACGTATTATTAACTTATCGATAATAAGTGGGAGAGGTTTATATTAGTTATGTTGTTTAGCTTAAGGGTTTTTATTATTAGTAGCCTTGATGTAGGGCTTAACATGAGTGGTTCAGAAAGATATAAAGCCGTTAGTAGTTTTTACAAATACTTTAAAGTTTACGATGCTTAAGATATTATACAAGTCTTTCTATTTTCCTGGTTTCCATTACACGAAGATTTTACTTTGTAATGGCAAGGCAAGTATATCGATTATTGTAGGGCCGTTTTTAGTGTTAAAAGTATTATTGACTTGGCGGTATGCTGATTTTTTTCGTAATTCACTTAAAGATTTGCTGTAGGCAGTGACAAATACTTGCTAATAGAAGAGATTCACTCGTTAGGTATATATACACTTTAAAGACCAATAATGTTGACACTAAGCCGTTAGCATCCATAATATTGGTTAGGCCCTTTATCGCTATTTAAAGGCATGCTTCCAAATCCATAAAGCTTTCGATTTCTAGTATAAGGATATTATAAGTTTGGCGAAATAGTGCGTATATCTTTTTAACTTTCCTAATGATTTAGTAAGCCTTTACAGGCACCTATTTATACTAAATACGTATTATTTTATTATTTTCCTGAAATTTCGCCACCGTAAAGCTGGTGTCGGTATCGTGAATTACGATATTAGATGGACTTAAGTACATGTTAATCTATAATATTTTTAATATTTCCTACGTATCCTTTGTCGAAATGGACTTTAAAAACTTGGCTTCGTGAAAATAGGATTCAGAGTGAACGACGTAAAAAATAGGCTTATCATTTAAGCAAAATATATTAATCAAAACCTTATAATTAAAGTCTTTATCGTTTCTTAATGTAAACTTAAATTTTCGAGGGATTTGAGTTTACGTTTGGAAAAAGTGATAGAGCTTTTTAATAGCGTTTAGGGAAAAATATTCCATATTTTATACCTTATGAACTTTAGGACTTTATATAACCTATTAACGGCTATGTAGTTAAAGCGCCGGTGTAATTAACACATCTTCGGCTTTTTTAGGTTTAACACTACTGATTTAGGCCTTTAAAGATAAAACTATAGGTGTCCTCACTTAAAAGCGAGGGGAAGCCTTCAACCGTTTTTGATCAGCTTGTTTACGTTAATGTTAATATTGATACCGAGGGCCCTTATGTCGTTTAGGTAAAGGAAGAAAGTAGTAAGAGACTTAAGGATATAGAACTTAATCACTTTCATAATAGTTCAAACTACCGTTATCCTTAATAATAATAGTTATTCGCCTGATTTAAAGCTAACTTTAGATTTGTTAGCATCGTAACGATTAATCCTAGTAGTTATAGTACTTTCCTTCTGTAGTATTATATATTACGAATAGCCTCCTGTTATGTACCTTACCCCCTATTTGTTAGGTATGATATCTCGAAACTTGTGGTCCATATAATGATTGCGAAGATTAAAGGTTTGTAAGGGGTTAAAGGTTTGATTAGGGTAAAGTAAAGGTCTTTACCACTCAAACAGTATAGGAAATCGTGGTCGGCTAATTACTAAGCCGCGCCTAAAGCAATATCTTTATTCCACTTGATTTAATTAGAGGAATTATCGTCATTAATTAGCTCGTTGCCTTTAAAGTTTAAGATTTGATTTAGGCGAAGGTATGCCAAGTTAACTCATAGTTAAATTTACTATAAATTTAATATGTTTTTCCATTATTACGATAATAGTGTTTATAATTAATAGGTCCGTTTTAATCCTAACTTTGTTAATGTTAACGTAACTGTTACCTTTAATCTGTGGTCGATGGTCCAAATATTAGGTGTTAAAGACGCCCGTAACCGTACTTGCGGTCGACATAATTGACTACCGTAAGACTTTTTCTATTTACATTAAAGAAGTTGCCAACTTAAGGGTATATATTAAGCGAGTTTGTTATACGTGTTATTGTAATGGCTAATAAGAAACGTAACTGGTTAAAAAAGCCTTTATATGTGATATTTAAGCGTTATAGGGCATATTTAAACTCGTTAATACCTATAACTGCTGTCCATACCTATTTGTGAAGTATGGCTTCGCCAGAGTAGGCCTTTTCTATTGCCTTTTAATATAGTATTAACTTGTTCATTATCTGGTTAAACATATTTATTAGTATTTACTATTTTTTAAAAAAAATATTATTGTCGTTTACCTTATAGTAGCCTAATTTGTCCAGTATTGCATAAGGTGGACATCGTATTCGAAGTAGTTTTTTTATACCGTTATATATTTCTCGAAACATAGTTATTCGGGTTAGGAAGGTTAGGTAGTAGTCCCTAGCGTACGTTATAAAGATTCCGGGAAATAGTAAGTAAAAACCAGATAGAGAAACCTTTATCTACTTACAAATGTTTAAAAAGGGTATTATCTTCGTATTAAGGAGGTTGTAGGTCTTTCCGTTATACTTTTCTTTATTGTTTCAGATTTTAACGAAGTCTGTAAAGAGTTTATAGTTAATGTTAATCATCTTAATAGGTTTAAGGGGCAGGTTACGATAGGTATTCTAATTTTTATTAATATTTCTTGGTAATTTAATTTTTAAAGCTTTTAAGGTACGATATTAAAGGCAATTACCAATCGCTAGACCTGAGAGGTCGAATATTATAATAGGACCTATAGTGATCTTTCTTATGTAGGTAAACTGATTATTAAAATGTTTTTATAGTATTTGGCGATTAAAGAGCTAAAGGGTAATAATTACCTAAAAGTTTTAAGAGGATTGATGATCTTGTTCAATTAACTAGTTTAAAGCATCGACGTCGATTCTTTAGGCTGCGTAGGCGGCCGTTGCCTTATATGCCCTGTCGTTGCTAAAAGAGTACTCTGCGTTTCCGTGTAAAGGTATTAGGCTGCCGATCCGGTTAGCAGGTTCCTTATTGCCAGCGCATAAAGAGGTTTAACTTAGTTAAGAGAAAAGAGGAGGCTCCTTAAATTGCGTATAAGGGTGTTAAGGTTTTTTAATACCTTTTCCCTTAGGTTATGGGTTTTGAGGGCATTTTTTAAGCTGGACTAATTTAAAGAAAGTTTCTGTTAACATGATCAAGCTTTCCTTTGGTACTTAAATCTCTCGGTGCTTAAGTTTAACCTTCAATTTAAATTTAACGGTGTTTTAAGTTGCTTTTCATATATTAATTGTACAGTTATTAAAAAACTTACGATATTTGCGAAAAACGCAGTCAGGATATTTACATTCATTATGTTTTAGTATAAAATAGCCGACAAAATTGATTAGGTGTTTTTTTGGTTAAGTCTTTATTAACTTAGTATCTTCAAAGATCGTGGTTGTAGTGTTTGACGAAGAGGTGTTCGAGGGCTTTAATTGCTTCTTTGCTAATAGGATTGGTAATAGCTTCGAAATAAGTACTAACGTTAGCCTTCTTGATGTTCTGGATTATATAGAACATGTAGAATGCGTAGGGAGATAGACTCGGTGATCTTTAAGCGTAGGGACTTGATTTCTTGGCGTAAAATTGCGTGTAAACTTAGTGTTTTGGTGTAAAGTCGCGTGGGGATTTGGTGCCTTGGCGTTGGGTCGTGCGACGTGGCTTTTTAAAGCAACTAAGCGATTCTTTGTATTTTCGCTTGAAGTAGCGAATTTGACGATGAAATTTATGTAAGGGAAGTAAAAAAAATAAAGTAGAGGTAAATGTTTGGTATGGAGAGTAAGGTCGAAAGTCGTTTGTTGTTGTTTTAAGTTGTTTAACGTAAGAACTTAGTTGTTTTTCTATAGTAGTAATACCTATAGTAATACTGATATATACGTTTGCCAATTTACCGAACTTTAAGACTTTTGGCAGTTAATTTTAACGTTTTTAAGAAGGATCTGTAATTTTCAATAATAATACCATTATTACCTCTAAGTTGCTGTAAAAACGGACGCAGCTTAGAAATCTTCTTTACTTACTGCCGTAAAAACCGATGTAGAATTAAAGGCCCTTTATAAAAATACTTCCTTTACCCTAGCCGCCGCTATTAACGTAGAGAGTAACTGGAAAGTAGTCTTTTCTTTTACTTAGCTTATTTGTGCTTAATCTAATGAGCACTGATCAGTGTTAGTAGAGCTTTAGAAGTTGTAACGTTGTCGATTCGATTGGTCGAAGTAATATTAGTATTGCGTGATCATGTAGTGGATGTATTGTTCTAGGTTTGGTAGACCGCTAGCCGGTCTGCACTGTAATTTATATGGTAAATTGCTTAGCCCGTACCCTAGTGTAAAGTGTGGTATACTATACTCGACTTACACCCAATACAGTAAGCTTACAAAAAACAATACATTCAACTTGCAGTTAGTATAGTCAACTTTACCTACATTAAAGTTGACCTACTGTACTACAAATACTGCTAGTGCAATAGAGAAGCTTATATTTAATATTAACTATTTTAATTAGCTTTAGCGGTAGATTACAATGGTCGTTCCAGTTATTGATGGTAATTCTCATAATAAACTTAAGCTTTAGGCCTTTAAAGTCATGGTAATAGTAGTCCTTGCCAGTTTTTTAGCCTGAGGGGTAAAGTTATATAATATGATTAATAATACGTGTACGTATTTTGATTTATATATCTCATAAAAATGTATCTTTAGGGATTTAACGATTTTCAAGGACGCTTTAATAACCCTAAGGGAAATTTTGAAGGACTTGACGATTTTAAAGGAAACTTTAATGGGTTTGATAATATTCCTTAATTAAACGTTAGATATCGTCGACGTTAATTCCTGTTACCATATTAACAACCGCTATTTTACGTACTCTACCTCCGCTGAGAGTGTATTCTACACTATCGTGGGCAGAAACTGAATTACCTAAAAAATCAAAAAGTTTCTTATTTTTTGGATATAAAACTTTATTATAAGGGTTAAAGGTTTAACTCAATTAAGTGCTTTAAAATGGTCTTTTAAAACGTATATAAATTTGTTAATAATTGTTACCAATACCTTTTCCTTTTTCTGGTCAGTTTTAAGGTTAAAGATTTTAAGAACAATCTTCGAGTTTTTCCAATTCAAAGAGGGTGTTTGCAAGTCCCTACAATATCTTATTAAAAACAAAAATCACGTACCTACAAATTTGGAATTTAAAATTGATTTTAATAGTATATTGGATTATTTTCAACGAGTTAATTATCAAGTTGTTTAAAAACTCACGTTAATTTTAAAAGATGCGAGCACCGCAGCCAGATAATTCGCTACCATTTTTGTTGAGAATATACGAACCTAAGTAATTACTTATATATTCTTTAGTTAAAGTCTTATCAATTTCTCCATAACAATTGTTTTTGTTTCAATATTTAAAGAAGATGTGTCTAAAAACCTTAACCGCCTTTTTACGCTCCTAACTACTTAATATTTCAACGTTTTGATTAGAAATTCAGGTAAAGTAAAGCTTAATGCTGGGGTTTTAGCGATTTGCATAAAAGGATTGAGTGGCTTTAAATATATAAGTTTAACTACTTAGGTTTAGAATTGCATAACATAGGTTGTTTAGTGTAAGTTAATGATTCTTAGTATTTACCTTGGTGTAGCAACCTCAAATATATTTGTTAACATGTCCAATTAATTATCTTATAGTGGAAAGGAAAAAAAAACTAATGTAAAAGGTAAAATTGAAAGTTGTTTATTACTGAAGTTGGTTTCTATTATTATATGGGTTTTGGCCTGAACATTTTACAACAACAATAATCAAGACTTAGCTATTGATAAAATATAGAAATTTTACTAATTTAATCATTGCTTTTATAACAATTTAAGATTTTCAACCTTCAATCTTAATGTTTATCTTCAAAAATGGATGAATAAATTTTTTTTAGTGTTTTCAATAACAATACTATCGTCACTTCTTAACTAATATGAAAACTGATGTAACCTAGAAGTTTTATTTATTTACTTCCGTTAAAACCAATGAAATTCATGGAAACCTTTTGTAAGATTTTTTTCTCCACTATCTAATATAAAACGTATCTAAAAAGAAACTTCTTCTTTTATCTAGCTCATTTATGCTTCACTTAATAAGAAATACATAATATTATTAGGAGTTTAAACATTATAATGTTATCGATTCAAATTATGGTCGAAGTAACAGTAGTATCGCGTAGTTAAGTAGTGAGTGTATTATTTTAAGTTTGGCAGACTGCTAACCAGTTTACATACTACTTTGTATGGTGTCATGACCCAGACAGCGGTTAGGTCAGGGAAACAGGCCAGCAAGGAAACTGCGCCACTGAGACGCCTGAAGTCTAACACATCAGGCGGGGAACATCTCTTATGTCAGCAGACCCAGGGTTAGGGTCAATGCCAAGGATATGTTGGATATGTTGGATATGAGGTTATCCAAGCTATCCAAGGACATGCCAAGGATATGTCAGATATGTTGGATCGGAGGTTATCCAAGCTATCCACATTATACAGTACTGAAGACGTATGAAGGATTGAGGATATAAGGACACGGTCAGCACCACACAGATAGTATTTCCTTCATAGCTCTTCAGTTGTCAATCTAAGTATTCAGTCTACCCTGAATAGCCTCACGGCTTCTGATCATCACTCGCACGAACACAGTCTTGATATTGCACCTTTTGTTACCTCTGCTACCTTACTGCTAACATAAACCCTCTGACACCTTCTATATACTCACGGGTATTTAGTGTGATCATTACATATGGCCAATTTCTTGGCCCATGCCCTAGTCTGAATCGAACACTCCACATTTAACTGACTTATAGTGAGTACAGTCACTATAGTCACTACAGTCAACTTGACTATGCTGCGTTTGATTTAACTACACTGTACTTGAATACAATTCCAATACTTAACATCTAACTTAGCAATCTAACAATACAAAGGTCACCGATTCAACTTCATTTCAAATAAATGAAGACAACTACAAAATAAAAATAAAAAGCCATTAATATTAGAATATTAACTAAACTAATAAATGCAAACTAATTATTTTCGTTATGATATTAATAATTCAATTACAATACAACCGTTTAAAAATACGGTTAATTTAACTATAACTTACAAAAAGCTATATTTCTGGCTATCTAAACTAAAACCAATCCCTTTACTAACTGTCAAATAAATACAGCTAAGTAAAAGAAAAATATTTATGATTTTTAACAATTACGAATTCATTATCTTATTACAAAAAGCATAATCTTTATAAGTGTTTAAAAGTATAAATGTATGTGTTACTAACTAGTAGTAACTTTACTTAGTTTCTTTCAATACTATTATTTTTTATTCATAGTTAGTTATAGTATACTATTTTATTAGTAATAAGAACTATCGGGATTTGCCTGCCTTACAGGTTAAGTTATACCAACAGTTTCAGTTATTATAATTTGTTGGTTATTATCAAGTATATTGATTTTTTGTTTATTTATATAGTTCTATTCTATTTGATTAAAAAGGTGTATAAATTACGGTTTGAGTAGAATTTAATAATTGGCTTTTCCGAAAATATTATATATAAACGCATTTATTACGGTTTGAAAAAGGGAGAGTATAGAAAATAACTAGAACTGGTTGTTAAAATGGGTAAAAAATTCGATGTTAACTATTCTAAGTCGAGCTAGTCTACGTAGCGTGGCATAACAATAGAAACCCGGGTAAACACCGGGTGCCACCTGCCGGTACAACACCCCCCTACCTGATCCACTGGTCTAGTATATACGTAGACCAAACCATGATAGCATAACAAGGTGCGCCTGGCAGGGTGCAAGGCCGATTCTATCAGCAAGGTCGCCGTATACTGCGTAGACTAGCGAACGCCACGCTCGGCAAAGCACGAGTCAAAAATATTCACTTGACACGGTTTGTTTACCTTACTGCAATGCTGCTCATGGATTCTTGTTCCCAATGTCTGGAATAAGCCAGGATGGGATCACGTTCGGACGGGGACAAGGCGAACAGTGAGAGAACAGAACGCTTGGGTTCAATTCTACTTTGGAGTGCTATAAAACTCGCTTATCAACAGTCTTGTACATCAAGTAGGTGTCCAGTACATCCTGCTGTCGACTTTTTTCTAGCCATGCTTGTTTGAAAAACGACCACCGGTCATGCCGATTCCCTTGACCCTCTGGCGCCACCACTATCGATAGCCGCAGTATGCAGGATCATTAGAAGCCACCAATCGAACAGACCGTGACCGTGACACTCATGCTCGTCTTCCGAAAATGCCAACCAAGCCCAATAACGCCAGCGACCTAGAAAGCAGAGACAGAAAAGGCAGTGCAGTGGCATCGCGGGCTCATGCATCGCTCATCAGCTCCACGGGCGGCCGCGAAGTGTGCGCCATGATGGGCCGCGGGTCGACGTCCATGGGACTCAAGCCGGCCTCGTCGCCGCCCGGGCCCGCCTCGGTCATGTCGTCGACCAGGACACAGGGCAGATTCGGCGAGGCGCTCTGGGCGTCCGGCTGGAAGATCAGTGTGGAGCTGCGGCTGCGGCCGCCGGTGGAGCGCAGGCTGAAGCCGCCGGGGCTCCTGCCCTCGACGGGGCTGACGGGCGAGAGGTCCATGGCCAGGTCGGCGGGGCCGGTGGGGGGCTGGTGGTGCAGCCGGGCGAGGGCGTCGGCGAGGTCCTCGGCGTGGACCAGCTTGTTGGGGGCGTCCTCGAGGCGCTGCTCCCAGTCGTGGGGCGGCGACGGCGGCGGCGAGAGGAAGAAGAGCTTGCCGGCGTCGGGCAGGGCCAGGTGCAGGTCCTTGGCGGCGGTGACGGGGGTGGGCTGGCCGAAGTAGACGCGGCAGCGCTCGCCGAAAATGGCCTCGCCATCCCAGACGGCGCGCACGGCGATGGCGGCGGCGACGGAGTGAAAGGAGAGGTGGATGCGGCGGAAGGACTTGAGCGGGGCCCAGGTGCGGATCGGCGCGGTCTTGCTAATGAGCTCGCGGATGGTCTGCAGGTTGTCGGGCCGGAAGACGGAGAGGTCGTTGAGGTTGGTGATGAGGAGGGTGTTGGAGGCCGGTGTTGGCTGGTGGAATGGCGGCAGATTGGACAGGTCGAGGCTGAGGGAGTGCTTGGAGGACCTGCTGGATGCACTGGAGCTTCGCGAAGAGAGCTGCGGCCTGGCTTCTGAAGGAGTGGCGGATGCCATCTTGACTGTGGGAGATGGCGTGGAAGACGAGGGATGTGGTAGGATCGAATGGGCCGCGGGGAGAGACGTTGTCGGGATCGAGTATCTGTTCTGGGCCGTGATTGGATCGGATAGGATTGGATGGGAATGGTGCGGTGCGAAGGGGGAGACTGGCAGGCAGAGCAGATGTGGTCGGATGCTGTGGCGGACGTGGTTGACAGTTATATGATGTGGAACTCAACTGGGATGGACGTACTGTGGTAGAAGACTGGTTCGTGTTGACGAGCGGGTATCCACTGGAGACAAGGATGCGAAGTGGCCCAAGTGTGGCGGAGTGAGCAAAATCGCCTCCACAGGCTTGGCAAGGAAGTCAGGAAGTTCCGATGCAGGTTCACGGTTCATCCGCAGCCCTGTGTGGCCTTGCGAGGTCGGACAATGAGATGAAACACTGCGATAAGCAAGCGCACGACCCTACCTACAGCACTCGGATACTGGCTACTGCCTGTGGCTACAGCCCCTAAGGCCACTGACCTGCTGCCCCACAGTGGCATTCCACCTTCCACCTTCCACCATCCACCATCCACCTTCCCCCCTCCCCCCTCCCCCCTCCACATGCCATCGACTTCGCCCTCTTCATTAAACTCTACTACACGCTTTAGGTCAGCTGGCCTTCTACTGACTACTATGCACCAACTGCCCCAAAAATACGATGCCTCTGGATAATGACTAGGTACGACTATACGACCCGGCACTGGGGCTAGCGCCGACTCGCCATCTATTCATGCCTCAGGTGATGCGTCACAGTCGCAGTGTTCGACATCGTTGCATGCACAGCCGCAGCGAGGACAAATAACGGAGGAAACACAAGAAGCGATTGGGCCCGAGCTCCAAGGCGGCCTCTAAGGCGGCCTCTGAACAATGTCGTCCCATTTTTCTGATACTGTGTACGCAGTAGCAGAGCGTTGCAGGCGGACTCAACACCAGACGAAACACAGCACCACACAAGCCACGCAGGCGGCGGGCCCGGTGGGCAAAGAACGGCCTAACCTGGCCTGAGCCTAACGTATTCCTCTTGGCCTCGCCCCGGCTCAGCCTTCTCAAGCCACCTGAAGGACAACACAACCCACCACTGATGACGTTGGCCCTCGACCTCTCCCCGCAGCCCTCAGCCGTCAGCCATCGGCCATCAGCCATCAGCCATGACCCATCACGGGCCCAAGACTTGCACCGACGCCGGCCGTGCATTGTCATGGTCTCGCTGCGGCCCCGCTGCATACGACCCCGGAATTGATTGTTCTTGCTGTTGCGTCCAGCCAGTCCCTGCCGTGCCCAACGAGGCTGAGGGGCGCTAACTACGTAGTGTCCAAGCCTGAGATTGTGCGGGGAGACTGCAGACTGACTGCAGACTGCCTTCAGCCATTGCTACGGGCAAGCCAGCGCGCGCCCGGCTAGCCTTGACTGCTGAGCCGCCCGCAAGCTTCGCGATGGTGCCTCGCCACCTTCCATGCATGCCAAGCTTGCGCCGAGGTGGCTATCGCGGTGCCAGCTGTCACCTGTTGCCACTTCCGGCGCCGCAAGCCTAGTATCTCTCTCTATCTGTCCAAGGGTCTGGCTGTCAAGAAGGAAAGTGTGTTTGAAAACAGCACCATGGTTCACAGACCGCTTGCGGGCTTGCGGGCCTGCGGGCTTGCGGGCTTGCGGGCATGCATGGTCGGTCCAACACATCGACCCACTCTACTCGTCCATGCCGTGTGGAAGATCACCGTGCCTTGACGATGAAGACCGTCACCATCCGGACCAAAAGTTCAAGCTGATCCTTAGAAAGCCTGCCGTGGGCAATATCACTCCGCCGCGCATGGCGTGGCATGAATCACGACCAAGCGTGGCTTAGCGCGTTCCCGCCATCCAAGCCAGGCGCATGCTGCTAGTTTCTCAATCAGCCTCCCCTTCTTGCCGTTGGAGCCGTCTGAGAGGTCTTCATTTCGTGAATAGCACCGGCGAGGTCGTCACAACGGAGGGGCCACCATGTCCGAGAAATGGGTCACGAAATGGGGAGAGTTCGATGCCGCCCAACAGGCCGCTATCACGAGCATGCGAGGCCCTCGGCTGCAAAACTGCAGTCTACTACACGTGGTATACTGTCCTGCGCCTCTACCTAATCTCCACCCCGAGCTTCTCCACCAACGCACTCGTGACCTCCGCGTGCATCTGGTTCGTCTCCGCGTTCGTCAGCGTCCTCTCCAGGCTGCGGTACTTAATGCGGTAGCTCATGCTCTTACGCCCCGTCTTGGGGTGCGTAAACGCGTCCAGCAGCTTGACATCCTCGACTGTGTCGCCCGCCACGCTACGGATGATCTCCATCACATCGTTCTCGTGAAACTCGAGCGCGCTCGCCGCCTTCCCATGCCCCCCCGCCGCGGACGGCGTCGTCGTTGTCGTTGTGGATCCCAGCCAGAACGACACGTCTTTGTAGCACTCGGGGTGCTTCGAGAACGGCACGAAGCGCCGCAGCCGGTCCAGGTCCGCCGACACGCCCGCGAACTGGCCCAGGAAGCGCGCGTCACGCGACCAGAACAGGCGGATGTCGGGGATGGCGAAGAGCAGCATGGCGATGCGGTCCAGCCCGATGCCGAACGCCCAGCCTAGCTGCTGCGACCGGCCCGCGGCCACGTACATGCGCTGCTGCGTGACGCCGCACCCGAGCACCTCAAGCCACGCGCCGCCGTAGTACACCTCGAGCTCCCAGCTGGGGCTCGTGAACGGGAAGTACGCCTCGACCCAGCGCACGCGCAGCGGCTCCTCGGCGGCGCCCGTGTGCTTCTCGGGGTCCTTGCTGCTGCTGCTGCTGCTGCTGCTGCGCGCGGCGGCCGCTTTCGCGCGCGTGAAGATCTCCACCACCATCAGCTCCAGCGAGCGCTTGAGGTGCGCGCCGAGGGCCGCGGCCTCGGCGGGGCTGTGGTGCGCGGCCTGCAGCGGGTTGCGCTCCGCGTGGAAGGGCGGGCTGGGGTCCTCGACCTGGACGCCGTGCGCGGGCAGCCGCGCGAGGTCGGCCCAGACGGCCGCGGCGACGTCGCCGTTGGGCACGCGCGCGCGGTCCCAGCGCCGCGCACCCTCCATCTGGTGAAAGACGGGGTAGTGGCTGCGGTCGACCTCGTCGCGGCGGTAGACGTCGGCCGAGACGAGGTAGCCGTCGCTCTCGTTGGCCTTGAAGACGGCCGCTTGGTGGGCGCTGGTGTGGGTGCGGAGCAGGGTGGAGGCGTTGATGTAGTAGGTGTCGGAGCGTGCCCTGCCCGGGTGGTCCGGCGGGAAGCCGAGGGAGTCGAAGTTCTCCGCGACGGAGACGACGGGGTGGAAGCTGTTGTAGCACTTGTAAGTCGAGGCGGGGAAAACACGCTCGATGATCTGCCGCGTGATGCAGACGGGGTGGTCCGTTTGGAGGTGGAGTTTGCGCGAGGCGGCGGCTACCACGTTGGCGGGCGCATTGTAACAGCTGTCGATGGAGAAGGTCTTGCCGTCGATCTCCACGGTTGAGGGCGTGCTCGAGCTAGGAGCCGGCGCGATGGCTTGATTCTGTCAGACAGGCAGGTCCTGGAGTCTCACGAGGTCTGGGTCTGGGTCGAGTCACCTGTCGATGTCGAGTATAGAGCCCGTAGTCGAGCGGCGGCTGTGAAGCTGCGCAACCGAGTGACGCCGTGCCATGGAGAAGCCATTGTAACGCTCTCGGCATGCCATCACACCTGACTTTTGCCGCCGCTCGTCAGTCCGGGGCTGGCACAGCTTCGATTGCTACCGAAGTATTTGGTATTTGGAAAGCGTGTTCTTGACGCTTTCAGGATTTCTACCCGGAGGCTTCTGTTCCGCAGATCAGCGCTGACTGCAGGGGGTGTTGCAAGGGTTCCGCCATGCAAGGGTCCCCCGGATCCCCCGTGCAAGGGTCCCCCTTGCAAAAGGACGATGCCCACTATCAGTAGCTCACTATCGGTACTTTGGTACACAAATCCAAACTGCGCTTTCGGAGTTTGGAGTGCTGGGAAACAAAATGGGTCCAGAATCATACCGGTGAGAAGGCTTCACCTTCGTATCTATCCCTCACCATCTTTCCCTCTTTCTCGACAGTCAATGCCTCTTGTAATCCAGTGCCCACTCATTCCACCATCTCTTGCCGCACGAGTGCTGACGTCCCCCACGCACCTGTCCATGTGTGAATAATTCCACCCCGAGCACGCTGCGACCATGCAGTCCCAACAGCAGGCGACCGCGCCCCGGCCGGCTCAGTCCGCGCAAGACACGCCGAAACCACACGCGCGGCCGATCCGATACCCATTCTGGTTCGGTGGCAGCGCGAGCTCCCTGGCTGCGTGCGTGACCCACCCGCTCGACCTCGTCAAGGTATGCCGTGCATGCGCTGGAAGCAGCGAGCCCTCCTCGTCCACCCTCAGCCCTCTCGACGCTCCTCCCCAGCCCCCCTGACCAGCCTGCCTGCCCGCGCGCCCCAGGTCCGCCTCCAGATGCGCACCGGCACCATGCCCTCCTCCGTGCTCGGCACCTTCCAGCACATCCTGCAGGCCGACGGCCTGCGCGGGCTCTACACCGGCCTCTCGGCCTCGCTGCTGCGCCAGCTGACGTACTCGACCACGCGCTTCGGCCTCTACGAGGAGCTCAAGGCGCGCCTGACGGCGCGCGGCGACGGCCGCCGCCAGCAGCAGCCGCCGCAGCAGCCGCCGCTGGCGGTGCTGGCGGCGCTCTCGTGCGGCGCCGGCTTCGCGGGCGGCGGCGCCGGCAACGCGGCGGACATCGCCAACGTGCGCATGCAGGGCGACGGCGCGCGCGCGCCCGCGCGACGGCGGCGGTACCGCCACGCGCCCGACGGCATGGCGCGCATGGCGCGCGACGAGGGCCTGCGCTCGTGGTTCCGCGGCGCGCTGCCCAACGGCGCGCGCGCGGCCGCCATGACGGCCGGCCAGCTGGCGAGCTACGACGCGTGCAAGGCGGCGCTGCTGGCGCACACGCCCATGGCGGACGGCCTGGGGACGCACGTCAGCGCGTCGTTCCTGGCCGGCGTGATGGCCGCGACGGCCACGGCGCCGATCGACGTGGTCAAGACGAGGCTGATGTCGGCGAGCGGGCAGAGTGTGGGCATCGCGACGTTGCTGAGGGACTTGTTCGCGAAGGAGGGCGTGGCGTGGATGTTCAAGGGCTGGGTGCCGTCGTTTCTGAGACTTGGACCGTGAGTTTTCCCCTGTGTCCCTATGGTTGTGAGCGCTTCCTTGACGTAGGGTGTAGACAAACAGTATGCACGTTCATCTTCCTGGAGATGCACCGCAAGGCGTATCGGAAGGTCGAAGGCCTGGACGATGCCCCATAGATTACAGCGTGGGCGTTACTCCGGAGAGCAGCAAGTGGTTGGCGTTGGGTACGGGAGCATTGCATGGACAGCATTTCTGCGGCGTTCATGATAGAGACTCACGGTGTATTACATGTGGAAGTGATTAAGCGGTATCCTGCAGTTCGCCCACGAGAATCCGGGTTTTTTTTCCCTTTTTTTTTCTCGGATTCATTCGCCGGTCCATTTTAGTTGCACCAAGCCCACCAACGCCGACCAATGCAATAGGGGTATCTTTTGTTCCCCGTTGGAGAAGCAGGCCTTGTCGTCACTCCGTGGGATTTCGTCGGCGGAAGGAGTGCTCCTCTCTCGTCGAGATGCCCGTCGCTTCAATTTCCCACAACCGTCTTTGCGCGGTGCGGCGCTGGTGAAGCAGAGACCCCGGCGAGACCCGCCCGACCTTGTCCTTCCAGTGAGATGATTCCACATGACCATCTCTGGTACCTAGTACCCACCCGCGTTGCCGTAGGGCGTCTGGCCGTACGGTGTCGTACTGCCTGCGTTGTAGGGAGTAGTGAAGCCTTGGTCAGCACCCCACGGGTCGGCACCTCCGAACTCTGGGCTGCGAGGGCCAGCGTAGTCGCCACCGCCCTCGGCACCCTCGTTCATACCGTAGACGAGACTGGCTAGCTTCTGCTGCATGACCGCGATTCCCTGTTGGATGATGGCATCCGGCTCCAGGTTGCCTGCACTCTCGACCTCGAAGTAGAACTTGTCCGGGACTGCCATATAATCGAACTTGTCACCTGGCTGTCGCGGCTCCTCAAAGTCGGCGTACTTGCTCCGCGGCCTGTCTCCCAAGGTCAGCACAGTTCCACCGCATCCAGGCCAACGGCAGCATGCGTACCACTCCTGCTCTGCCGTGGCGCCCTCCTGCTTGCTCTCGAACCACATGTCGGTGTGCTTGAGGTTGTTGTGCGGGTCGTACTCGAACCCGACCGCGGCCGTCGGCGCCCACTTGGCGTGCTCCTTTGCGATGCCCTTCTTGGCGATGCACATGAGCTTCAGCTGCTGGCCCTCGCGCAGCTTCGCAATCAGCGGGCCCTGGCCCTCCGGGTCGCTGATGACGGGCGAGCCGACCCACTCGTTCGGGCGCATGGGGTCCACCACGAGGTCGCGGGCGTAGACCTTCATGATCTCGCCCGGGGAGGTGCACTTGGCGTTGAGGGTGAGCTTGATGCTGCAGTTCTCGCAGTACTGCTCGCAGTCGCAGTCGCGCGAGTAGAGCACCTCGTCGGCGCTCTTGGAGTTCAGGGGGACCAGGCCCAGGCGATGGGCAATGAACTCATCGGCCAGCACGCTGCTGTTCTCTGCGATCTCGACGAGATCGATGGCAATGGTGGGGACTTCGGCAAGGATGACGCGGCGCAGGGAGTTGGCGAGGGAGAGGTCGACGTGGGCCAGGTTGAAGTTGACGTGGTCGTTGTCGGCCTGCCAGTAGGCAAACGCATTAGAACTGGGAAGCTGCTGTGGAATTCTCGTGCAAGCCACTGCTCATGTTTTACCTCTGTGATCTTGATTTCCATGTCCTTCGCCAACGCCGAATCGACGTCCATCATCATTGCGTCGTTGTAGCCATCCATAGTGGCTCAAGTACGGCAAGAGATGCAGCGGGGCTCGTTTGGCTTGCTGAAGGGAAAGTCAATGACACAGTCCGTGCTGGAGAGAGGCTGTCCGACTTTGGGGGGTCACAATACGCAGGTTCAAGGTCGCAACGTGAGGTCAGGTCATGGTACGGGGTCCTACAGGGCCAATGTTGGAGTTGCGACAGTTGCGACAGTTGCGACAGGTGCGACAAGGACCCCACAGGCGCAAAGGGGCCCACTGTATTTTTTTTCCTACAGGGATGTGACCCAGGGGCCAGCGTGCTCCGAAATTTGGAGGCAAAGTTCCCCAGGTGCAGCGCGTCTTGCTAAAATTCTTCTCTTCCGCTCACCAACCAACCACTCTTTGGTATACCGCGACATCCACACAGCTTTTCAAAGGCAGACCCCCAGCATGCTCCGACAAGCGCTCACCATTCCTGTCCGAGCTCTTCGCTCAAGCACACGGTCCATTGCCCACCCATCTCTTTCTCGGGCCCAGACCTTCATCGCTCCCATATCAGTACGGAGGATACAACCCTTGGCGGCAAGATGGTACGGCGATGCGCCCAAGGAGCCACAGCAGGAAGAGGCGAAGAAGGAAGGTGATGCAGAGGCCACACCAGCAGCAGCACCCGAGGCAGAGGAACCCGCCGAGCCCGCCGAGCCCGCCGAGCCCACCGAGGACCCAGTCGTTGCCGAGTTGAAAAAGAAGCTGGAGACCAAGGACAAGGAAGCCACCG
>JASMMZ010000005.1:8507821-8631822 GCA_038502455.1 Anisogramma anomala | reverse complement strand
CCGCACGCCAGGACAAATGCATCCGCACCATCGCCGACTTCCGCAACCTGCAGGACCGCACCGCGCGCGAGGTCAAGAGCGCGCGCGAGTTCGCCATCCAGGCCTTCGCCAAGGACCTGCTCGAGAGCGTCGATAACCTGGACCGCGCGCTGGCCATGGTGCCCGACGCGAAGCTGGCCGCCGCCGACAAGTCCGAGGACCTGCAGGACCTGGCCAACCTGTGCGAGGGCCTCAAGATGACCGACGGCATCCTGCACGGCGCGCTGCGCAAGCACGGCCTCGAGCGCTTCGACCCCGCCGGCGACCGCTTCAACCCCAACGAGCACGAGGCGCTCGCCATGAGCGCGGTCGAGGGCAAGGAGGACGGCACCGTCTTCTTCGTGCAGCAGAAGGGCTTCAAGCTCAACGGCCGGATACTGCGGGCGGCCAAGGTGGGCGTCGTGAAGAACCCGAAATAAGTGTTGGGGGAGATCAGGACGTTCCAGGGCTCTGGATAGATGGCATTTGATTTGCCATGTACAACCACTCCATCTTGCCGTACTTTGGCATTGGCGTTCCGGTGGGCAGCTACAAGATGATGAATGCTCCTCTCATGACGGAAACGTTTTTGGCGGCATGGGTGGTGGCAGGCAGGGTCGCTGTCGCGGATCTGCGAGAGGACACCTGCACCACCCCTTGTAAATAGAGACGGAAAGCAGCTCAGAACTTCCTATGATACCCTGCGCCGCCAGACACGGATCCGTGGGCTGACCATAAGCCGGTCATATGATGCCTCTCTCCCCACCAGTTCTTCCCATGCATCGCAAATGCAGTCTATGGCTTGTAAGCCCCGACCGCCCGAGCTAGTCCCTACCCAGTAATTACCCAGTAGTCTTCAGCTATGGGGGTGAACAAGTGGAAGAAGAATCAGGTTACGAATCGAGTGGCGGGTCGCCACTCAGAGACATTTCCAACACCCCTGAAGAATGCACGATTCTAGCCGCGAGGCTGGACGACCAGCAGTGCACTAAGAATCCAATCGAGAATCCCCGTGGGAGAAAACACAATGTGCAAGACTGACGAATCCAACGTATGTCGGCCGTATGCGGAAACGGTGTGCCAGACACATGGTGCTTGATCCCATGCACCGACGACGCGCACCCCCCGATAGATGTGAGGCTAGCTGTAGTTGCGGAAGTTCTTGCGCACCTCGTGCGGGCCCCAGACGTCGGGGTACATGTCGAACACCTCCCCGGCCGTCGCCGCGCCGAGCTCGGCCAGCAGCTGGGCCTGCACGGCCCTCTCGTGCTCGTACTCGCGCAGCAGCCGGGCGTTGGCGGCGTGCTGGGCCTCGATCTCGGCAAGCTTGACCCGGCACTCGTACGCGAGCTCGCGCAGCTGGCCCTCGGCGTGCCGCAGGATGCGCAGCTCGCGGCGGCGCCGCCGCAGCAGCAGGCAGTCGGCCAGCCGGCGGTTGTCGTGGCGCAGCGCCGCCGCCGCGTGCCGGCAGCGCTCGTTGGCGGCGTTGGCGAGGTGCTCGTTGAGCGCGAGCGCGCCGACGTCGTGCTGCCGGTGCGCGATCTCGGCGAAGACCGCCGGGGCGTCCCAGTACTTGCCGACGACGGCGTGGTACTCGGCCTGGGACATGCAACGAGCGCGGTTAGCCTGGCCCACGCATGAACAGCAGACCCAGTGCCCAGTGTGCGCTACCATTTGGGCAGAGTGCTTGTTGGGATGCTAGCTGCTTACGGGCTGGATGTCCTGAACCTCGGCGGCCACAGCGGCCTCGTTGGTGTCGTCGAGACCGAACGAACGAGCTTTGCCCAGGACGACGTCCTTGTGGCCCTCGCGCAGGGCGACCGCGAGCTCAGGGTCCATGCGGAACAACAGGTGCTTTCGAACGGCCTGAGGAATATCGGCTTTCATGGCTTTGCCGTCTGCCTGTCAGCACAAGTTTGGGGCAGTCGAGGGCCAAGGTCAGGTTGCTCTGGGGCTTCTTACGCGGGGGAGACCAGAGAATGGACGGCTCGGTCTGCGCGTACCCGCTGCAGATAGACGACATGGCCGTGCCGCTATGCTCGTCAACCTGCGCCTTATAGCTGCGATGCTTGCGGACGCGAGGCAAGCGTGTGTTGGGAGACGGGGGTCGCTGGCGCGCGTCCTGTTATGGTGGGTCAGTCACGACCTGTCCCGTGGCTGCTGCAGAATGGGCTCTTGAGTCCTCACGGAAACCTCGTACGCCATGCGCTCCTCAACCACCGACTTGAATCTGTCACCAGCGGCGTCCCAGCGCCTGGCGCCTTCGGCCCAACGGTGGAAGGTGCAGGGCGAGATGCGGCCTTTGGCCGGGCTGTCGTCGTCGTCGTCGTCGTCGTCGTCGTCGTCATCAGAGCAGTAGTCAGCTAAGCAAGTAGCCCAACTCTCGCCCGACTTCTTATGGTTCTGGTATCTCTCCTCCAGGTGCTCGGGGTCCAAGGTATCAGCGACGGGCAGGTGGTCGATCTTGGGCCGGGCGTACTTGAACGAGGTGGGGCGGGCTTCCTCCTCGTCGAACTTGGCGGGACCCTCGGACTTCCAGTCAAAGCGCATCTGCATGGAATCCTTGGCGCCGGTGAGCATGCTGTGACGTGATGTGGTCAGCTTGACGCGTCGTGAGGATCAGATCCGCGTATCAGCTTACCCCACCCTGGCGGCTTTCTCGTCAGAGGGCCCCTTCCCCTTGTTCGACTTCTTTTTGTCCTGCTCCGCGATCCACTTCAGCATGGGGTCATCCTCATGGGGACCGCCGGGACCTCTCATCAGCAAATATGCCCGCATGTGGTACATCGACATGTGCCATGGCTCCTTGTGGTCCTTCCCACTGGTGCAGCCGGGCAGGACCCGGGCGCGCGGCTTGGCTGCCGACAGATAGATGTCAGTGAAAGATCAAATCGCTTGGTAGTGGCTTTGGTGTGGGGCAGAGCATATGAGTTGTCCCAGAAAAAACGCACGTACCTGGGGTGCCGTTGACGCTGTCGACGCTGTCAACGCCATTCTCATGACCGTCATCAACTTCGCCACACTCCGACATCTCCTCATAGGGTCTGGCTTTGACCGTGCCGGTGGTGGCAGGGACTTCGCCCATGAGCCACTGTAGAATGAGGTGATGGTCAGCTGTGTAATGTGTAACGGTGGTTGGACTTTGGACGGTGGCTGGATATCCAGAATCCATCTCGAGTGTGTGTCTGGAATGCACAATATTGCGCAGGAGGCTGAGGGCCCACCTGGCAAAGGGGGGCAGCACCGCTTGAAGGAGGACACGAAGGAGGACACCGTGCAGGAGGGAATGCAGTGGAGGGGGGGGCTTTGGAAAAATCACATTACCTTCAACGACTCCTCTTCCATGCCGTCTGCGATTTTGAATCCACGAAAATTTGAAAGGTGAGATCAAAAGTGGGAATCGGGGGTGGATTGGATGGTGATGCTGATGCTGACGGGGAGTGGTGAACCGATGGGTTGATTGCAGGGCCATGAACATGAATAGAAAGCAAAATATGAACAGACACTTTCTGCACACTGCTAGCTAGAACGTACGGATTTCCACAGCATTGGCACAAGGTACGTTCCATCCATTCGAAGTGCCATCTCAAACTATGGCATTTCCTGCCACTTCCTGTCAATCTGGAATTCATGAATGAATAGGTCCATTTCCACCGTGTATGCACTCTTCAAGGCTGACAATAAACAAGGCACAATAGAAAATGGTCCAACAGGTGTTTTTCCTACCAGGACAGATAACACGGAAGAAGAGTAATCGAGCCTTAGCCATACCTTCTCCCAGGACCACTGCCCTCTCATGCCTCTCTTCTCCCTGCAATATGCTTCATTTCTTCGCCCTACCCTTGGCAGCAGCCTTGCCCTTTCCACCTCCTTTTACAGTCTGACTGCCTCCGTCTTCGTCATCTTCGCCGTCCGCAGCCGCCTTCTTCTTGGGAGCCCGCTTACCCTTGTTGGGCTTCGGTTGCTTGATCAACTTGTCTTTCTTCAAATCAATCTCGTCATCGTCCTCATCCGCCGGCTCAGCCGCCACCACCTCGTCGTCACTGGGCTCAATGGCCTCCTCGTTGTCCGGAACGTCTTTGGATGCCTTCGTGGGGGCAACGACATTGCTGGCCTTCATGAACGGCACCGGATGCGACATGGAATTGTAACTGCAATGGTCAGCTTGTGATTCAGTAGTCATGGCGTGTTATTATGACGTACGTTCTAGTGAAAGCTGCCTTGGTCTGGCTGTCAGTCTCCGCCAAGCCGTCGGCCTGAGGACCGACGCCGAGTTCCTTCAGGTTGTCGAAGTCATCCCTCGTCAAGTAGTAGCTGTCCATGAGCTCAATGATATCTCCGATGCAATCCTTGCCCTCAAACGACAAGCGCTTGACGAGCTGGTACCATAGAACAGGTAGGTATTGCTGGCGGATCTCGTTGGCATCGCCGGATGACTTGAGCTGCATGTGCGAGTGGAGTTCACGGTTGAAACGGCTCAATTTGCCGAACTTGCTGTTGTTTCCAAGCCATGTGGTAAAACTGGTCCCCATTATCATCCCAGAGACGAAGCTCGACGGCCGGACCGTGCTGAACACAGCATGTGTGGGCATGAGGCTCCACTGCTGCTGAGATCCGTGAATCATTTTGTCGACAAGGTCCCCGTCGCTGATACTCTCTGCCGCCTGATCGAAAAGCTCCAGGAGCTTCAAGTTCTCTTCACGTTTGTTGTACCCCTTGCCGCTCAGTCCCGACGGTTTAGCCTTGAGATAGTTTTCCTGGATCATGAGAGGAGTGAACTCGTGGTCATTGAAATACAGCTCAATCTTGTCGTTCAAAGTGGCTTTGCTTGCGGGCCCAAAGAGACCGCCACCGAGTAGTTTCTGGCAGATATCCCACGGCTTGAGGACGACATGCTTCTCCCATGCCTTGGACATGGATTTGCTTTTGTCGAAGTCCATGGTGGGCTGCTTGGATGGCTGGTCAAGGAAAGGGTCACGGGCTTGGTCGAGCGTCTGGTCAAGCTTGATAGTGGCAAGCATGTTGATAATCTGCCTGATATCCTTGTTGCTACCCTCGATGAGAGCATCGACAACCTGGACGGGTAGCTTCAGACCCTCGCGATGACAGATGGTCATGATGCGCGAACGGACCTGGTCCACAGTTGGTCGCCGGAACACCACATCGGTAGTGACGAAATCGAAAGGCTTCATCTTCGGCAGCTTGCGATCGTTGCAGATCAGCACTAGAGGCACCTCGGTCTTCTTGCACAGCTTCGCAAGAGCACCAACACCGCCTCGATCACCTGCTGACATGCCGTCGACTTCGTCCATGATCAAGACAATGTTCTTCTTGCCATCGTCCAGCTTTTTACCATCGCCAGCGAAGTAGCCGAGGAGGGACGTGTTGGTCATTACTTCACTCACACCATTCTCGACCAACTTCTTGCTTCTATTGTCACTCGCATTGCTCTCGATGACGTCGTAACCTGCCAGCTTGGCTGCAAGATGTGCAGCAGTCGTCTTGCCAATGCCAGGTGGTCCGGATAGGATAAGGGCCCTCACTCCGCCCATGCCATCAGCGCCACGCCTCTGAAAGTCGTATTTCCGGCTCTTTGACCAACCTGCCAACCACTTTTGAATCTTCTCGACGTTGGTCTTGTTTCCACAGATGTGGCCCAACTGAGTGGGGGCATACTTTGTCGTCCACAGTTGCGAGCTAGGGTCCACTGCAGCTTTCAGAGTGATGCCGCGGGCGGCGGCGGCTTTCTTGCTAGCTTTCTCAGCCTCGGCTTGGCGGGCCTTCTCCTCCTCCTCGAGTGCAGCAGCCGCTTCCTTGATTTTCTTCAAGTCCTTTGCCCGCTTCTCCTTGGCCTTCTCTGCATTGTTGCCGGATCCACCGTGAGCGCCACTTTGGCGGATGATTTCGAAAAGACCGTGCTCATCGATAGTCTTGATCCCGATCTCCCTAATTTTCTTGATCTTCGACGGGCCAGCATCATCACCCAAGACAACGAAGGTAGTCTTCTTGCTGGGTCCAGTGGTTACCTTTCCACCGTAACGCTTGATCAGCTCCTGCCCTTGCTCCCGGCCAAGAGTTTTCAGCTGCCCAGTGAAGACAAAGGTCATGCCCATGAGGCAATTTTCCTTTCCTTCTGGAATTTCGACCATGCCCTCCATCGGAGCAGGTCCTGAGTTGGCAGGGCCTTTCCTGAAGTCGAAATTCGCAGCGGGTGCATCAGGGTCTGGTGATGGTAGCCTGACAGTAGGGATGGAATCCAGAAGAGCCTGGAAAGCAGTATTCTCCGGCTCTGGCTCCTTCTTCGGGGCGCGGGGCTTGGATACAGCAGCCTTCTTTCGAGGAGCTCTGTCGTCCTCGTTTAAGTCAGACTCGGGCGATTTTCGCTTCCTGGCAGTGGTAGCCTTCTTCTTCGGAGCCGGCAAGACGTCCTCATCGTCGTCATTATCGTCTGACCCCTCGATCTTTGCAGGTCTGCCACGAGGAGCATCACGCTTGGCCTTCGGAAGGATCTCCTCGTCGCTTTCCTCTCCCTCGTAATCGTCATCCTGCCTCTTGTTTCCGCCCTTTGCAGTAGCAGCGAAGATATCGTCTGCGTCGTCGCCATCGTCCATGTATGCATCTCCGTCATCATCGAATTTGAGCTTGCTGTATGAAGTAACAGCCTTGGGCTTTCCTGGGGACTTTCCATTCGCAGCCTGTGTGGCCTTGGCTCTGGGGCTTTGTCGGATTGGGGCTTGCGAGGTTGACTTTTTGGGTGCAGCTGTCTTGGGCGTTGGTGTCGCCTTTGTGAAGTAATCATCCGCAGTGATCTCCTCAATCTTCGGAGCTTTCCTCGGAGCGGGCTTCTTGGGTGCAGACATCTTCGGCTGGACGCCAGGCTCATCGTCATCGCTGTCCTCGACGACTTTCCGAGGTCTTCCCCGGCCTTTCTTGGGCGGCTCCTTGGACGCAGCTGGCTTCTTCAGAGCAGCGCCACCCTTGGGGCCAAAGAAATTCCGTATGTCCATTTTCGAAATCAACTCAGCATCAATCACGTTTCAGAGTGGACTGGTAGAAGTTGTTGTATTGGTGGGTGAGATTAGTCGATGACGTTTGCAGGACAGAGGGAAGTAGACGGGGGCAGGAAGTGAGACGCGACTTGTAGAGCGGCGCGTTCCATTGCAATAAGGCAACCCCGGTCGGTACCTAGGGTGTACTGCAGTATGCAGTACCTGGGAAGATGGGAGAGAGTAGTGGCCTCGCTGCCTGGTTTGCACAGGCCAGCGTTTGTATGCTGTAAGTGCTATTTCATATGTCATGGATAACTGTCAGGCCATACATTTGTAAAAAAACGGGTATGTTCGTTTGCTTTATGCCGGATGTTTGATAGAGTTGAATGCTAGTTGAAATTGTAGCTGCCGTGTACGCTGAACCACTTATGCCAAGACAACCTTGGAAGCACTCAAAGCTCGGGCCAGCAACCGACTTTGCTCCGGGCCGTATGCAGCCTCGGAAAATCGTCACCACCACTGCGCCTTCTCGGGATTCGCGACCGGGAAACAGAAAGGACGCAGCCGCCAAGATGAACCAAAACGCTGCATCAGTCCTCGCTGCCCTTCGAGGGCTGAGGCTCTCTCCCGCCACGCCACTCCAGCCATTCCTCCACCCCGCGATAACGACCTCGCTTGCCCCCCATGCCAGAACATTCACGACGACGACGCCTCGATTAGGCTCATGGCTTGAGCCATCGATAGACAGAACAAAGTGCGTAAATCACATGCCCGCAGAGTCTTCCTCCCCCGGGGTGTTGCCATGCCCGATTGCGTGTGTTGACTCGATGACAGGAAGAAGATGCGGGGCAGGCCACGAGTAGCCACGGGGGGCTCGATTAAGGGAACGACGATCATGGTTGGGGACTACGGCCTGCGCATGATCGATCACCACAGGAGGATAAGCGCGGCGCAGCTGAAGCTTGCCGAGACGACCATCAAGACGAGACTGCGTGCACAGAGGTATCGGCTCTACGCGAGGGTGAACTGCCACGTCGGTGTCTACACCAGCGGAAACGAGGTGGGTTGCGCTCTTGCGCCGGATGAGCTCACCACATCGCTAACCGGGTTGTTAGATGCGTATGGGCAAAGGAAAGGGATCGTTCGATCACTGGGCATCAAGAGTAGCAGTCAACAGGGTGTTGTTTGAGATCAAAGGAGATTTGCATGAGCAGATCGTGAGAGACGCCTTCCGGCTGGCGGGAAACAAGCTTCCAGGGCAGTACGAGTTCATCAAGAAGGGTGCAGCACCGGTTCTGGGCATTACAAAGTTGGAAGGCGGGGTGACAGTTGAGACGCTGAAGAGGCCATGGAAGCGGCTGGCTACAGCAGAGAAGCCAGAGGTCACGCCGGCAGTCATGACAATCCCGGCATCCGTTCCTCCAACACAGCCAACACCGTAGTATAGGTGGACTTGGGAAGGGGCAGGATGAGTGTACGAACGATTGTACAGTGCATACACTTAAAGGCCGTGTTGTTGTCCTGGGCACCATTACGAGCACGGGGTGAAAGACTGGTTGCTATCCAGTTGGGACTTGGGCAGGCTGCAGTCCAAACAAAACAGATCACAAAGTGCTGGGAGATATAGAGGCATATCTCTTCCAATGACCCTGTACTCCGCGGACGACTGACTACTAGAACACAAGTGTATGCCATGTTCAATCCGACCACAGATTTCTAGCCCGAATGCAGGCCTTTAAGTTGAAGAAATCCACCTCGAATGTTGTGGGAGTGGCATACATAGTACTGAGGATGATCGCCCTGGGGCAACCGCCGCGTGGGGCCTGGCGGGGGTTAGGGTCCACGTCACTTCAGTTCACATCCAGGACGCGTAAAGTCGCGTCGAGCCTCCATTCTCCCCGGAAAGCATCCAGCTACCACAACACAATCAGTATGGCCCTCATTGTCGACAAGCATCGACCTAGGTCTCTGGACCAGCTCACCTATCATTCAGAATTATCGGAACGCCTACGATCTCTCGTACGTTTGTGCGTTTCCAACTCAGGGATATGCACTGACATTGGGTAATACCTAGGCACAAAGCGGCGACTTTCCTCACCTACTCGTATATGGGCCTAGCGGAGCCGGCAAGAAGACTCGCATCAATGCGACTCTGAAAGAGCTCTACGGCCCGGGCGTGGAGAAGATCAAGATCGACGCGCGCGTGTTCCAGACCACCTCCAACCGCAAGCTTGAGTTCAACATCGTCGCGTCTGTGTACCACCTCGAGATCACGCCCAGCGACGTGGGCAACTACGACCGCGTGGTCGTACAGGACCTTCTGAAAGAGGTGGCGCAGACGCAGCAGGTTGACACGGCGGCCAAGCAACGCTTCAAGGTCGTCGTGATCAACGAGGCCGACCACCTGACGCGCGACGCGCAGGCCGCGCTGCGCCGCACCATGGAGAAGTACAGCCCGAACCTGCGCCTGATCCTGCTCGCCAACTCGACGGCCAACATCATCGCGCCGATTCGCTCGCGGACGCTTCTGGTGCGGGTCGCGGCGCCGACGCATGCGGAGATCTGCGACGTGCTGGCGGCGTCTGCGGAGAGGGAGAACTGGAAGCTGGTCAAGGGGCTGCACGACCGGATCGCGAAGGAGAGTGGGCGCAACCTGCGCCGGGCGTTGCTGATGTATGAGGCGGTGATGGCACAGAAGTATGTCACTCCAGATGGGTGTGCGCCGTGGTTGATGGGGATGGGTTCGATGACTGACGTTGAACACCGCGACAGTGAGACGGTCACCGACACAACATCAATACCACCCCCCGACTGGGAGGCGCTGATCGAACAGATTGCCAGGGAGATGATGCAAGAACACACACCAGCACAGATACTGGTTGTCCGGGCGAAGCTTTACGACCTCCTCACACACTGCATTCCGGCTACGACCATCATCAAGGCACTTACGTTTAAGCTTGTTCCGAAAATCGATGAAGCGCTGAAGAGCGAGGTGATCAAGTGGTCGGCCTTCTACGAGCACCGGTGCAAGACAGGCTCTAAGGCCATCTTCCATCTTGAGGCATTCGTAGCCAAGTTCATGAGAATACTAGAGATGTACCTGATGGAGATGGCAGATTTCTGAGGTGTTTGGTTTGCAGTCTGGACGGCAGTCAACAAATTTCGGGAAGCACGACATGGCTAGATTGGTGCTTCGGGCAGCATCAACTTGGGCACTTGGGCCGCTTCAAGCAAAAGAGGCATGGGCCTTACCAGGTATCTTCCGCCACCCATGAAAGGCGTTTCGGATGGAGGCGTTTGCATAGGTCGCAAAACAGAGCCCGCCGGCTGGGAAGGTCCTAGTGGAACGCATCCCTTGATTCTGAGCGAGCAGTCTCGATTTGGCCCAGGCGAGCAGCCATCTTTGCTGCAGGAGACAGCTCGAGACACAACCTGCCAACGCCCGCATACGAGGCTGGGGTGGGCGCGGATATCCCGCGCATCAATTTTTCAGGCCCACTTCCAGGCTTCAAAGTGAGGGCATAGCGTGGCAGCTCCGTACTTCCCATATCTCTTGTCGATCTCACTCAACGATTGGAGCGTTCGGGGTTTCCCAGGCGCTGAGCTGTATGGCACCTGGGTAAAGGCTTCTTTTTTCCTGCCTCGTAGGTGCAGCATCCCTGCCCGCCCCTCGAGGCCGCCCGTGAGCGCAATTCCCGAGTAGATTTAGTGCGGTGCACGGCGCGCAAGAGGGGCCGTGCCTGACGGGGTGCGCCCGAAAGCCCTCCTCCGTGTGGGTACTTGTTCACCTCGGAAGAACTCATCATGAAGCCTTGTTTTTTGCAATAACCGAGTCTTCCCGTCGAACCTGGTTTGAATTCTACGGCATTATGCTTCTGCCGAGTGCAAACCAGGAAACAAGGCTAAACTTGTGGGGTCAAAGCGCATCCGCGCGTAATACTAACAGATCCTTACTATTACACCACAGCCCGAAGCGGCTGGGCCATCCTTGGTCCGTTTTCCAGGGTAGGGCTCTCAGCCGCAAACAACCTTCCCCAGACTGAGGGAGACGGACTGCGGGAAAGGCTTGTGTGGTTGATGTATTGGTGAATGGCTCGCGCCCGGGCCAGCCTATCAACAAGGCCAGTGGCGCAATATGTGGCCAGCGGCGCGGGCAGCCCAAGAGATAGTGCGGCTGCAGGGCGAGAAGTGGCGGAGTGTTGGAGAAGAGGTCGAGCAGGTTGCTGCGTGTTTGTTCTCGGGCAGGGGCTGAGGGTGTGATCGCGTCAGCATGTGCCTCATGGCTCTTTCCCTCTTTGTGGGTCCGGACAGACGGAAGAATGATGCAGGGCCGAGTTGCTCTATTCCCCGGCTGCAAGTGCGGCGATCTACTATGTAAGTGGAATAACCAATACACAGCTACCCCTGCCCTGTTTTGATACCTTCCTACTATGTCCGTATGGCCATTTCTTTCATTTACATCCAACCTCTTGTCTCACAGCTTTTCTTCTTCGCTCGATTGCCTGGACCTGGTAGAACTCCTGCCCCCATCCAACTATCCTCTCAACAAACACTCGCACCTCAAGAAAATCACAAGCCAAGGTCCCTCGGTGCTGTCATACACACGGCTTCCCATAGCTGACGGCTTCAATAATAGCTGACCCTCAACACGGTATCCCCAAAAGCGAGTCCGCCCTTGTCATCAAGCCCTCCCAACGACTCCCCATGGCTGAAGGCGCACTCAAGGCCTCAGTGGTGGCAGAGGCTCATGAGGTCGACACTTTTCGTGAGTCTGTCTCTGGCCGCGGTCGACACGGGTCTGCGTGGCATGGCGTTGTATCCAGAGTGGATCAGCTCGACTGACAGGATATCTTGCAGACCCTCCCCAAAAGATGCTTGATAGTACGTTCTCCAACACAAATTATTCTCGGTCCTCGGAGATCGGTGTTGTAAAAAGCTGGCGACAGTGGGGCTGACAGGTAGCGAACTTCATAGAACATCCCAGCAAGCCTCACTTGTCCGGTAAGTACGGGGTGCCTGCACAGTGATCTACTAGAATCCCGCTTCCCAACTGACTCAATTGAAATCAGACTTGGAGGAATACCAGCGACTCTACAAGCAGTCCATCACTGAGCCGGAGAAGTTCTGGGGCACCAAGGCCCGGGAGCTCTTGTCGTGGTCCAAGGACTTCCAGACCGTCAAAAGCGGGAGCTTGGTGCAGGGCGACAATGCATGGTTCCTCGAGGGCGAGTTGAACGCCTCGTACAACTGCGTCGACCGGCATGCTGCGAAGAGCCCAGACCGTGTCGCCATTATTTACGAGGCTGACGAGCCGAACGAGGGCCGCCATGTGACATACAGCGAGCTGCTCCGTGAAGTCTGCAAGACCGCCTGGGTCCTCAAGCAGATGGGCGTCAGAAAAGGCGACACCGTGGCCGTGTACTTGCCCATGATCCCCGAGGCCATTGTTGCTCTCCTCGCCATCACCCGTATCGGAGCCGTGCACTCCGTGGTCTTTGCCGGCTTTTCGGCCGACTCTCTTCGCGATCGCGTCATTGACGCCAAGTCCAAGGTTGTCATCACTACTGACGAGGGCAAGCGAGGCGGCAAGCTCATTGGAACCAAGAAGATTGTGGACGATGCCCTGAAACAATGTCCTGATGTCAGCCATGTGCTTGTGTACAAGCGGACCGGAGCCGACATCCCCTTCACCAACGGCCGGGATTGGTGGTGGCACGAGGAAGTCGAGAAGTGGCCTTCGTATATACCCCCCGAGCCCATGAACTCCGAGGACCCACTTTTCCTCCTGTACACCTCGGGCTCGACTGGCAAGCCGAAGGGTGTGCTGCACACAACGGGGGGCTACCTGTTGGGAGCTGCCATGACCGGCAAGTACGTTTTCGACATCCATGAGGGCGACCGTTACTTCTGCGGTGGTGATGTTGGCTGGATCACCGGCCACACCTATGTGCTTTACGCGCCGTTGCTGCTTGGCGTGTCGACCGTGGTCTTCGAGGGCACTCCTGCGTACCCGAACTTTTCCCGATACTGGGAGATCATCGATAAGCACCAGGTGACACAATTCTACGTGGCACCCACTGCCCTGCGGTTGCTGAAGCGCGCTGGCAATGACTTTGTGAAGAGCAAGATGGCCCACCTCCGTGTGCTGGGCTCTGTCGGCGAGCCCATCGCAGCTGAAGTATGGAAATGGTACTTCGAGGTGGTGGGCAAGGAAGAGGCGCAGATTGTGGATGTATGTAGCCTGCCTTCTATTATTTTGGTCTTGTGCGAGTGCTGACGTATTGGGCAGACCTACTGGCAAACAGAAACTGGGTCCAATGTCATCACGCCACTCGCGGGTGTGACGCCCACCAAGCCAGGCTCTGCATCTCTGCCATTCTTTGGCATCGAGCCCGCCATTATTGACCCCGTCTCCGGCGAGGAGATCCACGGCAACGATGTCGAGGGTGTCCTGGCGTTCAAGCAGGCATGGCCAAGTATGGCACGAACAGTGTACGGCGCGCACAAGCGGTACTTGGACACATACCTGAACGTATACCCAGGCTACTACGTGAGTCTGCACCCGGCTCGCACCCCATGCCCAACCCGCCACTGACGCGGCCCAGTTCACCGGCGACGGCGCAGGCCGTGACCACGAGGGCTTCTACTGGATCCGCGGGCGCGTCGACGACGTCGTTAACGTCAGCGGGCACCGCCTGTCCACCGCTGAGATCGAGGCTGCGCTTCTCGAGCATGGCGCCGTCGCCGAGGCCGCCGTCGTGGGCGTCGCCGACGAGCTGACGGGCCAGGCTGTCGCGGCGTTTGTGGCCGTCAAGGACGGCCACGCCGCGGCGGCGGCGGCGTCCGAGGCCCTGCGCCGGGAGTTTGTGCTGCAGGTGCGCAAGGGCATCGGGCCCTTCGCCGCGCCCAAGGCCATCCACATCGTGCCGGACCTGCCCAAGACCCGCTCGGGCAAGATCATGCGGCGCATCCTGCGCAAGATCCTGGCCGGCGAGCAGGACCAGCTGGGCGACACGTCGACGCTGTCGGATCCGTCCGTGGTGGACAAGATCATTGCGCTGGTGCACGAGGCGCAGCGGAACTAGGGCGCGCACTGCTTGGGTGCCGCGAAGGGTCGGCTACATCTCGTGTTCTTGGGAGGCCGTCGGTTCGATCTGGACCTGGTTCTGGTGGAGCAACCAGTGTGTGCTGCCGTGGGCATTACGAGGTCAAGGTCCGAGATTTCTGGCACATATATAGATACGGCCCACAGGATCAATTGGGTGGTGCAATTTTCTGCAAAGGTGAGGCCACAGTCTGAAAAATGAAGATATCTGTCAAATAGGGCCTGAGCCATTTGGCCCATCACCCTCGTCTCTCCATCAAGGTTGCCTTGATTCTTACGCCATCTTCGTTCACTTGCCGGTGAAACACAGCCCTAACTTGTTATGCACCCTTACTTTATCTTCAACAGGACTGCAAGTCTGTCGGCAAATAAGTTTTAGCATCGCCATTTGGACACTGCATATGCAACTTTCCAGCCACACAGCCCAGGTATTATTCGCCTCGTATCCAACAGTTGTCAAATCAAAATTGTGTGATCCTAAGTTTTTTTGCCACAGCGCCAGCGTAACCGAGAACTTGATTTGCCTGGAAGCAAATGTTTACACAGCCATCCGATAGGAACTAGTTGCTGTCTTTTCATATTTATCATGTCCATCTGAGTATCATCCAGCGACGAGCGTAAGCAACACTAAGACTCATCTTTCCAATCCAAGCGATTTCCAATCCCCCCCGAGAGCATAGTTGTGGACGGTGGAGGGGAGACTGAACCAGCAGGTATACCGTATGTGTAGGTACGTACGTATGCTGCCGACCCTCGCTAGGTATCGCCTTATGGCGCCTTGTTTTGTGTATGAAGCGCAACGGGCCCAAAGGAATGCAGCCAAGGTACCTTGAATGCAGCAGCTCCCAAGAACGGAGCACCAACCTGGTGAGTGGGGCCAGATTCTGGCACTGGTTTGCGGAAGGTTTTTTTTTTTTTTTTTTTTTTTTGGTCACAAACCAAAATACGCGGTTGACAGGGTGGTCAATTCTACGTGGGTACCTATGTAGGTCTCAAAAGCCTGCACCCGAGTCTATGGGCAGCCTGACTGTCGTGGCAGTCGCAAGTACCCTGTGCTCGAGGCGTTGATCCGAACGAACATGGAACACCTCGTAAGACGGGACGGGCGGTTTGATTGGGTTTGCAGTCGGCAGGTACTCGACTATAAATGAATGAATGATAGCAAGACTTACATCAGGCAGGGGGGGGAGAGGGGGGGGCCGGGGACCTACTGTCGTGCAACGGCGGTGCACGGTGCACCTCGGGTGCGGCGGCGATGTAACATAGTCATCATTCAAACAAACAATCAATCAATCAAGAGGAAGAAGATGATGATGATGACAGATACTCCCACGATGGATGCCCCGATCAGAGTCCATCCACCTCCGGAATCCTCCACAGGCCAGAGAAGCCCTAAAACACTCTTTCGCAGCAGAGTACACGCTGTGGAACAAGTGGGCGGACAGCGAGACGCATGGAGCAGGATAGACGGGGAAGGAAGGAGGAGCCAATCCGAAGGAAAGACGTTTGTACCGGAAGAAACGCTGGCAAGTCTCACGAGTACGAGGATTCATCGTCCGAGAAAAGCGTTCCCCCACGCGAATCTTTCCTCGCGGAAAACAAACAGGGCACGGGGGAGACATGGTGGGGAGGAACAAGTGGTGATCGTCTTTTGGTGTTTTGGGAGCCGCAGCCAGCATTCACGACAGCCACACGTTACAGTACGCAGAACCCCGGGCGGGGGGGGGGACGAAATGCTGCCAGGTTATGGTAGCACGTTGCACAGCAAATCTTTTGTTTCCGATCTTGCTCCGGAAGTAGCACTTGAATCAGCGTCAGGCACATTCACTGGCTGCGTGCCACACAGCGCTGTCAGAACTTTCCATTGGCATGGTTTATATATAAATTATTGAGATTGTGGCAATAGAGTTACACCACGTTCAATGTAGTATCCAATGTGCTGAGGACTATCAAGGTGGTACGGAATGAATTGCTGTGTGAGCATTGTCAAAAGTGTAATTGCTATAGTGAAAAAACAAAATAATGAACTGCAGGACTGACGTACGGCCTCCGGCAAGAAAACTATAAATATACTATGATGGTATGTATGATAGAAAGCATCCTAGTCAGGTATTGGGACCGTGCGCCATACTCGCTATCACGGGTCAAAGGTTGTAGGTTGATGTACGTGGATTTGTCTATGTAGGAGGAAGAAGAAAAGTTTAAACAGGCTGGTAGTGGATGCCTATATTAACATGGTAGTGCACCAGGGTTAGGGTTATATACCCTAGGGTTAAGATTGGTTAATGTAACGATACTAGTTAAGCTTGTAATAATATTTCGCTTTTACATCGGGTTTCGTTCCAAAACCTAAAAAATTGCTGTTAGACTATGTAAAATTACCTATAAATTTAATTGTAACATATAATAATATTAAACATCATTTTTGGAGGATTTATCAATTTCAGAAAACTTTTTGGCGTAATTGTTTTTTATCCTAGTATGAAGCGATATGGCTTGATAATATGTTGTTAGATAATATAGATTAGTATATGGGTTTAATATGTGATTATACCTAAAATAGGGGTTGAGTATACAGTAAAACCCGAATTGAGCTTTATTATTAGCTTAAAACGTTGTATTTTAGTTATTTAACGTTTGTATATAAGGGTTATATTATGAATTTGATGTTTAAATCTAGGGTTTTAATTATCAATATTGATAGAGTCGAATTTAATAGGTATTTAATTATGTCGAATTATATAGAATGCTGTAGTTGTCTTGTAGTAAGAGTTAGTTTTCCGGTATTGCCAAAGTTGTTCGATAACTGTAGTTAGATTAGTAAGTTGGGTTTAAATGTATTTGTTATATAAAACTATTTAAAGATGTTATTGTAGTTTTTTAAATAAAAGGCTAGTTGTTATATAAAAGTGTAGTTGCATTATTGAATGAGATAATTAAAATCGTTTTCATTATACGCCTATAAAATATCTTCAAATGTTTTATCATTCCAATTGTTTCAGTATATAATTATAATTATATTCCGGATTTTATTACGAATACACTACGTTTTGATTTTATTAATAGTTTATTAGTGTAATTTTTGTTAGGTAAAAAAATAACGGTTAAAATAAACATGTTTGTAATATAGAAAATACTTGTATCATATAATGTAGTTCACGAAAAAAAGGTTTTATGGTAGATTTTGATGGGTTTCAAATATTAAGCCTATTCATCGTTGAATTTGCAGATTAATTTAGTTAATTCCATTTTTTTACGTTAATACCAATTTAATTGTTAACTTAGTATAAGGAGGTATTAAATTGGTGGGTATTAGTATTAGCCTCATTGTTGGCAAATCTTTAGGTAGTTACGGTTGTTGATTCAAATCGTAGATCAAAGTAACAAGTTATATGGTATTAGAAGTGAGTGTAGTTGTAAGTTCTAAGTTAGGCAGACTGCTAGCTAGTCCGCACATTAATTTGCGTGGATTCCTATTCAACCCCTGCCCCATAATAAATTGAACATTAAAGTTACTTGAATATTATATACTTGATACGTGTATTAATACTGTTATTGGAATAGCATTCAAGTGCAGTGCAGTTAAAGTTGACTGCATTGCTGCAAGTCAAGTGCAGTAGAATGCCCAATTCAATGTGAGGCACAGGGCAAGCAATTGCCCATACAAAGTAGTGTATAGACCGGCTAGCAGTCTGCCAAACTTAAAAGAAACAACAATCCACCACCTGACCATTGCAATACTACTATTACTGTTGGAATAGTAGTTAATTGTAGTACAGTCATTCAACTGTACTGTCAAGTTGACTGTACTGACTGCAAGTTGACCGTATTGTTTGTGGGTTGACTCCATTGACTGTAAGTCAAGTACAGTATGTGCCCACTTCAGACTAGGGCACGGGCCAAGTAATTGGCCATACAAATTAGTGTGCAGACCGGCTAGCGGTCTGTCAAACCTAGAATGATACATCCACCACTTGACCACGTAATACTACTGTTACTTCGATCACGATTCGAACTGATAACGTTGCAACATCTAAAAGCCTATCAGGTAAGGCCTATCAACACTGATCAGTGCATATCAGATTAAGCATAGATTGGTTAGGTAGAAGAAAGGCTACTTTTTGGTTACGCTTTGTATTGCAAGGTAGAAGAAAGATTTTTGCGAAAGTCCTTTACAAACTGCATCAGTTTTCACAGTAGTAAGTAGAGAAGACTTCTAGATTGCATCGTTTTTTTTTTGGTACTATCACGTAGCAGTGCCTGCCGTAAGGTAATACGCTAGCTGTTACGAAATATACTTGTAGATACTGGCAGGAGGAATCGTAATGTGAGGCTTTAGAACCTGCTGAGGCGGCCCCTTTGGCCCCCTGCCATCCCTTCAATCAAGATCTTAGAGTGCCCCGTAGTTTAAAGACCCGTGGGCATATAAACTGTAACCTTGGTTGGACCGTGTAACGCGACTATTTCAATCCCTGCCTAATGCCTAATCGTGCTAGAGATGCAACCTTTTTTAGTTTTTTAAAAGAAAAGGGCCTAGTAAAGTTTAACAAAGAGCGAAATAAAAGCCTATGGAAAGGCTAAAAGTAAAACGCATATAAAGTTACGCGTAAAAGTTATAGGATATGCCATGATAATAAGAGGCCCCTTTATATATGTGCAGTGGGTTGTATATTACCACCCCATTTAAAAATGAGCCTTATATTAATACAATCTCTAAACTTAAACCTATTTTTAAATTAAATGTTTATATAACTAAAAAAAACGTTATTATATACCTTAATGTTTTCAACACTCTTTTACCCTTTAATCGGGGTATTTTATTAACTTTTTTATAATAGTAATATTAACGTATAAAGGTCGTGTTACATATACGCAAGCCCAATCCGCTTGGGCGAAAAAACCGTTACGTCTGAAGCGCGTTAAACGTATTTCTAACGTAATTTCCCCCTCCTCTGCCTTTTTAACCTCCACTTTCCTCTCTTCCCTCCTACTTATCTAGCTTATACGACTAATCCCTATCCCGCCATTAAGGCGTAGCCTTATACAGGTTACATGTGGTTTTTATTAACGAGAGCTAGTAACGGGACTTATGATAAGGGAAGAGAGGGTATGAAACACGCTTCTAATACATGTATAAACCCCGAAATGCCTTTAATATAAGAAACCAATTTTAACAGAAAGTTATAGTGATTAAACGTAAAGGCGGGTGTATTTTCGTTGCTTTTAACGCCGTTATAAAGCTAACGGCTTATTGCGCCGCCGTCGCAGCAAAAACGCTCTCTGAGCGGCTTATTACCTTACGATAACTTCTTTGAGCTGTTATAAAGGCGGTGAAGAGTAACTCGGTATAAGCCGTTGTAACAGCCTTATTAAATCGATGGAGCTCCATTACTAAGAGAGTCTAAATAAGCGTAGGTGGCGATGGCAATAAAACCAGCAGTAAAGGAGAAACGAGCGCCATCCTTAATTAGCTCATTATCCTTTTTCCCGTTACTGCCCCTATTGCCCTTTACGTCACCGCTTCCGTTGTTACCACGAATTCCTCTCTGTGACCTATAACCCTTTTCCGAAAGGAACGGGCCCGCCGAACGACCGCTGTTAAGGCCTTAGTAACGATTATTATAAAGTTGGTAAAGAAATAAGTTTTTTAAACTGATTGGTAATATTATAGTAATGATAATAATAATAATAGGTATATATATGAGTGCTAATGGCTCTTATATATAAACGCTGGTAAGTGTAAAACGTATTTGTTGTTGGCGAGCAGTAATTACGACCTTATAAGGTAATGATTTAATTTCGTCTTTCTTAAAAAAAATATTTCGTAATGCAGGCGAAATTCCGGAAACATTTCAAGTTCGAAAGGATCATTTTTATATAAATATTACGTGCCCATTCGTCTGGAGGTTTCCTAAAGACTCGAGACCAAAGTTTTTAAACCTTTACCGAAGTCAGGCAGTAAATTAAGTATGCTACATGTCGTTTATTATTATATTAGAGGTAAACTTTATCCGCTTTAAACAGCCGAAATTTTCGAAAATACGTGTAATGATCACACTAAATACCCGTGAGTATATAGAAGGTGTCAGAGGGTTTATGTTATCAAGAAGGTAGCAGAGGTACTGAGTCAACAATATCGCAACCGCACAAGTAATAATCAAAAGCCGTGAGGCTATTCAGATATATAGACTGAATACTTAGATTGACAACTGAAGAGCTATGAAGGAAATACTATCTATGTGATGTTGACTGTGTCCTTATATATCCATGCCTTTATACCGTTTTCAGTACTGGATCCCTTGGATCAGTGCTGAACCCGCTGATCCTGGATCACTTGGATCAGTACTGATCCCACTGATCCTAATCACGTGATTGGCTTAGTTATTTCCACTAACAAAGGAGAGGTGTTCCCCGCCTAATGTGTTGGACTTTAGGCTCTAAGTGACTCAGCTGCACACTGGCTTGCTTCCTGATCCGCCATCATACTTAGGTCGTAACAATACGGCGTAAAACCCCTGTACCCGTATTTCATCGTAAAAATCCAATATAAAAAGGGCTATAATAATGGGTTAAAAAGTAAAAAGATATCGGATTTACAGAATTTGCCGAATTTGGACCAAGGCTTAGTTGTATACGCAAAACCCCAACGCCTATACCATGAGGATAATTTAGATTTTTTTTCAAACATACTATTCGTTTTTGATCGTCTTCAATTTAAATAAGAAGAACTATTTGACCCCGTTCGCAAAAGGTTGGTTGTTATTATAGAAACGGGTAGAGAATTTAGTATCAACTAGTGAGCTTATTCGCGGCTTTGTTTCTATTAATACCTATATATTTAAGGTTTTCTTTAACCATAACAAAGTTTAGTTACGACGCGATTACGATATAGAAACTTTGGAAAGCTTATTAGGAAAAAGTAGCGGAATTATTAATCAAAATTTATATTATAAAGGTATTATAAATGTATATCATCATTTTATCCAAAATAATACGTATAGTCGCCTTAAATCTTTGGAACACATCAATAATCTTTGTGTTCAAGACGTGCGTATTAGAATATAAGTTACCGAACCTTTCCTTAACCATATGCCTATTACGATGAATCATATACCCGTACCCAACGTGTCACCGGCCGTTAAAAAGTTATTCAAATTCGTTGATAAAAATTATGATGTATTAATAATTAAGTTTTCAATAATAGGTTCAAAAGACTATAACTGCGTTTTCTTTGGTTTGTCCGCTTATAAGGGGGTCGAAGGATCTAGGGAAAAACTGCTAAGTAAGTAAAACAAGCCGTAAAAAGTTGGTGAACTTATTATTAGTTACAGGGAAATGCGAACGTACTTTAACTGGTTTAAGTCGTCAACGTAGTAAAAAAAGGTTTTCTAAGTCAATAAGTGTACTTTTTTCTACGCTTATATTAAGTTGTGTAAAACGCTAGAGTATTATAATAACGCGAAAGACTATTTTTCTATCGGTTAATATAATTATAGGGGTTATTATTTTATCTTTTACAAATGCTGTAACGGATACCACCTCGATATATTATATAAAGGGCTACCTAATATCGTGGGTCTTTAACCAAAAGTTCAAATGGAGTTATTGCTGTTTAAAAACAACTTTATTAAAGAGTAAGCCAAAGTTCTTAAGGGTAATGATGTTGGGCGAAGTCCTGTATAACAGGGCAACCGCTTTCGTCGTAACTACGAGTAAAACTATAAAAAAAAATCTCTTTTATTCGTAACCTGAGTACTAATTTTTAGCGTAATAAATAAGTATAGGAACGACCGCAGCGATAGTTTCTATACGTAAAAGATGTAGTGGGTACCCGTATTTTATACGTAAAAGTTTTTTTACAGTACTTAACAACTTTAAAAGCCCTTATTACAAGTTCTTCAACATATATCCGTTTTATTAAAAACAATTAAACTAAACCTCTAGCAATTATATACTAGGAAATTCAGTATTAGAGGAGAGGTTTATAATTATATAGACCGGTTTTATAGTAATAAAAACGAAAATATTTCTTTATTTAAAAATCTCGATTAAACCTTGGCATTTAAAAATATATAAAAGTTTTAATTTTGTAAAGGCAAAGATAAATCAATTATTAGTCTTCTATATATCCGCCTTCCGTAAGTCGACTTCGAAACATGTAACGTTTAATTTTAATAAATTCGAGATGTGTAAAAAAAGTATAATGTCGGTATAAATAAAAACGTAGTTTATGTTATACATAGCGAAATTAAATACATAAATTATATAAAGTATTGGAAAAAGGAAGGAGCCTTATGAAATACTATATTTCAGGTCGGAAAAACCTATAATCGCCGTTTAATATGTAATCTTTACTACTCTCTTAATTGAAAAACATTTAACGAGTATAAATAAACCACGGTAAAATCTTATGGTTTTTATTTTTTTTAAAAATAAACCGTTATAAAGTGAAACTTTAAATACCTTTCGAACGTTTTGAAATGAAATTAATATAACTTTAACGTCGGTAAAAACGGCTTCTATATCGTAATTAAAAGATATAACCAGGTTTGTAACGAATCGTTTAGGTTTTCCCCTTTCGTATTAGACATTGATGAAACCCTTGGTAATAAGTTATTAAGATATTTGACGAGTTATAATACGTTCTAGCTCCTTAAAGTATATTGGAATTAATACGATCGATTTTTATAAACGTGGTTATGATAAGTTCCGACTTTTCTATTTTAATATTATAAAAACCTTTAACTATTGTTATATCTACGGGAAAAACCTTAACCGTAGGTATTTATTATGAAAGACGTAAAGGAGCACTGAAATATGAATTTAATAAGTTTTAAATAATTATATTATTGTATCATTAATTTTGAAAGACGTTTTTCATAATTTTATGGTATTATATTATACCTTTTCGTTGAAGATATTAAACATTTACGAAATCGTGTATTCGAAGTTGTTTTAGTCGTTTAATAAGTTGTCATCAATATCGTCAGCAGTTTAAAACTTGTTAAATATATTGTTCCAAAGTATTAATGTTAATTAACTGGTGTTAAAAACGAAGTAATCTTTTACCTCGAGTAAAGGAGACCGAAATATTAACAGAGACCTATACCAATTAATAATGTTATATACCTTGGTAAGGTCGGCGGTTTGGTTAAGTTTATTTTTAAGTAGGTTAATACATATCTTATATACTTTAATAAAAAAGTTTATACGTTTTGTAAACCCTACCTTTCGTAACTAGGCGTTGTCAACTTTCCTTATATAATAACGAAGCCTATTTAACTTAGGGGTTTATTACTTTATAACTTTAATACGCATTACAACGGGTTTTTCAACTGTATATAAAGCGTTTGAGTATAATCGGGCGAAAGTTCCCGCCTATTCATATACTATAAATTCGTCTTCAATATTGGAAATATATAATAAAAAGATCATTTCCATGGCTATTAGGTTTTCAAACCTAAGTAAATTGGTTTCTGATACCTTAATTCGCGAAATCATAAGAGGATACAACCCTCGCATTAAAAGAGTTATTAGTAATACTTTATAGTTAAACTTGTTATTATAAGTTAAGACGTATTATTATTATATTCCCAAAGATATTAGTAAATGTAAGTTTTAATAAGTATTCCCGGTAATACGTAAGAAACTTTACTCTACCCTTAAAGTTTATACCAGTAGTAAGTGTTTAGGTGTCGAAGGTACGCCCTTTGCAGGTGTTATTTTAAGTCGGTTTTGCCTAATTATATATGAAGTTAAAGTTTCCATTTACGATACTTTGAAATTCAAGTAACTAATTACCAATATCTGTCAAAATGTCGTCGGTAAAATAATCCTTATAAATGTTAATAATATCGATTTTATTCATGTGTAATTATAAAAAAATCCTACCAGAACTGGGCCTTAAATAATTAGCGGTAAGTGAAGCACCTTTTCGAATATACGTAAGGACTCAAGACCAGGTTACTATAAATAATTTATGTTGTTCTTTCTATGTAGCGGCGGGACCCCCCTAATTCTGAATTGGTGAAAAGAGATCATAGGCTGGGTAGCGTTATATGGACCCCTAGCCGTTATCTTTCCTACTATACTACGATTCTTATATATTAATAATATTAACTTATTCGTCCGTATATCCTATAGGTAAAGCCTGGTATACGATAGAAATTTTACCCACGCTTACCCAAGTAATTGTAAATCCTGTATTTATTTTCAGCGTTCGGTAACATCTAATTACCTTATATATATTCTAGGTAGGCTTACTTCACATTTTGAAACTTTAGAGTTAATTAAACCCAAACGGGTAATAGCTTTATTATTTGACACATTACTTGAATCCATCAAATTCATTAGGTTTTATTATACAGGAGAAATACTGGGAAACGGTGAGAATTCGAATTCAGATATCAACGTAGCTGAATCAAAAATTATAGTGCTTTTATTACTTAAGACTCTAATTACGGCTACTAATATTTTTAAGTCTTAATTGTTAGGAGTTTAAAAACTTTAAAGTTGCCTTTTATAACTTTGGAGGAACGGTGTCTAAACGCGTTTAATTTAAAACCTGTAACTTATTTTACTATAAAACTGAGACTGAGCTTATTAAATATAAAGGGTTCTCTTTATACTTTAAGAACCGTAATACCTATAGAAAAAGGCGTGGGATTTTTATTTTTAAAGTCCTGTATAACTAACTCTAATAAAGTAGCAATAGACCCGACTACCTCTTACGAGAGAGAGTTTAAAGGAAGTGGGTTATGTGACGAGACGGCGTTAATAGGTAGGGCTACATAACCCCTAATTATAAAGCTATATATAGGGAGCGCAGGTTGCGCCACATTTTAACTAGAAAAATATCAGCGAATATTGGTATAGTAGGGATCCGACTCCCTACACCTTTTTACTGGGTGGGCGTTAGTTTCCATAGATCTAGGAGCGAAAAAGTAGTTCTTTGTTAGGGCCTCTACTACTACCTTATTATTATATCAGGTTTTACCGAAGAGTTTAATCTTTTTAGCCGGTGCTTCGATACGCGAATTTATTTTCCACTTTTTTTCTTAAGGGCCGTTCGGTAGTCGTCATATGTAAGAAGGAAGGTCCCGTAGCAGTTATCATACTATAGGGATTCTATATACGCCGCGGAAGCGAAATCCTTTACTTGAGTCGAATAGTTATGGTACCGTATCGGGCGAATGTATCATAAATTTATATACTATTTTCAATATTAATCTTTGTGAAATTCAAGCTAATTCTTTCTATTTATTACTTTAGCTTTCTTACTAATACCGAAAAATCGAAAGGATTTGAAGGGCTTAAAAAAAAAGACAATCCAAATCGTTAAACCTATAGAAACATTTTACCCGTGTATTAATATGTGGGTATCGATTAAGGAAGTTTTAATTTAAATGATAATTTTCTTTTCGATTACTTTCAGAAATTTCGTTGGTATTTCTTCAAAGTATTCGTAAATAATATGAGAAATTCTTTTAATTACACATATATATTAAGTTTAGTAAAATATAACAGAGACCTATTTGAAACGATAAAGTAAAATCGGTATTGTTTTTTTCTTTTTAAAAAAAAGAACTTGTTTTCAACCAATATTCGTATAACATATAGCGAACCCCGTAAAGTTTTTGTTTACATATCTAATAACGGATAGGTTTGATTATATTTATTTAACTAGGGCGTGTTAAAGTGAAAACCTTTTAATATTTTGTTTATATTTCATAAGAACTTTAATAAATCTTCGTAAATACCCTTTCTACGCCGCTTTTAAGGGTGTAATACGTTATACAAAGTGGTATTTCGAATGATTTTAAATGAAGCCATAAGGATTTTTTCATTGGCATAAAGGTTCTTTGCAAAGTAAAAACTATCTGATTATTATTATAACCTGTTATTATAGCTTAAGAGGTAGTCAGGTTCGGGATGGTAAAGTTAAAGGGAATAAAGCCCCTATTCTTTATAGCCGTCAGCGAACTTAAAGCCGTTGTAAAAGCAATAAGTGAAGGCGTATAAAAGGTTTTCGGAAGGTTTCCCCCGCCTAATCGATTTAGATAAAAGGAGTAAATAGAAAATATGTAAACCTATTCGTAGGAACTGATACAAATCCTTTTACTTATATCCTTAAGCTCCCGTTAATAAGGTAGTTAATAACGTACGCCATAATATATAATACCAACATTCGGTATTCAGTAAAGCCGAAACTATTAAAACTTATAATAATGAAATTAATAACTTATTTAAAGGCCTTGTAAATAGACTCGCGAACTTCGAAGTTTCACCTCTACGCATTGAGCACCGTATAGAGAGACTCAGAGTTAAAGCGCTAAAAGCGATGCATAATAACATTTATTTCCGCTGGGTGTAATCTAGTTACCCGACGCTTATGCTAGGATCATTTAATATTATGCAAAGATCGGGTTTCCTTTACAGGCCCGTTAAGGGCACGCGTGGTTGGTTTGGCCTCTCTGGCGTTGTTTAGCCCCTTCGGCGTTGTCCAGGGAGGGAGTTATTGAAAAATATTTCCTCTGATGTTAAGGTATCATATATGTGTTTGGTGGCAGCACTAACAAATGTAGGGTCTGCCCATGGATACGTCAGGAAGGATATGCGTCGGTTTTTACCGTAGCTTGGAGGTAGTAACAGTATTACTATTGAAAACATTCAGAAATCTTTATTGAATTATTTTGAAAAAAGTTAAGATTGATCGTTGAAGTCCTAAATCATTACGAAAGCGATTATTAAGTTACCAAGCACTTTATAATTGGAAAAAGGCTAAGTTGCTTTTACTATTACAGATACTATTACTGAAAATAACAAATCTTTAAATGCAAAACATTTGATATAACAAACAACTACTTTAGGGACAAACAAGCTTCAATCCTACTTCCTACATCAAACTTTACCTTTTATACTGATATTTTCTAGCTATACATTACGAGATCGCTAATTCTTAAGATTGTTACTCTAAGCTAGAAAATCAAGAATCGCCAAGTTATGCTAAAAAAGTTACGTTATGTGACCCCACACCAAATCACCAAGTATTCACGCTCTCAAGTCACCAAGTTCCCTTAAACGAACAATCAAATCCCTCTACTACCTAAATTAACGTTAACTTACCAGTTAGAATGTTGAGACGAGGAATTAAAAACGAATAATAGAAATTAAGGCCTTCTGATTTTTTCTTTTCAAATATTATAACGAAAACCTTAAGTTTAAGTATGCTAATGAGTTTGTAAATGAAAAACAATCTACTTATTTCGTTAGCTAGTATATCTTCAACACGAACGATAGTAAAGATTTTGGCTGTAATACTCGCCCCTTTTAAACTTTCGAAAGTTTTTCAACCACTAAATAATAAATATGTAGAAAATGATTTAATGTACGATTATAATTAAATGAAAAGTAAACGTTAATTGATGAAGAATTTACTTCCTATGAAAGACCCGGTTGGAACTAATAAAAACCCTTTTAAAATTAGTTTGACTTGAAAAAAACCTTTAAAATATTCAATTTTAAAACTCATAAGAATAAGAAAACAGTGTTAACGACTATCAGCACCCTTACATACGTTCGAGGGTTCCACCACCTTCTAATATATAGTAAAGTTCAACTTTTAACTCCGCTAACACCAATTCTCTATACACTAACGATAAAGAATCTATTTATTTATTTAGAAATTCAATTTCAGCGCGCAACAACGCTAAATACGCATTAAGTGGAGGAAAAGCGCGTAGAGAAGTAGTTGCCAACAAGGAAAAATAAATTTACGTCGACGTTATCTAACGGTTCATGAAACAAAATAGTTAAATCTCTTGAGCTCTTTGAAATCCTTAAACCCTTTAAAGTTTTCTTTAAAACCATTAAGTTCCCTAAAGCGAATTTTTACATGGCAGGTACATCTACATACATAAACTCATTACAAGCCCTATTACAAAACTTTATCTTTCAGGTTAAGTGAATAGAAATTACCTCTACTTTTATAACTTTAAAAGTATAAAATTTAAGTTGTCAAAAATATTATCGACGATTAAGACAACTATCGTAACTTTCCCCTAAAATAAGTTTTAATATTTGGTATTAATTATTTATTCTTTACGAATTTTGTTAAAATTTGGCATAATGTAGAGAAGTATAACATCAAACTTTGTAATATTTTCAATACGAAAATGATGCCATTTCTCAACATTTACAAATAGATAAAGGTTCTATTTTTAGTTTTTCACTCACTATTCCCTAGAGTCTTTACGAGTTACATTAATGATTATTACCTAACCTTCTTAATTAAAGTGAAAACTTGCCATAAAGTTTGTAATAATATAAAAAGTTATTTTGAACACAATATCCACGTTACGAAATATCATATGGATTGGGTCACAATGAGGTAAAAAACGATTATAACTAAAAAATGAAGAGAAGTAAATACCAAGAAATTTATCTAACTATATATTTGACAAGTTAATATTGTGTTAGTAAATAATGAAAAATTACATACTGGTAAAGCAATATTTCGTAAGTAGGTACAAGTAGCCGTTACAGGTATTAAAGAGTTTGAATACATCTTACAACGCTTAAATGCCACTTGAGAAGGATTTTTTAGCTAGTTACTATCCTAGCTTACGATTTTGATAAGCCACATGCAGAACTGAGTTGATATTTACCCTTAAGCCGGTAATTTTCGTAATATAAACTGGGACGACAAAGTTTTTTCAATTACGTATTATATTGAGCGTAAGTAAAAAATGCTCTAACAATTAAACTCTAGTATAAAGTCTTTCAATTAGAAGCTATACTGGCAATAGTGACGTAAGTAAGATATAAGTGAACTTGTAAACCGTAAAAATTATCGTCGTAATAATTGTAAAAATTATTAGATATATAGTAAGTCCACCCATAAGTTAACTATTCACCTTCTAATTAAAAGCCACAAATAATAGGTAACATATTATACATAGAACACCAATACTTTTAAGTAAATTTACGTTGATTGTATAGTAAATTGCGAAAGTAAAGAGGCTATAAACAATGAATATACGGCAAATTAAGTTACGTAGTATACAAATACTATTTTAAGGCGTCCTAATAATTAGCCAATTATGATTTTTATACTGATTCACTAACAAAAACACTTATATTTGGTATGAAAGTTAAATACTTAACTTTTTACATATCTTTAACCTTTGGAATGATTACGCAAATTATACGTTTCAAAGTATTATGCCAGATATAGGGGTATAAAGATACTTAAGAAAACGTTGTTTTTAGTATCTGGCATTACGAAGAGAAATTACTACTACTACTACAACTAATATTAATCTTTAAGATACCGGCAAAGTTAGAGTTTACTTTAGCTTAAGCGAATGACTATTGCCATTAGGATCGACAATTATATAAACAGTTATTAGACCAATTACATGCTATATCTTGGAATCCGTTACCTTATTTTTTTCTTTATTTGGAAAACATAAAAATCCTTTGCATTAACATCAATATTAACTTCAACGAATTAATTAAAAACGGATAGAGGTTTCTTTTCGCTTTTAAATAAAGGTACTTCTGGTTTCATTTTGAAGGGTTAGAGATAATTGTGTTAAATTTCAAAAAGTTAAAAGATACGTTAATTACACCGACGTTCTAATTATTCAACTGTCAATAAGTTATACAAAATTCTTAAATCCATATGGTAGAAAAATATGAAATAACTCATTTCAAAAGTTATGAAAAGGTTTCATTGCCATTTCTAAATTTAGACCTAGATACATTGAAGATTTCAATTTATGTTAAAAAACGATGAAAGCTTCAATTATTAGTTTTTCTTAATATGTTTTCTTCAGATACCTAACTTATTTTTCACGCTGTAAACTCGGAAACCTCTTTTCATAACGCTAAATTCTTTCAGTTGTTGTTGGTAATTTGAAAAAAGTTCAAAATTTTATTAATTAATACGTATTTGAGTTTAATCAACGTCTTCGTTTACTATATAAATAACAACTTTGTGGCGGTAGAGTTTTAAGCTATAGCCAAAATAATAGGAATTTAGTATAAATAAGTACCTATTAAAATCTAATAAAGTATTAAAAATATCGAAAACGCATTTTCATTACTTCACAAGGCGTATAATATACTTTTGTTGAATATTGAAAGCTTTATAAATTAGGAGGTACGTTTTTAAATATAGATACAGGGCCTAAAACAGTATGAATCCTGCTGGCGTAATACCAACGTTTTTTTGTTTTAAGGGTATATTTTCGTTAAATAACTTAATTTTCACTATTAGTAATTACTAAACAAATGGCTATGTCGTAGGATATTCCTTTGAAGTAATTGCGTAAAAACATTACTAGGCGCCAAATTAATAATTACCTTGTAACTAGGAATATCGTTATGACGATCGACGTACTAATTTTTCTGTTCTAAAGCGAAGTTCTCGTGTGGAGAAAGCTAGAAAAATGGGATAATACATTTGAGATACTGAATATTTCAACTCTAAAGTTGTTGTTCAAACTATCAATGGTTTTATAACGTCTTATATAATTTAGATTAAATCTTATATTGAAACAACTAGCGATAATATGGATATTATCGTATATTACTATAATTTATATACGTAGGTAGCAATGCATCATGTGATAAGGTATACTCCTGCAGCATGCACGATGACGTGTCACGCTGCAGATTGCGCTTTCAGAGTGTATTATACGTGGCGCGGTCTAGAAGGAGCGTTCCAGAGTATTATGCTCTGGATGAGAGCTTATCATCTCTCACCTATTGCGTGAACTCTCTAAATGCTTCTTCAAACTCATTATCTATCTTTCACTACAATAACAATATTTCTGATTATTCTTCTACTCTTTTACTTTACATGAATTAGGTAGAGATCTTACTGACAGATAATGATAATAATCCAAATCCTTAAACTAAGCGAATGAGCCGATACAATCCTCTCCCTTCCTTAATGGATAAGCTAATGAAATGATAACGGCGAGGCCAATCACTGAAAATAAGGAATATTAAGGATAAAGAATACATACCAGGCTGTAGTTATAATACTACTTGAGTTTACAGGAGAAAGAAGAATAATTAAGACTTGACCATTAAACTTCATATATAAATAATTATTGAGACTTTAGGTGAGCCTTTTGAAGAAAGAGATAATTTTGAAATTAATATATTTCTTATTTTAGGAGTAGTATAATCTTTTCCTCAACGTGAATTCAACTTTTAAGATCTACATATTACGATCTTCAAGTCAAAGATTTTGATTTATTTATTTACTATCACCGGGCAGTGCACACTATCTATCCAGTATAGTGTGACCCTCGATAATATGAAAATACACACATATACGGGCAAGAAGGCTCGCAACTTGAATGTTCTTACCCCACAACAACCACCCTATTCGAAAAATTCCTGTTTCCAAGTCGGACCGTATAATCCGTTAAATAAAATGTTGTAAAAGACCTATTCTTGACTAAATAACTATATAAGGTTAAAAATCTCATTCTAAACACTTATGATCAATATTCGAGCAATATAGTGTAAGTATTTGTTAAATACTATTAGGGTCTCATAATCAATTTTATTAGTCCTCACTATGTGCTATAAACTTATCTCATTTACAAATATAGATTATATTTGTATAAGTTCATCCAAGTACCATATAAAAAAGGGTAGGAACCACTAGGTGTTTCGGAGGGGGATTTTAACCAAATATTATTATAAAGAAAAGTTAACCGCTTTATATAACCTTTATTTATAGAACGGAAATAAAAATAAGAACCTTTACCAGGAATCGAACCCTAAGACAGCTTAAAAACCCATAAGATTGTATGGGCGTAAAAGTTGTAGCCTTAGCTGGGTCGTATTACATGACTATTTTAGTCCCTACTGGACGTCTACTCACATCGAAGATCCAATAGCCCTTAAGAAGTAAAGGGCGTATAAAACAAATATATCTCGGTTGAAAACCCCTGGCGGTGGGGAAAATAGACTTTACAACTCGGTAAAAGATGTATTTTACAGCTTCAATGAAAAAATCATAACCCGAGCCACCCTTTTGCCACGGACCGCAAACCCAAAAAGTATAAAAAAATCTTAAAATAGGGTACACCACTAAGCGAGTGGTCTGCCGTAAAAATTCTTCTGTAGATAGATAGAGGTATCCAAAGTATAATCGAAGGCCTCGCTCAATGAGCAAGGTGCTAGTATAGGTGACAACAACTTAAAAATAAATAAATAAATAGAGCCGTTAGGTGATAACGCTTATAATAAAGGTCTATTTTGAAGACCTTAAGACGAAAAAGGAATTAAACTTACATCGTAATTCAAGTTTAAGTTTGAGGGCCCTATTAAGCGGGCAGGACACCGGTATAAGTGGCGACAGCTTAAGGATAAATAAATGCATAAATAAATAAATAAATAAATAAATAAAGCCGTTGAGTGCGAGCGCTTATAATAAAGTTCCAGACCTTAAAGCGCAAGAGGAATTAAACTTGCAGTGTGCAAGTCTAAGTCTAAAGAGCCACGTTGGCATAAGTAACGAGGGACGAAATTGTTAGTTGTAAGGGCTGTTCTCTGGATACACCGCTACGCAAGCAGTGCGCCAGGCCGACAACGGTCTCCATAGCTAAAAAAGGGGTCGCCGGAAAAGATTCAAGTGGTGATAAAGCCGATTAATGATGTTGTGGTGGAATATGATGCATGTAAAATGATGATGTTAAGAGTAGCTGGACCTGAAAAAATTTCTCGGAAGTGGGCACTGTTAGGGTTCACAGTGTAAGCCCCGTAACTTCCTTAAAAAGGTGGTCCGTGCACATATGCCAAGAAAGTTGATGTAAGGCTGAAGATATTGAAGATTATTTACGAGGATAATGGTAAAATCACGGGGAGGCCGTACTAAAAATCACGCTTAATCGTTTAAGAATATAATAATAAAGGTAAATACTGGATCTTCACATAATCACTAACTATTTGAAATATTGACCAAGTTATGGTAGCTGTATTAGCAGCATATTTTCTAGCAAAGACTAATGGGAAGTTTATACTTAATTTCCTTGGTATTACTTTAGCGTATGTGTAATTAACAACTAATTTATAAAGAATGAGTTAATTAGAACTACCGCAAAAATTACTTTATAAATATCTATTAAAACTGTTTATACGATAAGTAAAACCATTGTATGAGTTCGCTGAAATAGGCGTTTATTGATTCCTAAATTATTAATCATATTTCAAATTGAGGTTAGTCATTAAATTCTAACTTATAAAATGTATTTACTAATTACGTAAAATGAATATTTCAGCTCAATAAGTATATAAATTAACGATATTCTTTTCTATAGAGTTATTCGTTTTATAATATCAGAATCATATGTGATTGGGAACATAAAATTTTGTAACTATAAACCGGCCGTAAATTTAACGAAGTGCAAACATTTACATTTTAACAGATCGTTGATTCATAAAAATAATGTTAACGATATTTATATTTATCTTCACTTCCGTTAAAAGTGTTAAAGCGTTAATCTAGTTACGACGAATAAGATTAACGTAGTAAAAGCCTCAAAATATTTGAAGCAATATATTTGTGGTAATTATATCGCGATTTTATATCAGTCCAATATTGAATACGATTTTTGAATAAAGGTATAAAACCCAAATTGTACATATTAATATATACCCCCATATATAGTATACATAGGCCTAAGTGGCAGTGCATTGTATTGTAGGGTGCACTTCTACAAAGTGCATAATAACATGTCACATTACAGGCTGCACTCTTACAAAACGCAAAGTGTATCATACATGGATCGGTTTGGAATAGCTATACCAAACCGAATGGTAATGTATGAATCGGTCTGGAATAGCTATACCAAAACGAACGGAAATGCGTGGAGCGGTTTAGAGTGGTACGCTCTGAGCGAGAGCTTATAAGCCTTCATCCATAGTGTATACCTTTAGATGCTTTTTTTTTATATTATCCTTACTTTATACTTCAATATCAATTTACCGATTACTTTTTTAAATAAATTATTTTACGTAAATAAGTTTTAGACCTTACTGATACTAATTAGTAACCAATACGATCGATTAAAAATAGCCTAGAAAAAAAGGAGATAAACATAATTTGAAAACCTATAACGGGATATTATAACGGTCCTAACTGTTTGTACTTTAATATTACGACTTATAAAAACTATACGGGAATGTGTAATTACGCGGAAATGCCGAGAAACCCGAAGTGTAATAAAACTGTAATATCTGGAGTAACTTTAAAAAGAATTACTTTTAATACAATATTATAAACCAGTTAATGCCCTGTTTACTAAAAAGCACCATTACGTTAATCGCTAACTTGTATTGGCGTTTTAAACGTACCCGGGTACTTTTTGAAAAGCGTCCTATTATGTACGAGGTTATGTAAGCCAAAACCACCAAGTTTCGGAACACTTCGTTAAAACCTATTCGCTTTTCGACAATTTATACCGATTACCTTAATAATATCGGTTACATATAACTTAGCCAAACTGATAGCCTTAGCAAGATCGATTACATATAAAGTAATTAAACCGCTAACTTTACTAAGTTCAGTTACAATATACTAATCCAAACAGATTATTAAATACCAGATTATACAATTATAATCCTTTTTCCCAACCTACTTTTCACTTTCGCCCCATATTCGCCTTGTATATCCTAAATATAATACTTGTAACGTTTAAGTTTTCCTGACTACTTAGTTAATATAGCACTACCAAACACTAACAAAACTAATTTAAAACGTTTAATTAATTTTTAGTTACGTTTTATTTACGTATCGTTAAAATTTTATTTGTATTAGTAAGCGTTACTAAGCTCTATTCCGACTGCTTTAATTGTCTTATTTACTTTTTATTTATTCAATTACACTAAACTTTGGATTAATATAAATTTTAAACCACTTTGGATTATATATAAACCCACTTTATCAAATATACGTTGACTTTGCAAGTGACGGATCTGGTAAAGGTTAACGAATATATAAAACGTTGTTTCGAAGTAATATCCTAAAAATATTTATACTTAAACCTGTGTGATAATAAATCAAAATACCGGTAGAGGATTTTGATCTTTATATGGAGAATACGTATGTTATTAATATAGTTTTTAACTATTGTATCAGCGAAATAAAAGGATTCGATTTATTCGACGATTTTAGAAAGAACTTTACGGATTGGACACCGAATATGAAACGAATGGTCGATGGAATAATTTTAAGAATATTAAGAAAATAATTACGAAATAAAGGTATTAATACGACCGGTAGGAGTAATAGCCGTATTATAAAAACCCTATTATTAACAACCTAGCATATATAAATGTTAAAGTAAATAGATGATAATGTAATAAAAGGAAAGTTTGTGGAAAGATACTAATTAAGGAAATGTTAGGAACGCCTATTTAAGGTGACGGTTTGTGGTTACGAAAAGCTACCGTAAACTGAGATAAGGTGTTTAGCAAGGTTGAACGCCTATTGTAAAATGGAAACAGAATTGGAGAAATCAACGGAAAATGAAGAGAACCGTAACGATTATCTATAATAAGAGTCGAATACGAACCTTCGATAAAACTTAATTTCAAACCGAAACGGATATATTACCACTTACCAAATATTAGAAATGACCCGCTCGGCTATGGTAGAATCGGCCGAAACATAAAGAATAACCCGCTTTAGGAAACGACAATCGGCCGGAATATAAAGAATAACCCGATTAAGGATATAGTAAGCGGCGTAAAACGCTAATATATGCCTTAGACTAATGCCTGCCAACTACAACCCTTATCGTAACTTCCTATCATACCGCTTTCCTATGGATAAAAGCGACCTTACGAAACTGATTAACATTGATTAGCTTTAAAATAGGGTCGATAATTATAGAGGTAAGCCGTATAATATACTTCTTAATAAAATAAACGTTATACTGAATAATGTAAGAGACTGAATATTAAATTATTATAGTTTTATATTATCTTAATCAGTATACTATTCTGGTAAGTTAAAAACATAATATATATATCACTTTATGTAGATAAATATATTTGTAAAGTATTATAACCGTTTTAAATTCTATTTCGATACGGGAATTGATTACAAACTTCATGATAAAGATTAAATTAATACAACTTAAAAATCCATAAAGAATTAATAGGAAACCATTGATAAAAACCCATAAGAAACCTTTACCTCTCTATTATCTAAGTTCCGAAATTGTCAGATAGCTTTTAGATCGGAATATAAAGGTATTAAATTATTTATCTAAATAGTAATTAAAACTTTCTGCGAAAACCCGGATTTCGACCTTATACTTTTCAAATTGAAAAAAAAAACCCAAAAGCCATGTATATAAGCCTTAAAATATAGCTTGAAACCTTTATACCCCGATAGGCGAGCTTCGGATCAGTATTTATAGTTAATAACACTAAAATCGAAGGCTAAATTACTAGATCAGACGTTGCCAAAACTATTTACTATATTTTGGATCGAAAACTTAAGGTTTACTCAAGGCGAAACGAATTCTTAAAGTATAGGTATTAAAGAGAGAATTTCAGCAATGAGGGAAAGGGAAGATTACTCAGAAATAGAAGAAACGTATTATAACTATATTAATATTTACGAAAAGTTATATGAAGACTTACAGGTTTACAAAAACGATATATCGTATACGGTAAAGTCGACTATTAGTTCACAAACCACTTAGCTTACAAGCAAATTCGAATTAAACTATAATTTTAAGTCGATTATATATTTGAGGATCGGATAAAAGCTAATTTTAAAGTATATATAGATGAATGCAAAAATATAAGTTATGGATTCGATACTTACCTTTACGAAAATATATCTGAAGAAAACGACTTTAAGTATAAGGATGTTTATTTGTTAGCCTACGATGATGAAACCGCATAACGTATCTTCGCCGGCTTATAAAACACCGCCTTTATATATATTATAAGCTTAGACTACGTAAACGAATTGTTCGACGTTTATATAGCGTCTCAATTTACGCTTTTCAATAGATACGGAAACAGGTTTCAGGGTATTATACCTAATACCGACGTAGCCGAAATTTTAACGTCTGGAAAGCGATAATTCGATAAGTTTAAGGCGAAGTTTCTAAAGTTTTAGTTAAATAGAATAAGAGAATATCGAAATGTTTTATTTGGTAAAGGTAAAACGTTATCGTTTGGAACGATCGTTGTAAAGACGCGTTTCGAACCGATTAAATTTTACGTAATAGAATTTGAAATACCATTTTTGCTTTTATGAATTAATATAAATAAGCTCGAAATTGAAATCCGGAATACGACTATTTAACTTATTAGCACCTTAAATAGTGTATCCATATCGTTCCGATTTAAGTTCGGCTACTTATGGTTTTTCCCCGAAATATAAATAATTAAAACTACTTATATAACTTAGCCAGAATTACGGAATTTATACCGAAGATTAGGATACCCGGTTACAAAACGCTTTTTACGCCTATTCTACGTCGTAAACTATATGAATATAGGAAAAACCGTACTTAAAGTTATCTAAAAGTTTTACTATAAGTATTAGTTATAATTATAGGCTCTACAACGATTTAAGTTCTGCCTTTAAAACGATATTGACTTTAATTACAATGTAATTATTAATATTATATATTTCGATAGCTAACCGGTTTTTCATGTCGTCGACGTGGTAATATTATTTTAGGCTGCCAAATTTACACGAAACGCCTCTGTTACAAAATATTGGGACGCTTTAATTAACTATTAGTTTAACTTTTTCCTAATTCTCTTAGATTAAATTATATACGACATCATTACGGCTTTCGATTTTACCGAATGGTGTATTAAGCCTCGAATAGCCGGTAATAAGTATAAAGAAATCCTAGTAAAAGCTTTATAAGGTATTGAAAAGTGTAAATACTATTAAGAACTGTTTAAAAAAAGAGTATACGGTATTATCAAAGGAAATGAAGGGGATTAATTCTAAAGAATCTATCCTTCAAATAATGGTTAACGCTGTTAATAACACTTTTGTTCTAAGTGGATTTATCTTTACGCTCCTTGTTTTTAATTTTTACCCGAGGATTTACATAAACTTTATATTATTACTATTCATCGTATAAATGGTTGATGTTATGGCGAAGACCATAGCGGTATTACGAGTTTTACGGGTTAAGAATGACATATTGAAAGCGTTGGATATAAGGAATGGCTTACGTGAAATTAACGTTTTAAATTTATTATCATAATTTGAAGTTTTTGTTTGGAAAATGAAAGATAGATGGATTAGCTTTCAAAGGATTAACGGGTTTAAAGGCTATAATGTATTCGTTAATTTTCCAAACGGTACAAATTCGTTTCATTAAATAATGGTACGTGAATATAAGAGAGAAGTAAAAAGAAACGGTTAGGCACTATGGAACGAATAAGACCTATAACAAAACACCCCCTAAAATAACGAATTCAAACCGAACCCAACTTTAACCTTTCCCTAAAAATACTATTTCGACCCGAATACTTTAAATAAAAGCGGTCTATTTGTATTAACCTTATTAAAACTTCGTCGACAAAAGCGCCCCTTTAATTAGAAAATTAGGAAACGCTTTAGGAACTTTGCCACGGATTTATTTATTACGTAAAAAGAAACGACAAACCGCGAGCTTAGTTTGAATCTTCGTTACGAGGGTAATATTACTACCCTAGGTGTCTTATTAGTATAATTTACTATAACAGAAACCTTAGCTTTAATCGACTAAGGTGTATTTTGTTTTCAACGTTTTAACCCGGCTATTTACGGTCTTTTTAGGATTTTTCCGACCCGCCTCGTTTATAAGGTTAAGGATAAAACCGGACAACTTTACGAAAAGACCCGTTTAATCGTTAAGAGATATAATAACAAAGATAAAAAGGATATTATAACCTAATCATATATATTATAACGGGTTAATTACCGTTTGATTTTTATATTCGAGGCCTTTCTTAATGGACCGTATAACTTACATGTCTAATTTCGGAACATTGTATAGGTATATAACTAATTTAAAAACTGGTTTAAATGACGAATTTACGCCGATATATTGAAGGACCTTAGGTACCACTACCCGCTCGAAACGATTTTACATATTATAAAACCACTTTATGGCTTGGTTAAAGCCAGTGTTTACTAGTATAATACCTACTAAAGTTATTATAAGGAATAATTTGGAATAACTAGCTTTATTTTCAACCTGTATCTATTAGTATCGATAGTCTATTCAAAGGGCTTTATATCAATAGGTATGTAAATGGACGATACTTTAACTTCGTGTAACACTTTGTTTTCCGTGTTTCAAAAGCGGAAACTTTGAAAGACCGGTTTAAAAGAGAAATCCAAGACGTATCTAACGAAAAATTATGTAATCTATTTTAATAGCACTTCCATTATTTTTCGAAACGGCATTTTAAGTTTTACATTAAAAGGACAGCTAAATTAAGTTACTCGTATCGTTTTAAATAACGTAAACCGGGTTGAGGAATATAAACGCTAATGCGTACGTAACGTTTAGGTTATTTCTATAATATAACCAAAGGAAGCATTCGACCCTTTCATCGCCGCATAATGCTAAACTAACCCGACAAACGATATATATAAGGCGTTTAACAAACATTTTTCGTATAAAATACATAATTTAAAATCCAGTTTATAGTTCATACAGTTCAATATACGATTTTCAAAGCTATTTGTTTTTATTAACAGCTTTTTCATTAATAATAGAAATTGTAATTCATAAATAGGCTTCGTCTTAGTTTTCGGTAACGAAATATCAGCTTCAAACGGATTTAAGTTTCGAAAAAATATTATTTATTAAATCGTTACCAAGTGTAAAAGGATTACGAGAAATGTCCTAACTTCCGAGATCTATAAAATGGTTGGAGGTTTCAATTTATGTATTACTATAATAATAATGGTCCGAATAATTGTTTTTAACCTTGATTTACGCCTTATTTTACTTATAATTTGAACTAATTTCTTTTAGCTTTATAAATGTCTGATCAAGTAAAGTATTACGAATAACGAATAGTTAATAATCGATATTATAACACTACGCGAATTATACAAACGCTGAGAAATCGAGGAAATAAAATAGATTAAAATCAAATTGAACCCAACGAACGCGATAACCAAAGTTACACCGAACAAAACGTTGAAAATACTTATATCGATAAATACGTTATTTATTAGAGCTATTAGGAAGGTTTTACGACCCTAATAATTTATTAACCATTTTTCGCCAACTTAAATCGGCCTATACTATATCATTTGCACTGATTCCCGATTTTACCTTTATTTAATACAACTATTCGCGCCGATCTCCGATTTTATTTCTATTTAACAACGCCGTTTTACATCGCTAGCGATATTCTGTTACTTTTTATTTTTTATGCTTCAACCCAACACATTACGCCACTTTTGTCTCTATTTAAATTTACGATATCGAACCGATTCTAACAAATTACTGTTTTTATTTTACATGTTAAATTACATTTATCACTTATTAAACAATTATTTTGTAAAAGTCATAATATTACTATATAAAGTACTATATTATAGGCGGGTACGCCGGCCTAGCCCAGGGGCATTCATTTACTAATTAAAGGGAAAGGTCGATACCGTCACGTCTTTGCCGTCTTCCCCATCGCTTTCCCCTTTTGTACTAACGTCACCGACATTGCCGCTATCAACGTTATTAACGCCAATAAGAATATAACTCTACGCCTTATTAGTTATACTCTTAGTTAAAGTTATAAAAGGGGGATTACCTTTTTTACGGCGACGTATAATAACATCGTTAAACTTGCCTATATAGTATATACGTAGGCCCTGTTTTTAGGCGATAACAACGACTTCTGTTTCTCTAAACCTCTGGTTAACGCCGATTACTAATTAACATCGGCTTATTTTAATTATTCGCGACCGTGATTGTTTTTCGAATCGGCCCGAATAGTATAATTTTACTAAATGAAATTTGTAAAATTCGGTTTAATTTTATTAAAAAGCCGGCGGGCACGTAATACGGCCTCGACTTACGGCCCTAAAATTACCGGAATGGGGGCATACGAGTTGTTAATTCGTTTTTAATGGTAGTAACGGGCCGAACGACCCCCACTTTTATAACAATCGCTAACGGAATTACCTGCGGCCGCAGACACGATATATAACACGTAAGGCATATTTATTAGCGGCACGGAATTATGGACCCAGGTACGTTGATTTAATGCTTTATTAATTGAAAAAGCCTTACGGCGTACCCTAGCGATACAAAGTTCGAGGCGGCGGAAGAGATCTACCATATACTCCTTATTTAAAGGAAGAGAGGTAAAATATTTACAAACAGATAAACTTAAAATATATATACTTTGGCTCAGTTACGACAGGTTAAGCTTATAATGTAAAAAGGTTACTACGAGTAATAGGGTTTTTACCCGTAAGGATAGAGTAAGGTTTATAACCTCAAGAGCCCCCCGCTTTTCCCCTTAAGAGTTGGGGAAGGGGGAGGTAAAGGAGGGAGAGGGGAGGGGTCGTAACGGCGACGGCGAAAGGGGGTAAGGCGACAGCCATAGCGGAGCTTAAGGGGGTAGTGGCAGCGGTAAAAAGGGACGAGGCAGCGGCGACAAGGCTAGGCGGTGTGACGGTAGCGGGCAGAGTAGCCGCAATTAACGAGATTATATCCATTGAGAGTGAACTGATAGCGGCGGCGGCGGTGGCGGCAGCGGCGACATACTAACGCTCTTGCGCTAAATAGCGCCTTACTGTCCTGTTTTTTGCACGGCATCTATTCGAAGGATAGGTTAGTATATAGGTATTGGCTGAATAACCCACTTATTAAAACGGTTTGTTTGATTGAGGGAAATAGAGGTTGAATTGAAATAGGGACTTGTATTGGCTTGGATTGCGCGCTTTTAGAAGAGAAGGAAAAGAAGTTTTGCCTAGACCAATAGCAATGTATCTTTTTATACTGACTTAATACGTGATTGTATAATTACCCCTGCATAATCACCCCTGCGCAGTTACCCCTATCAGAAACCATGAAAGCCGCTATTACCAATTATATTGTCTCTATTTAACTATACTAAGTAGGGTCGAACTATAATTACTACTACAGTCAGACTTTACTGATTCCAGCCGAATCACAATTACTACTGCGATCAAACCTTACTGATTATAACCGAACTTGCTGATTCAATCATATTATTGCTACAGAAATTGTTGACTTGGATCTTTTACAATTAATATTATAATAACACTATCATTACAAAACCTACTAATTTGGACCTTCGTAACCACAATAACACTGTTACTGCTAGACTATAGATACAGAGTATTTAAAAAAGAAAGAAAAAAATTGCCTGCATAGATATTACTATATACCCCTATAAATAGTATATATAGGTCTAAGTGACAGTGCACTGTATTACAGAGTGTGTTTCTACAAAGTGCACAATAACGTACCACGTTGCAGGCTGCACTCTTGCAAGATACGAAGTGCATTATATATGGATTAGTCTGGAATGACTATAGCAAACCAAACGGCAATGCATGGATCGGTTTAGAATAACTATACCAGACCGAACAGCAATACATGGAGCGGTCTAGAGTGGTACTCTTTGGGCGAGGGCTTATAAGCCCTCGCCCGTGGCGTGCACCTTTGGATTCTTCTTTTTTTGAATTATCTTCACTTTATACTATAATACGAATCCAAATATTACTCTTCTGAATACTCTATTTCACGTGAATAGGTTTTAGACCTTACCGACAAAAACTCAATTAATAAGAACTAAAATCGACTAAACAAAAGTTTGGAATAGAAAATAAAGAATTTGGACTGTAGTATTAATATGGTTCCGATCAAATTGTATAAAGCTAAGTTAATGATTTTTATGGCTGGCTTCTCCTCTAAAAACATTAACTTATCATTATATATCAGATTATTTATAATTATTATACATAAGCATAAATTATTCAAAAACGAATTTGTAATTCAAGCAATTGAATTTATTGAATCTTTATTTAGTTTCAAAAATATAACGCGTATTACCTTTTGAAATATACAGTATAATTACTAGCTTTAACGTAGGCATATTAATGCGGAAACCCTTTAATATCGTTACTATGTAGTTAAATATCTCACATATCCTGGTGATAATTTGTAACAATTCGAAAGTTTTATTCGAATTCCATTCGAAATTGTGGATAACCAGCGAAAAACGTTCAATAATGGACGGGATGACACTTCGTAAATATTACGAAAACATGGAAATCAAGAGGTTTAGATGAATTAATATTAAAGATGACCCGACTGACGCCATAACGAAGTTGTTCTCGAATGAAGTCTTAGAGAGGTTTGTAAATAGTAATAAATTTACTATATGTATCGAGAGTTACGTCAAAAGATCACCTGATAATGTTAGGTTATACGACAATAAATAGGGAACAAATTAGGGGTACCTTGGTAAATATAAAGACTATTAGGTAATTCAAACGAAATATTTCATTAATTGGTATAGTTTAGTTTAAAATATACATAAGTTTGTGGCAAACGAAATTGTACTGGAATTGATGAGGTTTGAACTCGGAATCATAGAATGGAGAAAGGTAATTAGAGTTAATTTGGGTGCGAAATACATTGGAATTAATTAGGGTTTGGCTGGCGGATAAAGAGAGACTTTCGTGACCATTGAAAATAAGTGGTCAACTATACTAACTCGCGTGTATAAAAAAAATCCGACAATATTATAAGAGTACTTAATTACAGTCTAGTTAGTAAATTGTATTGTTTTTGTATTTTAATATCACTCGGAAATTCTATCCATATAGTGTAACACTATCTGCTACGAAATAATCCTATAGATACTAGCGGGAGGGATCTAAATTCGGGTTCGTTGTGTACCTGTAAAAGCCTCTGGAGCTCTATGATATCTCTCTAATTAAGACATTAGGGTGACCTGTAGTTTAGAGACCTAGAGGCGTGTAAACTATAGCCCTAGTCGAACCATGAAACGAGGCCTTTTTAGTCCCCGCCCGACGACTATTGATGCCGGGGATACGATTGTTCAGGCCTTCAATAGAAGAGCCTCATAAAGTATGAATACAAAAAAGTAACCCGTGTGAAAGACGTAAGTAAAACGCGTAGAAGTAGCGTGTACGCTTCGTGAAGTATTGTATAATTATTATTATTATTATAGAACCCTTATACGCGCATGGTGACCTGTATATCGCGTCTCTAAAACAAAGAAAAGGAACCCATTATTAATACAATTCCTAAACTTAAAACTTTTCTTTATACATTAACTGTTGAAACAGTAGTAAATGCAATACAGTAAGTTAACTTTAGTTACAGTATAGTTGCCTATACTAACTGCAAGTTGAGTTTATTGGTTTTTAAATCTACTATATTGACTGCAAGTTAAGTACAGTATGCGCCCATTTCAAACTAGGGCATAAACCAAGCAATTGATCATACAAATTACTGTGTAAACCGGCTAGCATTCTGCTAAACCTAGAACAATACATACATCACTTAACCATTACAATACTACTATTACTTCAACCAATTGAATAGAAAATGTTACAATTTCTAAATCCCTACCAACATTTATTAGTACATATTAGGTTAAGTATAGATAAGCTAAGTAGAACAAAAAGCTTCTTTCTGATTACGTTTTGTAAAAGATTAAGGTAGAGGAAAGATTCTTGCGAAAGGCCTTTACGAACTTCATCGATTTTCACGATAGTAAGTAAAAAAAACTTTTAGGTTGCGTTGGTTTTTATGGTAGCGTGGAGGTAGCGACGGTATCACTATTCGAAAACATCAAGACAATTTTTAACAAATGCTTTTTAAACCCGTTAATGTTAACTGTTAAAAGTTTCAAAGTTTGGCAAGTTAATAAACTGCTAAGTAAATACTATTACAGATACAACTACTACAAAACCGACTAAATCCTACGACCTATAACTTTTAACCTTCAACCTTACCTAATAACAAATAGCCTCCGAGTTTAATTTTTATAAAATATTTGCCTTTAATTCCAAGTTTTCCGTTTACAACCATCTTTTTTTTTCCCTTCGCCACTTCAATCGTTAAGATAGCTATATAAAATTAAATTACTTAGTCGTGCCAAAAATCTACATTGCATGATTCAACAACAAGTTCCCACGTTTCCAAATTACCAAGTTTCATGTCGCACGCCAGCTAAAACAATGAAATAGCTACTGAAAACATCTATTTTAAAACCATCACCGACCAAGCCAAAAAAGAAGCAATCAAGGCTTTCAAAACTGTTTTTTCCAACTATTACAATAAAAAACTATCGATTGAGGATGTTAACGAGTTATTGATTAAGGCTTACCGGAACAATGACATTAGTTAATATATTTTCGACGCGGACTTCAACAAAGACTTGAGATGTGATACTTGCGCCTTCCATAATTTCCGAAAGTTTGAAATTACTGGATAATTTACATATGAAAAATAATCTATTGTATGGTTAAGACCAATTGAAAAAAGTAAATTAGTTGTCGTAAAATTTAGATCCCAGAAAAAAACCTATTAAAACTGGTAAAAACTTTTTTCAATTGGCTTAAAGAAAAGACCGCCTTTAAGATCCTAATCCTTAAGAGTTCCGAGGAAAAGATAAAGGCATTGAAGACATTTAACGATCTTATAAGCGTTTTAAGAAACCTCCCATTAATCTCAAGTGGAGTTAAACCTTTAATTTTCCCATTCATACCAATTTTTCACATATTGATGATAAAAAAACTTATTAATTTGTTCAGTAACCCGAAACCTTTATATAATAACGGAATAATTCTTTAGTGGCGGTAAAGAGCGTAAAGTAACGGCCGTCAACGCGTCAAAAAGTATTAATATTAACACTATCCTACGGTTAATTAAAAAAAAACTTGAAGTATTTTAAAATATTCCTTACGGTTAAGTCATTTTTATCCTCCGATCATTTCCTAAAAATTTCCAAATTCTTTACGGCGAAACCTTTCACAGCAATTATACCTATACTTACGATCCCACTATAGGTCCTATTATAGGACTTTACTACTTAGGATAGAAAATTAGTTATTATCCTTGTTATTGCGATTAGGAGCGTTCATGGTTTAAATTAACAATAAATACCACCGATAATTAAAAAGATTATTGTGATATTTCCTTCAAACCCATTAGAATAGTTAATATTAATTAAAAAATCTTTATGGATTTCGCGCTGATTTGGAATTAAATTTTTTGAAATTAAGATAATACTCTTGTTAAACATTTTGAAGTAAATTAGGGTTTTTTTTTCAGGTTTTCACTTACTATTTCCTAAAATAATTATCAGTTATACTAAGGATTATTACCTAATTTTCTTAACGCGAGTAGAAACTTTCTACTAAAGTTATAACGGTATGAAAAGCTATTTCGAATACGATAACCACCTTACGATATATTACAAGAATTAGACTACTAAAAGGTAAACGACCATAATAATTGAAAAGAAAAATGAGAAAATACCGATGTATATTCTGAATCAAATATTTAACGATTTGATACTATGTTAATAAGTAATGAAAAAGGCTCATATTAGTAAATCTACTTTCCGAGAATAAGAATAAGTAGAAGCTACAAACGTAAATGAATTTAAATACGCCTTAAAAAATCTAAATACTACTTGTAAAAGATTTTTTAACCAATTACAGTTCTTGTTTACAACCTTAATAACATGTAACTCAAACTCACTTGGTACGTATTCCTAAAGTAATAACTTCCGCTATATAAAAAAAAACACAATGATACATTACGTTGATTAAAAATATAGGCGACCCTAAAGCTTAAAATGTGATCCAAAACCTTCGGATTAGAAGTTACAACCACATTGGTGCCAATAAAAAGTACAAAACTCAAACCGACCTAATAACTGTAAAAATTATGATTATAATAGTAAAAAAAAGTATTAGATTTATAATAAGCCCGTTTATTAGTTGACTTGCTACCCCTTGGCTAAACGTAATAATGGAAGGATAATATACCATATTTAATACCCTATACCTTCCAGGCAAAATTATCATGACCACATTGTAAACTTTAAAGGTAAAGGAAATATTAACAGAAACAAAAATCCTAAAAAAATCACCTAATACAAAAATATTACTCCTAAAGTTACCCAGTAACTAACCGATCATGTATTTTTATACCGTTCAAATGGTAAAAACCTCATATTTACCCTAATAAAGACCCTAACTAATCTAATATCTTTAACCTTTACAGCCGTTATACAGATTACATGCTCTAAGGTATTATACCAAGTATAAAAGCAGCAAAGAACTTAACAGGAAACTATTCACAATACGTGATATTAAGGAGAGAAAGTATTACTACACTAGAGATTAATCGTTAAGATACTAATAGAACTAAAGTTGGTTTCGACTTAAGGGAATAACTATCATTATTAGGTACAACGGTTATTTAGACTATCATTAGGTTAATTACGTTCTATATCCTCAAATCTCATACTCTTTTCCTCCTTCATTTGAAAGATATAAAGACTCTTAGCGTCAACGTCAACGTTAATACAAATATACTGGTTAAAAACGGCCAAAGGTTTCCCCTCGCCTCCAAGTAAAAGCATTTTTAATTTCACCTCCAAGGCTCAAAAGGAACGATATTAAACCTAACAAAGTTAGAAATACGTCAACTACACCGGTGTTTCAACCACCCAACTGTCGACAAACTGTACAAAGTCCTTAAGTCCGCAAGGAATAAAAATTTAGAATACTTGTCTTTAAATCCAATTAAAAATCTCTACTACTATTGTTAAACATATAACTAAGCCCCACAAAAATTAAAATTTACACTAAAAACGATAAAAACTTTAAGTACAAAGTTTTTATTAACGTGTTTTACTTGAACAACAAGCCTATTCTTCATGTTATTAATTCTGAACCCTTTTTTTATGAATCCAAGGTTTCAAAACCCCGGTTAATGAAAAATACGTAGGAAACTTTAAAATACTATAGATTAATACGTATTTGGGTCTACCTAACATCGTTATCCACGATACTAATACCAATTTTATGACGACAAAGTTTTGAATGAATACTAAGATAATGGTAATTTGATATAAAAAAATACCTGTCAAGACTCATTAGAGTATTAAAAAAATCGAAAAGACATACGCACTACTCCACAAAGCGTATAATATCCTCATACTTGAGATTGAAAGTTTCGCGTATTAAAAGTCACGTTGTCAAATAGCGGTAAAAAACCTAAATAATATTGTGGATTTTGACAGCTTGGTATTAAAGTTGCTAGTCTTTAAAACATACCCACATCTAACGAGTGAATCTCTGCTATTAACAAGTACACCCCCCAAAAATCTGTAGCCTACATCAAAGAACTAAAGGAACTGCTGAAGGAATTGATACGGCGTCAAGTCAATAATATCCTTAATACTAAAAACGGCCCTACGACGATCGACGTGATTGTTTTACCGTTATGGAGTGAAATCCTCGTGTAACAGAAGCCAGGAAAATGAGATATCCCATAAAAAATCCTAAATATTACCAATCCTAAAGTAATTGTTAATACTACTAACAGTTTAATAACGTTTTTCATAACCCAGATCAAGCTTTATATTAGGGAAACTAACGTTAGTAATAAAACCTTCATATCAAACAAATAAGCCAATATAACTCTCCTCCTTCCATTTTTAATAAACTAATGAAACGTCGTCGATGTGGAAGACTACCAAAAAAGAGTAATGTTAAGGACGAGGAATATATACCAGGTTGGATCTATGATACTATTTAAGTTAGTAAAAAAAAAGAATAATCAAGACTTAGCTATGAAGCTCCAGGTACAAGGCATTATTAAGACCTACAAAGAATATTTTAAAAAACGATAAGGTAGAAATCAATAAACTCCTAATTCGACGATTTGAATAAATCATGCCTAAAAACAATTTCAACCTCCAAAATCCAAATATCACGATTTTTAGGTTGAAGATTATTTACGAGGTTGAAAGCGAGGCTACGGGACGGCCGTACGAAAATTCATATTTTATTCTTGAAGGATATGATATTAAATATAAACACTAAATTATCACCTAGTAGCTAACTATTAAAAATATTATCTAACGTTTAGTCTTCATTTTGGTAATGAATTTATTAATTAAAATCTAAGGTAAGTTTATCTTTAATAACCTTCATATAACATAAACGTATATATAGTTAGCGACCGATTAATAGCGGACCGATTTACTTGAATTACTATAAGAACTATATGTTAAGTATTTTCCAGAAACTATAATACAATGCATTAAATTATTATACGGACTAGCTAAAGTAGGCGTCTATTGTTTCCTAATCTATTAGTTGTACTTTAAAATAAAGCTGGTTGTAAAGTTTTTAACATACGACCCGTGTTTATTGGTAACGTAAGAGAGGGAATTCGGCTTAATAAACCTGTAAATTAAAGATAAACTTTTTTTTTTGAATTGCTGGCTTTGTAATAATAGATCAGTAAGCGATTAAGAACTTAAAGTTCTAAAATTGCAAGCTGGTTATAACTCTAGCAAAGGAAAATTAATTTGATTTTGACGGATTGTTAATTTGTATTCTTGATATTGATAGATGCCATAGCTTTCGCAAACAGGGATAGGAAGTTAACATGGTTATTATTAATAAGGAAGACGTAGCCAGGGTTTAATAGTATATAAAGTAACGTGTTCATGGCAGTTATATCGTTACCTTGTACCAACTGAAGGCTTTTTATAACGTATTGATTACGGCATAATTATAAAATCTAACGGATGAAGACTTTGATTGTCTATATAATAGGCTGAAGTGGTAGATACGGAATCTAAATCAAGGGATTGATATAGTTCCAATGGATTTCTTAAAGGCAAAATTAATAGATTTTACGGACGGATATTTTGCGAATAACATAAACCTATCTTTATAAATCGGCTTCTTAATACCTTTTGTTAATAAAGATATATAAGGAGGAAATTTTATTATCTTTAAAAGCTTGATTTATTAGATCTTTGTTAAATATAAAAAGATTACATGCAATATACTAGCTTTAAAGGTTTATGGTATGATAACCAACTTTAATATAGGAATAGTAATATAGAAAACACTTGAAGTCATTACTAAGTAATTGAAAATCCTATTTATCCTGGTAGTAATTTATACCGATTCAAGGAGCTTATTTAAGTGTTTTTTAAAGTTCGGAACCACTAACAAAAAACGTTTGATAATTGATATAATAGTATTTTGTGAAGCCTACAAATGTAAAGCATTAAGTAAATCCAATGAATTGACGGTAAGGATAATACCGTTAATTTTATAACAAAGATATCTTTAAATAAGGCCTTTAAAATGTTTGTAAATCGTAATTATCTGACTATAAATATCGAGGATTATGTTGAAAATCTATCTGTCAAAGTCAAGTTACATATTATCAAATAGAGATGAATGAGCAAACTAGATAACTGATAAAGAATTGAAGCTGACGACTTATTTAATTGGAACGGTTAAGTTTAAACGGTCAAATTAGAGATCTATATAAGTTTGTAGTGGAAAACTTGTTTATAGGAATTGATAAAGTCGGAATTAGGGCCCGTAGGAAAAATAAAGGTAATTAGGGTTAATTGAGCTATAGAATTGGCAGAGGTCTAACTAGTTAATAAGTGTATAATCTAGTGGTAAACGGAAATGATTGGTTGACCACACTGGCATATGCGTACAAAACAGAAAGCTGCTAGTGTTGGAACAGTAGTAATTATAGTATAGTAAGTCAAATTTACTTACAGTAAAGTTGACTATACTGACTGCAAGTTAAGTGTATTGTTTTGTGAGTTTACTGTATTGACTACAAGTAAAATACAGTATATGCCTACTTCGCACTAAGGCACAGACATAGCAATTAACTATACAAATTACTATATAGACCGGCTAGCAGTCTTCCAAACCTAGAACAATACATACACCACTTAACCATTGCAATAATACTATTCGACCAATCGAATCCACAATGTTGCAACGTTTAAAACACTATTGACAAGTAGATTAATATGTGGATGAGCTTTCCAGTAGTACGTTGGATAAAAAATGAAGACTAGGAAAAGTGCGGAGACAATAAGGAGAACCAAATGGAAAGTAAGTATAGGGCGAAAGTATAGAAATTATACACAAAATAACGTAAAACCACAAGGTAAATCACATGGATACGATGTGAAAAATGCTACAAGAACCTCAACACACCTATTAAAAACGGAAAATATCTATTATACCCCGAACGATAAAATCAAAATAACACGACAAGATAAATATATAATATATATATATTATATATTCGCTGGGAATTTCCAATATCTTACATTAAATGTCCGAATATACAAATTATATTACGCTCGACGATAATAAAACCATAATAATACTCGGGTAATCAAAATAAATAGTATTATAGGCTTCGCTATGATATGGTTTCAATTATTACACAAAGCCTATATACAATAAGAATTCCTCAATTATCAAACTGTTAAGTATATATATATATATTCCATTTTTATAATAATAATATTGGATTATTTGCGTTATATATCCTATATTAGATAATACTTCCACGTTTATAATTAATATCTTCTTCCATGTGAATTCACGTTGTTTCATTTTATTTATATATATTAATTTCGTCGCTTTCAAGCACATTTCCTTTGACTTTATATTAGCTCATGATACTTTTTCTACTAAAACAAATAAAACTCAAAGCTTTCAAATTAAGGACTTAAGCTGATGTAACATTCTCGATGTAATGATCACACTAAATACCCGTGAGTAAATAGAAGGTGTCAGGGGGTTTATGTTAGCAGTAAGGTAGCAGAGGTAACAAAGGTACAATATCAAGAAGATATTTGTTCGTGCTATAGAATGATCACTAGCCGTTAGGCTATTCAGGTGTGTAGACTGAATACTTAGATTGACAACTGAAGAGCTATGAAGGAAATGCTATCTATGGTGCTGACCGTGTCCTTATATCCCATTGCTTTCATACTATCTTCAGTACTGAATCGTTTGGATCACCGCACTGATCCCACTGATCTAGTGCTGCTTCACCTTGGATCGGTGGCTGATCCTTACTGATCCCATGTAGCCTCACCTTAGATCAGTAACTGATCCATACTAATCCATCACGTGACTTGCTTAGTCACCTTGCTTACATAAGAGATGTTCCCCGCCTGATGTGTTAGACTACAGGCTCTTCGTGGCTCAGCTGCATGCTGCTTGTTTCCTGACCCAACCATTGTCTGGGTTATAACACTCGATATCTAGTACATTGATATATATGGTAAACTTTACGAAGATTACAACTTTAACCAACAAACATCATTTCCTTTTGTTCAACGCTTTATTTCCGGAATTTATAAAAAGGTTTTTCTATATAAAAAGGTTGCTTTGTGCTAACCTTTCCTCTACCGATATCAATCTTATTGTTGGTAAGTATGTAGGGCGGCAACGTAACGTTGAAACGTTGTAGTATTCTGACGATAGAAGAGGAAGATACTAGAACTAGGAGTGAATCTCAGCGAAGCCGAGCGTAGTAGCTACTGGCATACTTGTTTGTTTCTTTCTTTCCATGTATGTACTACTTAAATAATGTACAACAAGTTCTCGGGATCAAAAGAAAATGCAATGTCCTTATTGCATAATATATATGATATGATAAAAGGAGACGATAATTTCGAGATGTGAGGCGTGAGGCGCGAAACGTGAGACGTGAGACGCGAGATGTAAGATGCGAGACACGAGAAGCCAGATGCGAGACGTGAGATATAAAATGTGAGACGCGAGAAGCGAGACGCGAGACGTGAGACGTGAGTATAAAGGAACTAAGGCCGGAGCTGTGGCTCAAGGTAGTTGGATTTTGTCTATAAACCTCGATGAATGAGGAAAGGAGAAGTCCTTACTATGGAGCTACTATAGAGCTAAGATGGTGTAATCTCCGATTACGTGACGTGTGGAAGCGTGTCCCTATACGGCTTCCTTCCTAATTCCAAGCATCATAGGAACGTGTAAAACTACTAGGGTTGGATTTCAGGTAATACTAGCCAGGTATTAACCTGTAATATTACCCTCAACCCCCCCCCCCCCTTTTTTTTTTTTTTTATAAGTATAAAGGAGGGTAAGCGCGCCTTTTAAAATGCCGTGGTGCTATGTGAAAGGTGTTAAGCTATATTAGACCTAACGTTACTTGAAAGGTACCCTAATACTCTCTTTATAAATAGTTCCTAAACTCCAGTTTTAAAACAAAAGTTTCTTTCCTTCTTTAACTTTTAACCTTTCGTATAATATTAGTATTATAGCATTTTTTGCTACTAGTATTAACCTTTTAGATTTTAGTATAGTATTATTATTACAGTCGTTTCCCTATTAGAATTGCAGTATTAAGTTCCCTTTTTTACGTTCGTTTTGGTTTAACAATGAATCCCCAACTTATGGCGAAGATAAATAAAGCTATTGAAGATATAGGTTACATTCTTGAAAGCTCTTTGATTCTTACTAACAAGTATAAAATTCCTTACCTTACGGGCTATAAATATATATCCTGACAGAACGCGAAAAGGATCGTATTTCGAATATATCTATAAAATGACATATAATGTTAGGAAATTTTTCCAAGAAACCGAGGGTAAGTGATTTCGATAGCTACGGGGGAGCTGTTAATAAAAAGTTAAATATTAATGTTCAGTGTTATTTCTATTCTATTGGGGTTATAATCTACGACTTTAGTTATTTTTATACGCCGCTAAATATAAATCTTGATATAAATGAGTTTGTAAAGGAATTTTTTAAAACGTATTTGACGTTTAACTTTTAAAATTAAGGTAAGTTCAAGTTTTCGTTAACAGTTTTACAGGTACTAACGAACAGCTAAAAAACGTGTAAATCTAGGTGATTGTCGCAAAAAACGCTATAAGGGTACGTCGTGTTACGTAACGGAAGATCGATATCCGAAGTTAGGCGGGTTCTATATCTGCTACTTCCATATGCTTTAAGGGCCTACGGGCTATATAACTGATAAACAAGAAACTTAATGTTTAAATAAGTTTTTCGTAATAAAATAAAACGTAAAAGCCGCGGCTAACGAACGGTAAAATAACGTTATTAAAAATGATATAAAAGCTTATTAAGGTTTTAAAGCGTATTAATGTTAAGTTGGGCTATATAGATGTCAAATTAAGCCAATTGATTAAGATAGATAAGAAATTTCTAGGTAAGGAATCAAATTACAATTTCGAAAATATATTCGAATAGGCCTAGTTGTCGTCGTTTAGTTTCCGTTTTAATTAATATTAATTCGTTTACCTATTACCCCTTCGTTAGTAGTTTATACGTTGCTCTATTTTGTAAAGTAGAGTATAAATATTAAGCCCGTTTACAGATTAGGAATAAAAGACTATCGTTATATTTAGCTAATTTGCAATACGATTCGAAAGTATTAAGCGTTATGGTATTAAAAAAGCTTAAAAGCGGCTTTTAAGTTAGGTATATATAACCCACCTAATTGACTTAAACCTGCCGTTTCGGTTAGTTATAAAGTTGGATACGTCCAACTTAAGGTTTATTACGGGCCCGTAATATACTTTCGACTTATTATTTCGGTTTCATTTTACCGTCGTCGTCTATAATATTTATAACTCACGGTTAAAAATCTCGAATTTACTAGCTTAAACGCAGGTTTAAAGCGGTTCGTACAAGTTGATTTATATAAAATCGGGTATACTTTCCACCCTATACGTCGAGTTTAACAATATAAAACCGATTTTACGCGTTACTTAGTACTTATCGTAAAGTCAACCTAACTTCTTAGAAAATTTGTCTGGCTTATAGTTTTTTTAAAAAAAGTTAAATGTTCTCATCGAATCGAAAACGTTTTAAAAAGAAGCTCCGCTTATTAGCGACTCTATTTATACACCATTACGTAGCCGTTATTACTGCTTAAAAGAATTCCGTAGCTTTGCGAATCCACTAAATAAAGGTTTTAACTCTTACACGTAATATCGTAATCGGAATAAGAAAACATTATATCAGTTATATAAAATTAACGTAATAATCGTTGGTTATAAAAACGGATTAATATCAATAGCAATTTATTTTATTTTTAACGTAAGTTAACAGCCGGGTAATAAATGTCTTTAGTCGAATTAGATGTAAACGATGGAAAAACGTAAATACATTAAAACTTTTTAATTTATGCGTTCGGTCGCGCCATCGGTTTCGGGGTAAAAAGTGGTATTAAAATGTTATTCTACCCTAGTTAGGTCATAAAGTCGTTTTTAAAACCTACCGGTCTGATTTAAACCACAGTTATTAACAAACGTATGCGGAAATTTATAAAATCGCTAATAACAACTTAAAACTCGTTTCGCATAAGCTTCGGCGTTTATAATAATTATAACCTTGAAGATGACGGCTTTGTTTAAACGTTGCATAATAATTATAAGGTAACGCAGGTCGTTAGTATATTCCTAGGGTAAGTTAACTATAAAGTTGATAAAAAGTTCGTTTTAAAGCCGTTCAAAAACCAGAAGGGGTTTGAAAAGTTCTTCTCTACGATATCTCCAATAGGTTACACGTTTACAAACATCGTAATCACGGTAAAAACGGCGGACAGCGTGATGTAAACCGGGTTAAAAGTACGGGTTGAAAAAATGATAATAGTAACCTTACAGCTTAGGTAGCTAGTATAAAGTAAATTATAAGTAGTTCAAATTAACGCAGTAATAGACGGCTCGTAAATAGGTACCTGAATACGATCGCGAAGCCATAAAACATTATCGTCGTTTACTAAATATTCCAAAATCAAAACCTTTAATATACGGCCATCGTTGGTACAGATATCCGTTGAAAAATATCGGTCGCCTATACATACTACACGTACTAGTCGAAGATAAGTGATATCGCGTGTAATAACGGTATTTTAATAGATTTAAAGATTAATGTTGGTGAAAAGTCTACGCCCCTTCGGGATAAATTCGCTGTTGATAGTTAACCGGAAAACATACGTATATAATAGCAGTTTGGAAGCGGATTATTTAAAATGTAACAATTGGAATGTTCGACCTGAATAACGTAAATCGAAAAGATCATTCAAAATATCTTGGTTTCGTTATAATAATGTATAGGGTCATATATAGTTTATTGCTTGATTATATATTAATCGAAGACAAAATTACGAAAGTTGATTAAATTAGCGGACTTATTGTTCAGAAAGCCGTCGTGTAGTTATAAAGTTCTCCAAATTTTTATAATTTATTAAGATCGTAAAAGAGTGTGCCGTCCTATGGGACTCTGAGTTCTATGCTTTTAAATAGCTTATAATTTTAAGCAGCTTTTTGTCATGGATTTTTTTATTATATTTAACGAGAGATAAGCGACGGGAGTAATACATTACTAGGTGTAGGTCATCGTGGTAGTCCCGTTAAAAACAGACAGCCTTTTAAAGTTTAATTAAAATAGTCGGTTTTCAAAAAGGTATCGCAGTTAAAATTATATTAAACGGAATATAGGTTCGGAAAAGAAAACCAAACTTAAGCCGTTTAAAAGTAGATTTTTCTTAAATCCCTAACGTAATAGGGTACCCTTATGGGGTAACAAAAGTAATAGTTTAATAATCATCGAATAACCGTAAATAAAATACCGATAAAAATTTGTGAAATTAGAAAAGCTTCGTACTTTTGAAACCAATATAAAAGCCGTTTAATCCCGGATAAAGTATAACTTTTCTGGGTTCATACGTATATCGATATTCATTTCGATTACTAATTTTAGGTATTTTTAAAAGTAATAAATAGAAATATGAAATGTTGGCCTAATATATGGCTATATATATAATGTGACTTGAAAGAAGAAATGTGCGTTTAAAAGGTTTTTAGGCAATAGGTATAATTACATTAAACTTTCTATGACTAGGTAATTTTTAGGTCGTATCTATTGATAAAATGTTTAAAAAAGCGTTAATAAAGTTTATATTGAAAGTGTTTGAATAGTACTACATGAATTGCAGTAGATCAACTTTACTTACAGTAAAGTTGACGATACTGAACTGCAAGTTGAACGTATTGTTTGTGTGAACTTACTGTATTGGGTGTAAGTTGAGTGTATTACGCTGCATTTTACACTAGAACACAGGCTAAGCAATTGGCCATACAAATTACTGTGCAGACCAACTAGCGGTCTACCAAACCTAAAACAATACATTCATTGCTTAACCAATGTAATACTACTATTAATTCGACTACGATTTGAATCGACAACATTGTATCGATCTAAGGCTCTACCAATACCGATTAGTACTTATTAGATTAAGCAAAGATTGGATAAGTAGAAGAAAAAACTACTTTCTGGTTACGCTTTGTAAAAGACCAAGGTAAAGGAAATATTCTTACAAAGAACCTCTACTGTTACACCGGTTTTTATGGAAGTAAGCCAAAAAGACTTTTAGGCTACGCCGGTTTTCATGGAAATTTAGAGGTAACAATGGTATCGTTATCGAAAACATCAAGAAATCTTCATTGGATCTTTTTTAAAAACATTAAAATTAACTGTTAGAAGTCTTAAAGTTCGGTAAGTTGGTAAACGGCTAAGTCAATACTACTGCAGGTGCTACTATTACAAAAACGACTAAGTTTCTACGCTAAATAACCTACAATAACGAACGACCTTTGACTTTACCCTTTTCATCAAACCTTTGCCCTTATTTTATTTTTTTACTTCCCCAACGCCAATTTAATCGCTATAGTCGCTGTTCTAAGCGAAAACACCAAGAATCGTCAAATCGCATCAAGAAAGCCATGCTACGCGACCTAAAATCAAGTCGCTAAGTTTCCTCGCAACTTTATGCCAGAACACCAAGGTCCCCCTACGCTCAAAATCAACTAATCCCTCGCCCTACGCGTCTTACACGTTCTATACAATCAAGAAAATTAATATGGCTACCGTAAGTACTTACTTACAGGCTATCACCGATCCCGTCTAGAAAAAAACAATTAAAAACCTCGAAATGATCTTCGTCAACCACTATAAAAAATAACTCTGGATTACGGATATTAATAAGATTTTAACTAAAGCCTATCTAACCAATTGAATTGGCTAGTATATCTTTGACACAGACCTCAGCGAAGAATATAGTTGCGGCGCCCGCGCTTTTTCAAACTTCCGTAAGTTTTTTAACTATTAAACGCCAGATATGTAAAAGACGATCTAACGTACAGTCAATGTTAAATTTTAAAAATAAGGTTATACGCTGTCGCATTTACATCCTTGAAAAGATTCCATTAGGATTGGAAAAATTCTTTTTAAACTTATTTAATAAGAAGACCCCCTTTAAGACCCTAATCTTTAAAACCTTTAAGGGAAAAAAAAGAGTTAAAGGATTTTAACGCCTTTATACACGTTTCAGGGGACCTCCCCTTTATCATTAGCTAAGTTAAGCCTCTTTAAATATTAATGATGAGACATTTATTAAACTTATCGGCAGTCTAATACCTCCACCTAATAGCTCAGAATAAGCTTTTAGCGGCGGCGGAGCAGGCAAAGTAGCGGTTGCTTACGCGGCCAGAGGTATTAACGTCAGCGTTTTACACCACTTAATTGAGTAAGATCTTCAGGATTCCTAAAACCTTTAAGTACATATCGCCCCTTACTAATTTAATCGACAGGCCACTTAAGAGCCTTTCCACGATAAGTTTACTTATACGTAAAAACCTACTATAAGTCCTACTATAAGACTTTACCCCTCGGACTAAGCGACTAGCAATTACCCTTAACACTATACCTCGGAGGCTTTAAGGCCTAAATTGCTAGAAAACACCAATAAAGACTAGGGTGTTTATCGTAACCTACCCCTAATACCTGTTAATATAGTTAATATTAACTACAAACTTTTCACGAACTTCGCCAAGATTTGAAACAACATGGAAAAGTATAACGAAAAGCTTTAAAATCTCCTAGATACTAAGTTAATGCCCTTTTTAAACATTTGAAAGTGGATGGAAGTTCCTCTTTCATGTTTTCACTTATTATTTCCTAAAATCCTTATAAGGTACGCTAAGTACTACTATATGATCTTTTCAACTCGAGCCACTACGTCTTGCGAGATTTACGATGGCATAAAGAGTTACTTCAAACACGATATTTACCTTACCTAATATCATATCATATAAACTGGGTTACTACGCAGTAAACTCTAATAATAGCAAAAAAATAAAAAGTAGGAAATATCAATAGATATCTGTAATTAAATGGTTAACAAGTTAATGTTATATTAGTAAATAATGGGGAAAGCCTACGTTGGCGAAGTTATACCTCGCGAGCAGGTACATACAGTAATTACGGGTATTGACGAGTTCGAATACGCCTTAAAACGCTTAAATACCACCTACGAAGGACTTTTTAGCCAGTTGCGTTTCTCGTTTACTATTATAATAGCGCGTACACCGAATTCGCTTGACATGTACCCTTAAATCGGCAAATTTCATGACGTAAATGAAAAAAACCTTACGGTAATTAATTACGTCAACCGTAAATATAGCTACGGGTGCCCTTAACGCTTAAGGTTTAGCTTATTGGCCACAGACTAAAGGTAACAATCACGTTGGCACTAATAAGGCTAAAATTTAGACGGACCTCTTAACCGTAAGTACTATCGTCGTAATAGTGGTAAGAAATGTTAGATTTATAGTAAGTCCGGCTGCTGGTTAACTCGACACCCCTCTGCCGAACGAAACAACAAAAAGGTAATGTATTATATCTAGTACCTTATCACTTTTAAGTAAGACTATTTGTATTAAATCGTAGATTTCGAGGCCAACGAACCAATTAACGGTAATAATACCCCTAAGAAAATTAAGTATCATAAAGATATTACTTCTAACGCGACTTAGTAACTAATCGACTACATTTTTTTGTACTGTTTAGATGGTAAAAACCCTTACTTTTACCTTAACTAAGCTTCTAATCCCTTGCATACCTTTAACCTTCGTGATCGTTATGCGGATTATACGTTTTAAGATATTATGCCAGATATAGGAGCCGTGAGGTATTTAATAGGAGGATATTGGTAATATGTGACACTATGGAGGGAAAATACTATAGCTACTAAAATCAATCGTAACGATGCTAGTAAGGCTAAAGTTAGCTTTAGAATAGGCGAACTATTCTCACTAGGGATAACAGTAATTTAAATTGTTATGAGAGTAATTATGTTGCAAATTTTCAAATCCCTCTCTTCTTTCCTTCTTTACTTGGAGGATATAAAAACCTTCGGCGTTTATGTCGACGTTAACGTAAATGAGTTGGTTAAAAAAAGTTAGTGATTTCCCTTCACCTTTAAGTAGGGGTACCTATAGTTTTATTTTTAAGACCCGTAAGTAATAGTGTTTAACTTAACGAAACCGTATATCCGTCAATTACACCAGAGATTGAACTACCTAGCCATTAATGAGTTTTATAAAGTCCTAAAGTCCATGAAGTATAAAGATGTGGAATACATTGCTCTAGAAGCTATTAAAAGGTTTTATTACTATTGCCAAACATATACCTTAGCTCATTAAAGATTTAAGTTTATATTAAAAAACGATAACGACTTTAATTAAGATATATTTGTTAATATTAGTAGGGCCTTAGATTGTTGCAACGTTGTCGATTCGATAGGTCTTCGAAGTAATAGTAGTATTGCATTGGTTAAGTGGTGGATGTATTGTTCTAGGTTTGGCAGACCGCTAGCCGATCTGTACATTAATTTGTTTGGCCAATTGCTTGGTTCGTGCCCTAGAGTAAAGTACAGTATCTTGTACTCGACTTATACCCAATGCGGTAAGTCCGCACAGAGTAATGCACTTGCAGTACGGTTAACTTTACTGTTAGTAAAGTTTGCCCACTGCACTGCATGCAATACTATTCCAACAGTTAAAGTATATTACTTGAATAATAATCTATTTTTTACGTTGTTAATTCAGCAACCTCGTTTTACGGAGCTAAGTTTCTACAGTCCCTTTCGACAAAAGATAGGTAGAAAACGTTAAGGATGCTATAGATTAACACATACCTAGGTTTACCTGACATTGTCGTCAACGATACCGTTACTAACTTTACGACAACGAAATTCCAAGAAAACGCCAAAATAATGGATATTTAGTATAAATAGGTACTTTTAAAAGCCCACTAAAGAATTAAAAGTATTAAAAGAGTACACGCTTTACTTTGCAGAACGTATAATATCCTTATGTTGGAAATTAAAAACTTTACGGATACGGAGGTACGCTTATAGATAACGGTAAAAGTCTTAAACAACACTATAGGTCTTAACGTCTTAGTGCTAACGTTGCTGATTTTTGGAGTGTACCTACGCCTGACGAGTGAATCTCTGCCCTCAACAAGTACCTAGAAACTTACTACGACCTACGGCAAAGCTTTAAAGAAATTGCGAAGAAAATCGGTGCGCCGCCAGGTTATTAATACCCTAAATATTAGGAATGGTCTTACAACAATCGACGTACTTACTTTGTGATTGTAAAGTGAAGTTTTTGTATAACAGGAACCGGTTAAATAAAAGAGCCCGTATAAGATATTAAGTATCGCGAATTCTGAAGTGATTGTTAAAACTATTAACGGTCTTATATCTTTCCGAACCACTTAAGTTAAACCTTATATTAAGGTTACTAATGATAAAGACCTCCAATTTAAGCGACCGAGTTAATATATACCTCCTTTACCCGTTATCAATAAACCGATAAAACGTTGTCAGCGCGAACGACCCCCGAAAAATAAAAACGTTGAAAAGATGGAATATATACCAGAACATATCTATAATACTACTTAAATAAGTAGTAAAAAGAAAAACAAAAACTTAACACTGAAACTTCAAGTATAAGAGATTATTAAAACTTTTGGCAACCTTTTTAAGGAAAGTAATAAGATCGAGATTAACGATTTACTATCTCAAAAGGTTATACAATTCGTACCGAAAACCGATTTTAACCTTCAAAACCAAAATTTAATGATTTTCAAGTCGAAGAATATTTACGAGGTTAAAGGCAAGATTATGGGGCGGCTGTTCGAAAAGTTACGTTTAATCGTTTAAGGATACAGCGATAAAGGTAAAGACTAAATTCTTACGTAGTTACCAACGATTTAAAAAATCAACTAGTATTTAATGATCGCTTTAGTAATAAGTTTTCTAACTAAGATTAAAGGCAAGTTTATGTTTAATAGCTGTAATATAATGTAAGTCTACACGTAATCAGTAACAGATTCATAACGGATTATATTACTTAAACTATTACGGGAACTAAGTACTATTTATCTTTTAGAGACGGTAATACGCTGTATTAAGTTATTTTACGGATTGGCTAAAGCAGGCGTTTATTGGTTTCTAACCTATTAGTTGTATTTTAGATTACAGCTAGTGATAAAGTCTTTAACTTACGACCCATACTTATTGGTAATATAGGAAAGCAACTTCAGCGTGGTAAGTATGTAAATTAACGATACCCTTTTCATCATAACGGCTAGCTTTATGGCATTTGAATAACAAGCGATTAAAGATTTCAAGTTCTGGAATTGCAAGCTAGTAATGATATTAACGAAGGGTAGCCAACTTGAATTTAATAAATCTTTAATCCGTATACTTAGTATTAATACTGGCTTTAACATTCGTTAAAAAAATCAGGGCACTATTTTGGCTATAGTAGATAAAACTGATATAGTTAAGGATTAACGGTATTTGGAATAGCGTGCTCGTGGTAGTAATATTGTTATTTTATACCAACTGGAAACCTTTTACGACCTTTTTATCGCGGTACAAGTATAAAACCCGGTGGATAAAGACTTTAACCAGCTGAATAAGAGGTCTGAGTTGCAAACGCGGAATATAAACCGAGGGATTAATATAATGTTAATCGACGTATCGAAGGCTAAGTTAATAATCTTTATGAACGGGTCTTTTGCAAATAATAACGACTTGTTTTTACAAATCGGCTTCCTACTAACCTTTTTTATTAAAAACAGGCGGGACGACTAATTTAGTATTATCGGTAGCTTAATTTACTAAACCTTCGTTAAGTATAAAAGGATTATATAAAACGTGTTGATTTTAGAGGTTTACGGTATAATAGCGAACTTTAATGTAGGTATAACATTGTAAAAAAACCTTAACCTTATTATTAGGCAACTTAAAATTCCTTTTATCACGGAAGTAATTTGTATCGACTTAAAAACCCTTTTTGAATACCTTTCAAAACTCATAATTACCAGTGAAAAAATACTTGATAATCGACGTAATAGAACTTAGTAAAGCCTACATAGAGAGGGAGATTAATTAATTCTAATGGATTAACGGTAAAGAAAATCCCGCAAATGTTATAAGGAAGGCAGTGTTAAATAAGGCTCTGAAAAGGTTTGTAAACAGTAACAGGCTAACCATACGTATCGAGGGCTACGTTAATAAGCCGTCCGAAAAGCCCAAATCACGCATAGGCAGTTAGGGATATGCCGACAAACTATAAGACTGCTAGGGAATTAATAATAGCGATCTATTTAATTAGAACGACTAAAGTAGAGGCTTGCAAAGACTTGTATCAGAAGAACTTTTTATGGAAGTTAATAAACTCAGACCTCAGAGAGACTGAGCAATTAAGATTAAATAGGGTCAATTTGCATGAAATTGGGTGAAATTTAGTATGGAAGCCAATCGTAATTGATAGGGGTCTGGCTAGTTGAATAAATGGAAATTTAGTGGTAACCAGAAAAGATTAGCTAGCTATACCGGCATACGCGCATAAACTGAGAAGCCGCCAGTATTGGAATAATACTATGTTCAGTGCAGTAGGTAAATTTTACATACAGTAAAGTTAACTATACTAAACTGTAAGTTAAACGTATTATTTATATAGACTTATTAAATTGGATGCAGGTCGAGTGCAGTACGTTGCACTTCACACTATGGCACGGGCCAAACAATTAACCATACAAATTATTATGCGGACAGGCTAGTGTTCTGCCAAACCTAGAACAATACATCCACCACTTGACCAATGCAATACTACTGTTACTTCGACCACAATTCGCATTGGCAATGTCGCAACGATCTGAGGCCCTACCAACATAAAGTATATATAGACTATGTAGGAATTTAAATTATTCGAAAACTGTCTATTGACCTTTAATTTTCGTTTCGTAATTAAGTATAGCGACAATGATAACGATAGCATTTTTTCCCTTATTTTTTAAAATTTCGAAAAAAAAAATGATTTATTTAGGGTGATTATGATACGTTTTGGCACAAAGTTGTGTTTATTATTATAAGTATTTTAAAGGAATTTTTAGACGAAGCGACTCTGAATTATCAGGCGTTCGCGTCTTTCTTCAGTTTTATTGTAAAACAGGCTGTTTACTAAGTGAAAGAGATAGCTAGTTTTGATACTATTTATCAATTTTTCGTTTTTATCGTCTTTTATAAAGTTAGTTATAATACTTGGTTAAATTTCTTCGTTTCGTAAACTAGTTATAATTTCAGGCGTATTTTATCGGATAACATAATTTTAGCAATTAATAAAATGAGGTTGATTTTCTTGAGTACTATAGGAAAATCATCAAAAAATTTGGTCGAATATAAGTATTTCAATCAATATTTGGATTTTCTTGTTAGCTAACTTTGTGAGACGGCGAAACGCGTCCGAGATTAAATTAAGTCGTTTAGAAAAAATATAATATTTAATTTATATACGTTTAGTTAAAATGCAATATTAATAAGGCGTTTATTTACTTTATTCATAAAGATTATATGAAAGGTAATTCGGTTGATAATTTCTATAATTAACTCGTAATATGTCAAAATGATAATAGGATATGAGTTACCTATTTAGGTAGTTTTAAGACGTTTGTATATTTAGAGAAGGTATACCACTTATTCATTGAATAGTTCATGATTTAGATTTTCCTTATTAAGATATTTAAGAAATTAATCGGTTAAATAGTAATAATAGGTATGATATCTCCTCATTTCTATATGTAATTAGCTTACAATTCAAATAATATAATATTGAAACCTCATTTAAAACTTCCGTTAATTTGCAAAAATCGTTGTCGAGTAGGACTAATATGGTATAAGCGTTACTTGTTACACAAATACTTTTATAAGGCGGCAAATAATTCCTTTTCCTTGTTTAGATAAGCGATTTTCGTTGTTTAAGTAAAGTATATTTTCTCTTAACGATTATTATTTTGCATTCCGCTAACTTTACTATTTACGCCAAATAAATACGTTCTTAGTTTTCATACTAGCTTCGATAACTAGGCGAAATAGGATATTATAAGGCGTAGAAACCCCATCATATTTAAGTAAGGTTTTAAAGCATCAAGGGTTGTAGGGAAAAAGATTTCCCGAGAGGGCTAAATATATTCCGTAGTGGTAGATTAACCAAAGCTATTTACGAAGAAACTTAGGTATTTTACAGATGAAATACCTATATATAACTTGTTTAAATACACCGAAACTCCAATTTTGTTAAATAAGATTAGGATTAAGATGAGGTAGTTTTCGTAATTTTTAAAATCATTCGAAAAAATGACAATATCATCGATAAATACTTAGCAAAATACGTATTAAGGTTCAAAAATACGATTTTTAAATCTTGAAGTTAAGGTTGGCGAATTTTTGAATTTTATAGAGGCAACTTTGTTACGTTCAAAGCCCTGATAACTTAAAAAAGTAAAACGATCCCTGAATTTTGGATATTTGAAGAGCTAAAGTAAGGAATTTAATAGAGTTTATTATCTAAATATATATTTAATATCTTTCAGAAAATAGATTACGCTTATTATAAAATATTAAGGGTAGTTATTTCATACTGCGAACTTATTAAAAGGTTTTGAATTCATCGTAATACGGACTTTTTAAACGCCATATAATTTCTTTCATATAATACAAACTCGTAGGGTAAATCGGATTATATTGTTTATATGTTCCATACGATCTTCAACGTATAGAGTTTTAAACTATTAGTTTTTAAAAGCCTTATTTTAACGTAAAAATAAGTAATGGTAACGGTTTAACTTCGTGTTTTTCCACCTTTCAATTAAGAGTACCTTTAATTGAATTGACTAGTAAATTAATAGGTTCTTAGTTGTGTTATATATCGGAAAACCCATCGTAAATATTTTCCAGTTTATATATATTAAAAACGTTAGTGAAATTAACGAATGACTTATATTTAGTTTCAAATATTAGGATATTCTAGGGTGTTTTAATATAGAAGGAAATCAGAAACTCCTTAAAACGAGGTTTATCTCATTATTTCACGAGATTTGAGTTTCGCGCGTTGTCCATAGATTTTCTAGTGTTTTAAATAATGTTGAAGATTTCATTCAAAAATGGGTTGTTAAACTTCGGGTTAACGAAAATCTCTAAAAAGTGGAAAGGTTATGTTTTTTTATTATCCCAGCTGTGTGAAAACTCAATTTGAGTTCCAATTTAATAAATATTGTTTAAAGCGAACTTGTTTTGTTAATGGAAATAAATACTATATAATATTTACCAATTGCCTCGCGAGTTAGCTACGTAATTTCAAAGGCTATGTTTTCCAATTCAACAGCTTAGATTAACGCTTTAACAGTTTATTCGTGTTCTTAAAGAAGTAGGTGATATTTTTACATTCGAAAATAATACCTAGGCGTATATATTTAAAAACCGTAATTAGCGTATCCGTAGGGTTATAAAGCTCAATAACGTCAGGTTTATTGGAATTTACGATATCATTTAACACGTACGGATATTGAGCGGTATATATATATAAACGTCCTTTAAAAATATCGGTATATTCGACTAGAAAATAAACGTTTTATCCCGATAAAATAATGTTATTAAATATTTGAGTAAGTACTTTACTAGCTATCAAATTCAAAGCCTTTTTATAAACAGTGAAAGGTAATTTGAAATAAGTATTTTCAAAGTCAATAATATTTTTAGATATAAAAATTTCAATATTACGAGGATTTGACTAATTGTTGGAAAAAAAAAAAACCTACTTTAAGGCGATCAATAATTTACGCTTTTATGGTTTCTCAAAGGATACTAAATGCATTATTCGACTTATAGTTATAAATTAAAAACAAAAATCAAGCTTTGGTAATCAGGTTTACCGTAAATTCTATAATACCCGAAATAATTTCGCCCAGTGTGACGGTAGTTTCGATATAATCATGGAAATACCTCTTAAGCCACAACCTAGCTACGAAATATTGATTAACGTACGTATTGAAATAAAAAGTATAACTTAGGCTAAATGAAATGGTATGAATAGTTATATAGTTATTAAAAGGAAGCGAAAATTTCTTATAATTATAGCTATTTCCATATAAACGGATTTAGTTATAATAACTTTTAAATTTTATATAAAGTTAGCTACTTTCTAGTTAAAAGATATTTTTATATTCATATATTGGATTCTTCGTTTTATAACTCATAGGGATAACTTCTTCGTTTTGCGGCAAACCTTTAGATATTTAAAAAGTATATTATGAAATTCGTACTTATAAATATAATTATCACAGGTCCAACGACTTGTCAACGTAGAACAACTGATGGTTTCGTTTATAAAGCCTATTTTCCTTGCTTACAACAAATAAAAAGACCAAGTATTACTTTACTTTAACCAGTTGGTTTTCGTGTTATATTAAATTTTATTCATTTATTCACGTTGGCGGCTGCGATCTTGGTACCGGTTACGGTTACAGCCACTTTTATTATCGCAACGGCGATTATCGCGGTCGTCGCGGCGATTATTGTCGCGCCGCTTCTTGCGAGGTTCGTTACGTACTTTGCGAGGCTTATGCTCGTGATCACGAACACGATAACCATTTTTGCTAAAATCCTTTTTATACCTTTTTTGGTGTTTGTATTCCGGTTTTAATTTATTTTAAAACGTGTGTAAGTCGTATCTTTAACGTCTGTTTCCAAGAGTAGGTTGGTATAAAATATGTCAACGGTTTGCAACCACTAATAAAATGGCTTTAAATTTCTTGATTTTAATTATATATTTTTATTGTTGGTAGGTCTTTATCGTTGCAACTTAGTCGATTCAAGTCTCTGTAGTCGAAGTAACTGGTTCTGCATTAATGTTGATTGAAAGTTAGATATGGTAAGTTCTAAGTTTGGTAGACCGCCAGCCAGTCTGCACACTAAGTTGTATGGTCAAAGACTTTAGCTTGTGCCCCACTTTAAAGTGAATACGTATTGCACTGCACTTGCAGTGCAGTGTATTCAAATCTCATAAACTGCAGTCAATTTGCAGTCCGTATAATCAATTTTACTGCAAGTAAAGTTGACTTAGCTGTACTATATTTAATTGTTATTTCAATACTAGCGGCTTTTGGTTTTTTGTTTGCATGCTAATGTAGCTTGCTATCAATTGGTTGCAACCTTTGAAATCACTCCTTAATCCACAAGCTAATAACAAACTAGATCCCTGTTAATTTCGATTAATCTGTACTGAAATCAACCTTAATTACGGACCCTTTTAACCCTTTGCTCCACCCCTTTGAGACATCCATTCTTTAAATCCCGTATATAGGTCTTTCGCTACGAACTTATACAAATTAGGTACGCTACCAATTACGTATCTTTTGCCAGTAGTTTAAACTACTGTCATTAGCACCTTGGTTACCATTGCTATTAATGTTACTACCCTGACAGTTATCAAATTTACTAGGATAACTTTATTTCTTCACGTTACATACTGAGCAATTTACGTAATCCTCGATTCGTACGGTTAACGTATTACTATTTACAAACCTTTCTAAGGCGTTATTAGGTGTGACCTTAGTTATAGTGTTAGCGGGGTTATATTTACCATTGATTTACCGGAATTTATCGATTTCCTAGTCTTCGTATACCTCCCTTAAAGCCATTACTATTGGTAGGCCTTAGACGTTGCAACGTTGTCGATTCGATTGGTCGAAGTAACAGTAGTATTGCAGTAGTCAGATGGTAGATGTATTGTTCTAGGTTTGGCAGACCGCTAGCCGGTCTGCACCGTAATTTGTAGGATCAATTGCTTGGCCCATGCTTTAAAGTGCAGCATACTGTACTCGACTTACACCCAATGCGGTAAGTCCGCACAAAGCAATACTTGCAGTACGGTCAACTTTACTATAAGTAAAGTTGACCTACTGCACTACATGTAATATTATTCCATCACTGGCGGCTTTTTAGTTTATGTACGTACGTCAGTGTGGTTGACCAATGTTTTCCGATTAACACTAAACAGCGGCCTCGTACCACCTGTTAATTCCAATTGACTTCCATACTATATTACACCCAATTGCATGCAAATTAACCCCATTTGACTTTAATTACGCCGTTGCCCCTAAGGTCCAAGTTTATCAACTCCTACAAAAATTTCTTTCGCCATAACCCTTTGCAAGCTTTCACTTTAATTGTGTCACTTAAACAAATCACCATCATTAATCCTCTAGTAATCTTCTAGTTTGCTAGCATATCTCTGTCCATCATTACATAACTTGAGGCTTTCCGGGCGGCCTATCTACGTAGCCCTCGATACGTATAGTTAGCCTATTGCTATTTATAAACCTTTTCAGGGCTTTGTTTAATGTTACCTTTGTTATAGCATTTGCGGGGTTGTCTTTACCATCGATTCATCGGAACTCCTCGATTTCACTCCTTTTGTAGGCTTTTTGGAATGCCATTACGTCGATTATCATGCGCTTTTTACTGGTGGTTCCGAGTTTTAAAAGGTATTCGAAAAAGCTTCTTAAATCGGTACAAATTACCACCGGAATAGAAGGAATTCGCGGTTATTTTATAATAAAATTAAGGGTTTCCCACAGTAATATGCCTACGTTAAAGCCAGCCATTATACTATAAACCTCCGATACCAGTACGATTCGTATAATCTTTTTATACTTGAGAAAATTCCAATAAATTAGGATACTAGTAATATTAAATTGATTTTCCCACCTATCTTTATTAACGAAGGTTATTAAAACCCCGATTCATAATAATAAGTTAGTGTTATTTACAAAGTACCTATTCTTAATTATTAGTTTTACCCTTAATAGGTCGATTAAAACCATATTAATCCCGCGGTCCAGATTTTTACATCTGCTACTCGATCCTTTTATTTAGCCGGTTAAAGTTTTTATTTATTGGTTTCTGTATATACGCAGCGATGAAGAGGTTATACAAAGCTTCTGGTTAATATAAGGTGGCAATATAACTACCTCAGGTACGTTATTTCAAGTACTTTTAAGCTTTAAGCTTATTAATTTTGTCAATTATAACCAAAATAACGTCTTCATCCATTTAGGGAAAGTTAAAGCCGATATTAATACTTAAAATGCGAATTAACGATTTATTAAAGCTAAGTAAATTATTTTCCGTCAATATAGTTACCGGCTTGTAATTCCAAAACTTAAAGTCCTTAATTTCATATTATTCTAATGTTATAAAACCAGCCTTTCCGATGAAAAGGGTATTGTTAGTTTATATACCTATTATATTAAAGTCTTTTTTTATATTATTAGTAAGTACGTCTTATACCCTAAACTTTATTACCGAGTTTTAGTTATCTTTTTTTTTAATTAACTTACTAATATTGTAAATATGGCCCGATATATATTCCTTTTTAAACGGGTTTTTTCTTTGAGGGTCGTTCGTGATGGCGGCGTTTTATCAGCTTATTGATTACGGGTAACTGGGGTTCGTATTAGCTCGGTCGCTTGATTTAAATGGCTTAAGGATTTTTGTTTTTGGTATCCATAATATAAGGCTGAACTTAAGTGATTCGGAAAAGTATAAGGCTGTTAATAGTTTCGATAATTACTTTGAAGTTTGTAATACTTAATATCTTATACGAGACTTCTTATTTTACCGGTTTCCCCTACACGAAGACTTTACTTTTAAATAGTAAAGTAAGTAAATCGATGGTTAACGGACTATTCCTGATGTTAAAGGCGTTATTAACCTAGCGGCGTGCTGATTCTTTTTGTAATTCCCTTAAAGCTTTACTATAGACCGCATCACGTTTCTAAGTACTTAAAGAAGGCAGAAATTTACTCGTTAGGCGTAGATACACCCCCAAAACTAGTAGAGTTAACACTAAGCCATTAGGTCCTATAATATCGTTTAGACCTTTCACTACCATTTATAAGCGTAACTTTGAGTCCATAAAACTTTCGATTTCCAACGTAAGGATATTATACATTCGACAAAGTAGGGCGTATGCCTTTTTAATCTTTCTAATACTCTAATAAGCTTTTACAGGTACCTGTTTACACCAGATACTTATTATTTTAGTATCTTCCTAAAATTTCGTCGCCGTAAAATTGGTACCGGTATCGTAGACGATGACGTTAGGTAGGCCCAAGTACGTATTGATCCACAACATCCTTAACGTTTCCTACGTATCCTTTTCCGAAAATGACTTTAAAAACTTGGCACCGTAAAAAGAAAGTATAGAATCAACGACATAAAGAATAGGTTAATTATCTAAATCAAATATATTAACGAATATTTTACAATGAAAATCCTAATTGTTCTTTAACGTAACTTCAAATTTCTGGGGAGCTTAAATATACGTTTGTTAATAGTAACAAAGTCTTTCAATAGCTTTTAGGGCAAAGTATTTTACATCATTATACCCTATTAACTTTAGAACTTTATGAAGCTTATTAACGGTTAGATAGTTAAAACGCCGGTATAGTTAGCGTATCTCCAGCCTTGTTAGGTTTAATACCATTGCTTCCGGGCCTTAAAGATATAGCTATAGGTGCCCTTACTTAAGGGCAAGTAAAAACCTCTAACCTTTCTTAAACAGCTCATTTACGTTAACGTCAACGTTAACGCCGAAAGTCTTTATATTCTTTAAGTAAAAAAAAGGGGAAGGAACTTTAGGATGTAAAATGTAATGACGCTTATGATAGTTTGAATTACTGTTGTCCCTAGTAACGATACTTATTCGCCAAGATTAAAGCTAACTTTAACTTTACTCGTGTCGTAACGATTAATATTAATAGCTATAGTACTTTCCCTCTACAATGCCACGTATTACGAATAGCCTCCTATTAAGTACCTTATTGCTCTTGTATATGGCATAATACCTTGAAATGTGTGGTCCGCGTAATGACCGCGAAGATTAAAGATATGTAAGGGGTTGATGGCTTAATTAGAGTAAAGGTAATGGTTTTTACCACCTAAATGGTATAAAAAGGCGTAGTCGGTTAACAACTAAGCCGTATTGAAAGTAATATTTTTTTCGTATTGCTTAATCTATTTAGGGGCGTTAACATTATTAATTAGCTTATTGTCTCTAAGTTTGCTATTTGATTTAAGTAATCCCGTTTAAAATTATTGGGATATTAAACGTAGTATAATATCCTTTTTTTATTACGTTCGGAAAGAGGGTACCTAGTTAACTAATAACAATATTTATTACAAATTCAATATTTTTACCACTATTATAACGATAGTATTAGCGATTAGCAGTTCAGATTAAATTTTGGCCTTATTAACGTTAAATTAAGTGCTACCCTTAGATTAAAGTTAAGGTTGATAGGCTTAACTTTAAGCGTTATGGACGCCCGTACTAACAATCGATGTACTTGATCAACGTAAGGTCTTCCTTATCTACGTTGAGGAAGTTGCCGACTTGGAAATATATACCGAACTGGTTTGGTATATACGCTATTACGGTAACGAACAAGAAACGTAACTGGCTAAAAAAGCTTTCGCAAGTAGCATATGGGTGTTATAAGGCGTATTCAAACTTATCAACGCATGTAACTATTGCCTGCACTTACTCGCGAAGTATAGCTCCGCTAACGTGGGCTTTTTCCATTACCTTTTAATATATTATCAACTTATTAAGCAGTTGATCAAGGATATCTATTAGTAATTTCTTCTTTTTCTTCTTTACTATTATTATAATCCACCTCGTGGTAGCCTACTTTTTGTAGTATTGCATAAGGTGAACATCGTATTCGAAATAGCCTTTTATATCATAGTAAATTTCTCGAAACATGGTAAAATTTATTTGAAAGTTTAATTAATAGTCCTTGGCGTAACTTGTGAGGATTTCAGAAAACAGTAAGTAAAAACTAAAAGGTGAGATCTCTATTTACTTACAGATATTTAGAAAGGGCATTATCTTAGTATCGAAAAGGTTATAAAGCTTCCTGTTATAATTTTCTATATCATTCTAAATCTTAGCAAAGTTCGTTATAAGCTTATAATTAATATCAAATATTTTAACAGATTTTGGAGGAAGGTCATAATATTTATCTCAACCTTAAATGGTATTTCCTTATAATTTAAACCTCAAAGCTTACAAGGTATGGTATTAATGGTAATTTTCAGTCACCTCACTCGAGGAGTAAATTCCAGTAGTATCATCAATGGTAGGCTCACGCGCTTAGGCGAATTTAGAAGGTGAAGGTTTTTAAGAGTTTTGGAGGATTCAACTACTAAATTGCTAAAAGGAGATATATACCCAAAAGGTTTAGAAGGTTTAACGATCTTACTTAATTAACTGGTAAAAAAACGCCAACATTAATACCTTTAGCCACATTGGTGGCCGCTATTTTACGTGTCTTGCCGCTGTTAAGGGCGTATTCCACGCTGTTATTTAAGGGTATTAAACTACCAAATAATTTAATAGGTTCCTTATCGCCAGCTTGTAAAAAGACTTAACTTAACTAAGGGTAAGTTAGTAGTCCTATGAATCGCGTGTATAGGTATTGAATTTTTTTAACGCTTTTTGTTTTTCCCTAAAGGTTTTGTAAATTAAAATTTGAGGGGTAATCTTCTTATTAAGCTAGTTTGAAAAAGAATTTTTTTGTTAGTCCTATTAATATCTTGTTAGAAATATAAATACCACGGAGTATAGCTTCCTTTTTTAACCAGGCTTTAATAGAGCGTTAAATTTTCTTTTACATGTTAAGAGTTTCATAATTAAAGAATTCGCGAAAGTTTAGGAAACGCTAGTATCGTAGCCGTAGTCATCGCCAAAGTCCGTTTCAATAATATACTAGCCGACATAGTTGGTTAATTAAACCTTAGTTAAAGTCTCGTTAATATCCGTAATCCAAAGTTATTAGTCGTAGTGGTTAACAAGGATTATTCTGAGGGCTTTAACTTTTTTTTGTGTTTTTGGCTTAGAGACATTTCAATAGTTCAACTATTAAAAGGCATATAAAGCGACGGACTTGGTAATTTTGGCGTAAATACTTGGTATTTTGTTGTAAAATTGCGTAGAAACTTGGCGACTTGGTAACTTGACGTGAGGTTACGCGACGTAGCTTTCTGGGCGCGACTTGGTATTTTTATTCAAAGTAGCGAACTTAACGATTAAGGTAATATAGGGAGTTAAAAGAGTAAAGTAAGAGCAAATGTTTAATGTGAAAGATAAGGTTAGAAGTCGTTATTAGTATAGGTTATTTAGCGTAAAAACTTGTTTATTTTACTATATTAATAATATACATTGTAGTACTAACTTAGCCGTTTGCCAACTTGCCGAACTTTAAAACTTTTAAAAATTAATATTAACGTCTTTAAAAAAGATTTATAAAGATTTCTTAGTGTTTTTAATAACAATACCGTTGCTACCTTTAAGCTATCGTAAAAACCGACGTAGTCTAGAAGTCTTTTCTACTTTTTGCCGTAAAAACCGACGCAACAATAAAATCCCTTCGCAAAAATATTTTCTTTACCCCAACGTTCGTATAACTTCAAGAGTAATTAGAAAGTAGTTTCTTTTTTTACTTAGCTTATTTACGCTTAACCTAATAGGTAGGCAAGCACTAATTGGTGTTAGAAGGCCTTAGACATTATAACGTTATCGATTCTATTGGTTGAAGTAACAATACTATTACAATAGTCAGATGGTGGATGTATTGTTTTATGTTTGGCAGGCCGCTAGCCGGTATGCACTGTAATTTGTAGGGTCAATTACTTGGCCCGTGCCTTAGAGTGAAGTGCAGTGTACTGCACTCGACTTACATCTAATGCGGTAAGTCCGCAAAAAGCAATATACTTGCAGTATAGTCAACTTTACTGTCAGTAAAGTTGACCTACTACACGGCATGCAATAATATTCCAACAATTACGTTTATTATTGAACGTTTTTTATCAGGTGTACCCAACTTCAATAGGTATTTATAAAGACTTTGGGAGTTAGTATATATTATTACAAGTATTGGAGGTAATCTCAGCTATTTGGTAATAATATTTAATATTCTGTTAGTTACCATGCCGATGTTAAAGCTTACCATTATTCTATAAACTTCTAAAGTTAATACGCTCCAGGTTACACATTTATATTTAACGGATATCTAGTAAATAGGGTTTCTAGTAATTGTAAATTACCCTTTAGATCATTTCTTGATAACGAATATTATTAGGAAGTTTATTTGCGATGTAAGGTTAGTATTGTTGGCAAATAACCCGTTCGCAAAGATTATTAACTTTGTCTTCTCCAGATTTATAAAAACCATATTAATTCCTTTTTCAATGTAATTCAATTGTTACTCAATCTTTTTATTTAACCTGTTAAAGACCTAGTTTCATGAATCCTGTGACTATATCATAATGGAAAGATCGTACAATATCTTCGGCTGATATAACATGGCGATGTAGGCTATATAGACCCTTTATTCCAAATATCTCTATAATTTTACCCCATCGGTCTTATCGATAATCTTCAGGCTTATAACTTACCCTTTTTAGCGTAGGCTAATGTAAGCGCCGTTTTAAATTTTAAAACCATAACTACGAATTAATGATCCATTAAAGTTAATTTATATAACTTTAGCCAACATTTCGATTAACCTATAATTTTAACGGCTCAACTTCTCGATGATACTTTATTCCGCCGTTATAAACTTAGTATCTCCGAGGTAAAGGGTTTTGTTAGTTTATATACCTATGATACCAAAATCTTTAACCTTAGTAATTAATAGGTACGGATTAAACTTTAAAGTTTTTATACCTAGCTTATTTCCAATGTATGCTTGGTAAGTTGAAAAATAGTATACGCTTACCTAGTCCAATCCGTATAAATGATTGATATAATATATTACCATAATAAACGAACACTTATCTATTATGTTTTTCGGCAGTTTTAATAGTATAATTCGCCATAAATTGGTGGTGGACTACGTATATCCTCACGTAATATCCCAGCTATTTAGTATGAATTAACGTTACATTAGTGGTTAAATTGGTATAAATTACAATAATTAAATGCTGGCTAATCTTCTAGATTATAGGCGATTAATTAAGGATGTAGTCCTTATTTTTATCACTGTATCTTTGAGAAATTAACCATAACTTATTGTACTACCGGTTCGTGGTTTTTCCCTTGACCTTATAAATTATCCTCAACTTGAAAATAGTGACGTTTTGCCCTTGAAATTACGCTAACGGTATAAATTATATAACCCTTCATGGAAAAAAAGGCTGTTGATCTATATTTAATCATTTTTTAGAGGCTTACCCAGTTCGTTTATAATGACTTCGATACGTAGCTTAAAGATAAGTTCTCTGTTAAACTTTTTCTTTTAAACGACTCACGCCATTGTATATGCCTCGCCAGGCCTGTAATTCCTATAGTCGTCCTCCTCTTTAGTGTATATCTTCGTTTTAGATGGTTTTTGACACTGTTGACGTTTTGTTAGCTTATAAACGATCGGCTCGGGAGGATTATATTAATCAATCCGTTTGACCCGGAGGCTATTAACGTTAGTATTTTTATCATATTTAAAGGGTCGTTTATATGGTTTGATCTGTGTAACTCGGAAAGTTATTAAACCGTTAGCAGTTTTAACCATTACTTTTAAGTTGGTAATACTTAAAATCTTATATAGTTTATCTCATTTGCCTGGCTTGCGTAGCTTAAGGATTATACTTTAAAGAAGGCGAGTATAATACACATATTATTAATAATTCGTTACTAATATTAAAAGTATTGTTAACTTGACGACATATCGATTCTTTTTTTAGTTTTTTCAAAGCTTTGATATATGTTATAACGCGTTTTTGGGTGTTTCGTAATGGTATCGACTTAGTTATTATATGTGGATAGGCTTCAAATACCAATAAAGTTGGTATAAATCCGTTAAGGCTAACAGTATTATTAAGACCTTTTACCTCTATTTAAAGTCATATTTCCTAACCTATAAACCTTTTTATTTCTATTTTAAGGATAGCGTAGGCCTTTTGTAAATTGGTATATGCCTTTTCTACTTTGTTAATACCCTAATAAACTTTAACTGTTTCCTATTTATACTAAATCCATATTGACTTAATATTAATTTGGAAGTTTGTCGTAATAAAGTTAATGTCGGCGTCATAAACTAGTACGTTTGGCAGCCTAAGGTATGTTTCAATCCACATAACATGTAGTACTTTCTATGTTTCCTTTTCCGTAACGGTTTTAAGGAATTTAACGCCGTGAAAAGCCGTGGAAAAATTTAAAACGTATAGTAATAACTTGTTGTTTAGGTAAAATACGTTTTTAAAGACTTTCGAATTAAAATCGTAATTTTTTAATATGAATTTAACTTGAAAAGGACTTGAAAGTACACTTAACAGTGATAGTAAATTTATTTAATTACCTTTAGCGTTAACAGGTCTATATCTTCGTAACTAACCGTCTTTAGGATCTTAAAAATCTTATTAGTCATTATATAATTAAACCTACAGTATAGTTAATGAAGTTCCATCTTTATTAGGTTTAACACCACGATTTCTAGCTTTTAAAGGTAAAACTAAAGGTGCCCCTATTTAAGTCTAAATAAAAATGTTTTACCGGATTTAATTTTATTAACTTATTAGTCTAAACATTAACGTTAACGCCAAGGTTCTTAATATATTTAAGGCCAATAAGGAAAGGGTTAGGGAACTTTTAAATATAAAAAACAATATTTCTATTAATTATTTCAAATGTCATCGATCTTAATAAAGATAGATTTTTTCTAGAGTTAAAGCAGACCTTGACTTTGCTAGTATCCAAGTGGTCAAGTTTCATGAAAATATTAGTATCCCTTTATAAAGCGATGTATTACTAATAGCTTTCTGTTTAATACCGTTTCGCTTCTGTATCCGGAATAATCCCATAAAATACCTGTTCCGCGTAACGATTTTGAATTGTAAAGAGGTATATAAGACCAGGCTTTTTATTGTAATGTTGTTAGTAGGGGTCCTTATTTGTAAAGCGGCATAAAAAAACGTGGTTGGAGAGTTATTACGTTGTTTCTGGACCGTTACTAGTGTTAGTATCTTTGTGCCAACCAATGGCCTTGAACTTATTTTCCTCCTGTTTAGCTTCTTTTCCTTTAAAGTCTATAACTTATTAAAAGTAAATATAGTTAAAAGTAAAAGGGAATTATATATAATATATCACCTGTTTTAATTTACTCTCGGCTATAGTATATCGTATTAACCAGAAGTCTTATTTGCCATAAATCCAGTATCTCTTAGCATTTAAAGTAAACTTTCTTAGCCGATTTAAAGACCTAAAAGAAGAGGAATAACCTCCTTTATAGGTAACTTAGTTACGTCTTCAGGTCTGGGCCTTTCGTTAACCGTACTAACCGCGCCTTCCGTACTTACGATTAATTTAATACGTATAAAAGGTTTTTTTTTCGTCGTTACTAAATTTAAGGGCTTAAGGGTATATATTAATTAAACTAGAGATTCGAGTTATTACGGTCGCTAGCAAGGAACGTAGCTTGCTAAAGAATACTTCGCTGGTGGTATTAGGGTATTAGAGAGTATATTCGAACTTTGTATAGCTATTAACGACTTACCGAACCTGTTGGCGTAAGGTAACTTCACTAGCTTCTATGTTCCTTATTACTTATTAGCAAAACATTAGCCTATTAAGTATCTAATTAAAGAGGTTTATTTTACTTTTCGACTCTTCTTTATAATTTTATATATAAGGTTACTGAATAATATTTCAATCTGTATGGTATTGGGTAAAATTAATATCGTATTCGAAGTAACCCTTTAAGCTATCGTAAATTTCGCGAAAAAAGAAGTAATTATTCAGGTACTAGAGATAGTAATTTTAGATGCAACCGGTGAATATATTAGGAAACAAGGAGTAAAAATCTGGAACCTTAACTCTTATCTGACGGTGAATGTTAAATAATGGGCGCAATTTGACGGCGAAGAGGTTATACGGCTTACTATTATACTTGTCCTTTCCTCTCCAAATCTTAACAAATATAGTAATTATTACGTAATTCTTATCTACCATATGAATACGTCGAAATAGAAGGATAATATACTGGTTGTAGGGAGATTTTTGATCCCTTAACTGGGGAAGGTACTTAGGTTACTGGTATTGGTGGATAGGATAGATACCTTTGGTGGAGTTTAGGGGGAAAACACTAGTGCTCGTGACTATAATAAGTTCGTGTGTAAAGCTAGTTTTTCCTTAATTTATCTGTTGAAACTGTATGTATTAATGAGCTTAGGGGAAAGGGAATGGAGGGTTTTGACCGCGGGAGATTTAATAATAATCCTCTTAGTATTAAGGGGTATACCAAAATATTTACTTCGTTAATTAATATACTTAAGGGCTTACAGCGTATTAATTAATTAATTCCTTATGTATAATAACATTTAACCGTTAAATATACGAAAAAGGTTTGAATAACTTATATAAGCTTGATTAAATCCTTATACACGCGTAAAGAGGCGTTAAGGGATACTATCGTTAGTAATATCTTTACCCTTAGTTTTAAAAATCTATTAAAGGTTTTTATGGGTGGCGTATTCGTAAAGTACGTTATCCAGGTTGCCTTTTTTTCCTTTCTTAACAGAAAGGTTGAGCCTTCAGTTGGCGAGCTCAGTTTTTAGCCTAACCTTAATGTTCTGGTTTGCTATCTTCCATATATTGAGGCTCCATTCCCTGAAATATTTTCAACAGTCATTATACGTCCATAAGCCTCGAACGGTTTTAGTGGGGTCTAAATTAAAAATGTAGGAGCCGATAGCATTGGTAAGGTGCTTGATTAAAGAGTCTTTGTTAGGTTTAGTAAACCAAAAGTCTTTATTATAGTGTTTCTCACAGGTAATGCCGAGGGCGATGATTACTTTTTTCCTGGCAAAGTTAATAGCGGCATTGATTTTAGCGTATTTTGAAGCTATCTTGACGAAGATTAAGGAGTGTAGGAGGAAAAACAGTGGTATAAAGTAGTAGGTCATTGGTTTGCCGTAAAAGTTGGTATGGGTTAAAGGTTGTAAGACTTGGTTGTTTTTGTGATTTTAAATTTGTAGTAGTAGTACCTACAATATTAGATACAATAGTATTGATTTAGACGTTTCCCAACTTGCCGACTTGGTGATATTTAAGACCTTTAAGCAGTTAATCTTAAAGTTCTTTAAAAAGATTTTTTGATAAAGATTTTTTGGTATTTTCGGTAGCGATACCATCGCTTACTGAAAACTACCGCGAATAACTGACACAGCCTATAAGCCTTCCCTAATTTCTGCTGCAAATAACTGACACAGCATATAAGGGCCTTTTGAAAAAACCTTTCCTCTACCCTTAGCCGTCGTTTAACGTAAAACATAACCGAAAAACATCTTCTTCTACTTAGCTAATCTGTGCTTAACCTAATAAGCACTAATTAGTACTGGTAGTCCTTTACCATTACAATATAGTCGATTCAAATCACTGTGATCGAATTAACTGGTGCTACATTAATATTAGTTAAAAGTTGAATGTAGTAAGTTCTAAGTTTGGCAGACCACTAGTCCATCTACATACTAACTCGTATGGCCAAACGTTTTGGCCTATGCCCTACTCTGAAATAGGTAAGTGCTACACTGAACTTACAGTGCAGTATTCAAATCCAACAAAGTGCAGTCAATTTTCAATACGTATAATCAAATTTACTACAAGTAAAGTTGACTTAGTTATACTGTATTTGACTACTATTCCAACATTTGTAAAGTTTATTTACGATTAAAAGGTTGTAAATTTCGTTAAATAGGTAAGTTAAAAAGGTTTAAATATTGATTATAACTTTTTAATAGTTTTCATTAATTCGATCGAAAATGGCTATAATTCATATGTACATTAACTTCGTCTGAATATATTTACGAAATCTATATTCGTTCTTCATTAAACTCTGTAAAGAAAAAGTTAATTAACAATTTTTCTTTTGGGTAATTCAGCATTCTTTATTCGAAAGCGGGTAATAATAGTATTAATAACTATGTCGAGGTCTACATTAATAAAACTTATACGTATTTATGAAGTAACTCCGTATTTTACTAAATTATTACAGATTTTTAAAGTAGTATTTAAAATATACAGACGATGTAACCTTTTACGTCCGGATTAACCCTAGTAAAGCTTTCAAGGTGAATTTAAAAACTCCAAAAGTTTATAAAAATGTTATCTTTTCCAATCGTAACTATTACTATGTTAAAATGATTAAGGCACTTAAGGTTATAAACCCCAATTTTCTCACGTTTTATACAATATAAATTATCATTATTCAAAAACTAAGTGGGTAGCGTATTTTGATTAGGGCTATAAGGAGTTCGATTTGGTTTGCGAATAGAACATTCAAGACTACTAGGACGCTCACTACTTCGGCAAAGCTGATATTCTTATTTTCGGTTACGGGTAAAGGCGTTAAAACAGTTTGCTATAATTGTTTAATTGTTTATAATCTATTATTGAAGCCTTGTATTAACGGTATTAAGGCGCTTGTTGAATTTTGCGTTTCTTTTAGATATAATAGCTATTTGATTTTGTAAATATTTAGCTTAGTTAGGTATTAAATTCATTTTAATTAATATAAGGTAAAGTAAAAGTTTATGGCTTTAAAATTAAGGCGTATAAAAACGAGCTAAAAGGGGTATTCATAGCTACGGTATTCGAAAGGAAGTAGTAGGTATAAACAAAAAGAAGCTAATAAAACGGATACGGTAAAGGTAAGTATAGGTGAGGTTTAAAAAGAAACTGCTAAAGGCTTATTATAAGTGAGTCGAGGCGTTAATAGTGGAAAAAGGCTTGAAGTAAGTAACTTACACTTATTTATGGGAAATTAGGTAAAATATTTACGAAATAATAGTAATAACGACGAGAACAGCGGCGGTAGCGGCAAGACTAATGGCAGTTGCAGCGAGATTAATAACGATTTTGGCGAGGATAGCGGCGGCGTGGTAAGACGATGGGAAATGGCGGTGGGGGAAAGTGAAAAGATAGTGTTGGCAGTTAGTGAGAATGGTGGAAGACAGCGGCGGCGGCGGGTTTGAAATGACGGCGACGAAAACGACGACAATAATAATAGCAAATAAGGTGATAATGAGGGGAGTAAAAGGGGGCTGGCAACGATAAATTACGACTAATGGTAGTATTAGTAGGGAAAAGGTTGCGGATTTTAAAGTTGAAAAGCAGAATAAAAATGAAAAGTTTATANTTGTCAACTTTGTTTTTACGGGGTAGTAAAACTGGTGATATTCTTTCCGTTTTGGTTTGTTTAGATTGGTAAAATATAGATCTGGTTTTTTTCAGCTCTTTTGGTTATAGCTACCAATTGTTGGTATGCGTATAGGGCAGCAATATAACGTTGAAACAATGTAGTATTTTAACGATGGAAGAGGAAGAAACTAGAATTAGGAGCGGATGTTAGCGGTGCTAAGCGTAGTAACTACTGGCGTGCTTGCCTGTTTCTTTCCTTCCATGTATGTACCCTCTAAGTAATGTATAATACTTATTAACTGCATTATATCCAATATTAAGTGACCAAAAAAGGGTTAATACATTAGTTAACACATAATTTAAATTGCGTTTAAGTAATGATTAATAGGGTTAGAATCATATTAAGACTTTGAAAGCCACCCTATTTAATGTCAAAAAACAAGTGATTACTAGATCTTAATAAGAAGAATACTTTGCTAATTTTGAACGGTTAAAATCGGATTATTTGGTAAAGTTTTAACCGTAAAATGCAACCAATTTCGTAAACCTTGTTTTTAACCCTTCTATATTAAGGTAAAAGGATTACTACTTTTTTATATTCTGAATACACTAATATTATAACTATTTATAACTAAAAGGATTCTATATTTACATGAATTATCAATTTCGGCTCCGACGTAACCCGTCTTGATGAAAATTAACTCTATAATACAAAGTGCACAAAATATGTTGAATAATGTCATTATAGAAAATGATACTGGTAAAATTATTTAATATATTATTAATTATATCAGAATATCAAGCGAAAATTTTCCGAACCAGTACGTAGTTACAACTTTATAATATTGTGTGATATAAAATGAGGTGGAAAACTTTGATGTTTTTGATAAGATGAAGTATTTCTATAAAAATTAACGATTATATTAAGTAGTTATATCAATGCTTCGTATTAAATTTTACATGCGAATTGAAACAATAACTATAATATATGTTTGTCATATATTTTATAATTATACCTATTTTAATGAGCTCCAAAACTTATATACGCATTTAGTACTTATAGTAAATAGGTACACATTGAGAAAAAATAAATAAACGGATTAATTCATTAGATTCTGCAGTTTTTCAATAAGGATAAAACGAGAGGTGATGATTTTGAGTCGACGCCTTAACAGTTCCGATAACCGATGAATAATCATTTAAAGGTAAAAAAATCAAAAAATGAGTTATAAAAATTATGAATCCCTAGCAGAAATACAAAAATCATAAGTGAGGAATAAAATTAGAACCTACTAAATATTATAAATTTAACGTATATAATCTTACTATCGGTAAGTAAAAGAAGAGGCAGAATTTTAATCTATACCTTAATATGGTTTCGGTTATATTATAGTCTATAAATAGTAAAAACGGCTCAATTAGCAAACTACTTAGTAGCTTATTTCTTCCTTCTATATTAATTACAACAATAACAATAAGCCTTATATATTGCTCATTTCATACGAGAGAATCACTTTATTAATAGATTACGAATTAGTTCCCAATAATAATACTTAACCGTACGCACTTTAAGCTACAATCTTTATGCTTTTCAGACTTATGAATACGTAGTTGATTAGAGCTCTTGATATTAGATATAACGACTTATAATAGTATGTTAACAAAAATACCAAACTTTGAACGGTTTTTAAATTTCAATATGCTGTTCATTTTCTGTATTTCACTTGGACTCGGTAGTTTCTAGCGTATCTTTTACGACTAACAAATTTTTTTGGTTGCCGCATAACCCTAAACCCCTACCTTAAAAAAGAATATAATTAGTTTTAACATATTTACTGTCATTAAACATAAAACTGACTATTATTATCGAATCACATAAAGTTGACACTAATATTAATTGAGTTCAAAAAAGCTGATACTGATATTGAAAATTGGGAATCGGAAAAACAAAATAAAAAGACTTCGAGAACAATCTAAAAATACCATAATAAACACTAAAAAAAATCGTTTACTTAGACAGTAAAAAGAGATCGTCATGTGCAAACTTGGTTTAAACCACTAAATCTCATATAATATATGGAAACCAACTTTAAAACCTTTATAAAATTCTAATATGAAACTCATCAACCTTAAAATACTGACTAAACACTATTATCCCATGTAACAAGTAGTTATAACTCAAATCCTTCGGTGTAATATACAAAAATCTATTTGTCCAAAAGCTATCTAAGGATTAGTAAAGCATCGAAACGTTGTGATACTACTAATTAACTAAATCTAACAAATCGATCTTATAAATCAATCAAGTTTAAAATCTATACAACAATTTGTAACCTTCATATTCAAATTTGAAAATTATGAAAGATGTGTTCCATTAGTACTACAAAATTTACAGTAAATATGAAATTGCATTCTGGAACCTATCGATTCTGGCTACAACCTATTATAAGTCTAGAACAACTTGATTTTTGAATTATGTAACTAGTATTACCGTCCGACTTAGTTTAAAGATATATAAGAGTTAACAGTTTAATCCATTTATTAGTGTTTTTCTTTACTTTCTTTTCAATAACGAAGTTGAAAATAATATACACGTAAAAACAAAAAAACGCTAATATTGGGATTATTGTATTAGATAATACAATACCAACTATTAGTTATTACGTATATACTACTAGTAAGGTAAGTTTTTGCCTAATATGCATAAATTAACGTTATCTTATAACAGATTATAGGGAAATCAACTAACGGTTTACATAACTTGGAATTAATTATCAATCACCTAATATAATGCAACTATATTTCGACTATCGAATCTTTAACGCAGCTATAAATTATGTAATTACGAATACCTAGAGTGTTATTTTATGAAAATTGTAGTTTAAAACCTTCATATCATATTTATTAGATTTAGTTGTCAATAATGAGAATGGTATATTGCTAGCACATATTTTTGTTAATATTAATATTATCTTTCTCTCAAAAAACTTAGCTATTTAAGTGAAGTGGTACTATTGTTGTCAGTGTTATTTTTGTTATGAAATAACCCCTACAATATCCAAACACTTTTCTGTTAGTATTTTTTTGACGATGAAAGTAATATTATCCTTTTTTCTTTTTTTCGCGGAATCTAAACAAGTTCGTAATGTCTTCTATTCACCTTAGTTTCTTTGTTTTAAAAAATATGTTGTTATTGGTTGAGGGTTTAGTGTTTGTATTTGAGTGCTTATTGTAAATGTTTTTATTAATTTGTTTCCTTAAATAGAAATATGGAATAACTATTATAACAACAATAGCTTCTTTATAAAAAACACTCTAAATAGTTCTTTCACTAAATTTAAATTAATGATTTCTTTCAAAATTATTTTCCAAGCTTCCAATAAAAAGCGGCAGCTTCAATATGATAAAATCATATTTTTTCTAATTTTGTAAATATTTCGTTCTCAAACAGAGTTTTTGGGTTTGTTTTAAATGTGGAGTACTAATGGATAATTTAATTATCATACGTATTTAGTTATTAGATACGTTACAACCATTACTTTATCTTGATTAATAGATTTGTTTTTCTATGAATGCAATTTAAAAGAAAGAGTTCGAATTCTTCTACGTTTTTATTCGATGAAGTGTTTTAGATACACGTTATATAAGCGATGTTCGATTGTTAAAGTTATCGTGGATCATACTATAATATGTATAATAGTACGTATATATAATACATGTTATGAAGAAAGGGATAAAATTTTGTATTGTTTGGGTAAATACATATGTATTATTGGTAGAAATGTTGTTGATTAAGCCAATTGTGGTCAAATTGATCACTAGGATAGCATATGCTCGATACCTGACAAGAGAGCATTCTAATTAATACGGTATCATAGTCAACTAAAAGAGTTACAACTTCAGCCACGGTAATATCCTTAAAGGTCAATATTACATTCAATTATACCATAGTAGCCGAAAAAGCCGCATACAATATTTATAGATTTTGTTATTCAAGAGGAAATCTTCGCCCATAACCATTAAATTTGTATACAACGCCTGTAATTTTGGTTCTTTCAAAATGAACAGTCAATCGAAGTACGTAGTAAAGAATTTGTATTGAATTAAACTTCAACGCGATTCACAAGACACGCTCAAAGGCAAATGAGGTCCGTGCCACCCTATATATAGTATGTAAATGAAAAACAAAAACAAATGTCGATAGTCTTTGCATGTTCATGGTCACATTAGTGTTATTATTGGACCCGACACATATAAAGTTGTGTGATATACAACTATATTGCCTCAAATAACCTGGGACGTAAATTAGTGCAGGAATGTTGAAATGTTGGTGAAGGTGTCACAAGGAACACGAAAGCGTATATTTAGATTGGGTCACGCCTATTGTAGTGTTTCCTCCGTCGTCATGCCAGAAAGGCTCGGTTCGAGTTTCGAAAACGATTCCAGGCATCCAAAACAACTAGCCTGGCCGTTGAATGACCCACACAACAAACTAGACCAAAACAACCATAACCTCGTCCTAGTATTGGCCCTGCCGGCAGTAGCTTCAATACTCATTCGCCTACCTAGGTGAAGGCGGCATAACATTCAAAACCCCGTGGCGGATGCTTTTGGATGCCCTGGGCAGACCATGCTTGGTACCATGGTCTTCGCAAACTAAAAGCGAAGATGTCTCCCAGCGATGATGGGGCACAAAAGTTGAATGCTGCCCAGCACCGCTATCCGTTGATCCCAAGGGCCAGGGCTTCTCGGAGATGGCCTACCATGAACTTGTCGCGTCGTTGACTCTCGTAGGCAGCGCGCTCTCGTGCGTTGGCTCAACATGCATCATCATTTGCCTCATTATTTACCGCCGCTCTCAGCGATCTTTCCGGCATGCCTTGATCTTCAATTTGGCTCTTTCGGGTGAGCAGGCCCTCCCGCCCTCCACCTGTTGCTTGTGGCTTCTCGTGCACAGTTCGCGACTAATCTTCAGAGTAGACTTGTTCAACTCGTTCAATAACACCATATCGGGGGCGATCTACGTCGCACACCCACAGAAAGAGCTGAGGGCCGGCGCATGGTGCACCCTCAACGGCTGGGTCGGGCAGCTGTCCGTCCAAGCGACCGACTTCTCCATCCTCGCCATCAGCATCGCGACGCTCCTCGTGGTCACGCAACAGACCCGGCTCAACAGCATCCCCATGACCAAACGGGTGTTGCTCTGCATGAGCGTCTGGGTGATGCCGCTCATCAGCAGCACGACTGTCACCGCGCTGGGCGAGATGAAGCCCGTGAGTGGGAATTGGTGCTGGATATCAAAGGACCGGAAGGATCTGCGATACGGCCTTGCGCACGGCTGTAGGCACCCCTATTATCCTCTCCGATGTCTTGGGAGGTGCGTGCTCCCGAGGCATATCCCGAGACACCTCCCGTGACGTTGGACACAGGAACTCAGCTGACAAAAAGATGGAAGGGCGGATGGGCATTATGATCGTCACGATCCTCATCTACGTCTTCATTTACCAGTATCTGACTCGACACTTCAGATCGCTGATGGTGCCCTCGGTCTTTGCGAAACCGACGTCCGCGCCGGAGTCCGTGCATGAACTGGGTCTGGGCCGGGTTTATGTAGACACACACATCCACATCATCAGCCAGGAGCTGATAAGACCGAAGGCATCAGCTGCTCCTGCCAAATCATGGCGGGATGCCGCACCATCCATGAGTCCCCAGGCCATTCCGGGGCCCAAGGGGAGCAGGAGAGTGTGGAGGCACCGGCTGCCCGCCTCCTGCCATGACGAACACGCTGGGCCCCCACCCGCGGTCACGACTCCCATGGTCGCGACTCATATCACCCCGACGAACAGGCTGGCCGAGGAGTCCGATCCCTGGTGTTCGGCCGCGCCATGGCGAGATCCGACGCAGCACTATGTGCTGAACACAGGCACCATCGCGACCATGTCGCACGAGCACACGCGCAGTCCAGCGCCCCCACCGCCCCCACCGCCGGCACAATCGCCATCCAACCCACCACCCAAGCCCCAGACGCGTCCTCGAACAACAACCCCCACCAAGCACGGCCCCTCCGTCTTCTCGGGCCACAGCTACGGCGTGCGCAGCCAGCAGCAGACCGCGCGCGAGACCATCGAGGCCGAGATCAAGCGCATGCTCCTGCTCAACGGCTACCCGACCCTGTACATCCTGCTGTGGGTCCCGGGCCTGGCGAACCGCGTGCTGGAGGCCAGCGGCCGCCCGGCGTCGGGCATGCTGGCGGCCGCGCTGAATTGCTCGACGCAGTTCGTCGGGCTGGCCAATGCGCTGACATACGGGCTGAACCGCGAGATGCGGCAGGTGCTCGGGCGGGATCTCAAGCACTTGTTCTGGGGCGGGGCGAGGGCGCGCCGAAGGCTTGGGCTGGGCGGTCGCTAGACAGCGTTGCGCATCGTTTCATGCCGTATCTCTTCCAACTTTTGCACTCCTGTACCTTGGCGCGCTTTTTGCCATAACAATTGACTATATTTGAACGCCTACAATGCCTATCTTGATGTAGCCAGCATACGTTAATCACGTGAAAGAAACAGAGTTGTTTTCATATATGGGGTTTTCGATTATTTAGCCGGCGTGTGTCCGAATTAACGTTTATATTACAGTGAAAACTTGTATGCTTAAACTTTACAAACTCGTAAATTTTTGGCTATCTTTTTCAATAATAAATCTTTTTATTCTTTATTTCAAATGTATTTGAATTTAAAAGGTTTTCAATTACTTCGAATAACTCAATTGTATTACTTAAACAAATCAATTAAAGTCTTTCTTTACAATTTAAAATTTTAGATTTATATAAATATAATCTTTTATTTTGGTAAGTGCAATAAAAACATATGTAATCTGTATTCTAACGGTATTTTATTGATAATATAAAGTTTTATCATTGTGAATATTATATTTTGATTCAAAATTTCGTTTTATAAAAAATCAGTACTATATCAATATAACTCTTGTAATAGAATCCTCGTATCTTCTTTTAACTGCAATGAACTAGCTAACTAAAAAAAATTCACAATAAGGTCATGAAGTTAATTCGTTTATTTACATGTAATATTATATATATCTACATTTATATTCCTATTCAACAAATGGTAAATATTTTTTACTTTCGTACATTTTGTATTCTTTAAGATTGAAACAGTATTTACCTGGTTTAGTTTGTTGTTATTGATATCAAAACAAAAGTTTTGTTGATATGTGTTGCTTGATATGCTTTTAGACGTTATAATATTGTCGATTCGAGATGTAGTCAAAGTAATAGTAGTATTTTATAGTTAAGTAGTGGATATATTATTCTAGGTTTGGTAGACCGCTAGCTGATCTGCACACTAATTTGTATGGTCAATTGCTTGGCACGTGCTCTAGTCCGAAGTACTGTACTTGACTTGCAGCTAATACGGTGAATCTCACAAGCAATATAGTCAACTTATAGCTAATATAGTTAACTTAAATGTACTGTAATTGACTTGCTATAAACAGCAGTCAATATTGTTCTAATAGCTTATTAAGTTAAATATAGATGTGCTAGGTAGATTTTGGTTACGTTTTATAAAATACCAAGGTAAAAGAAAGATTCTTACGAAGAGCCTTTACTATTACGTCGTTTTTTTATGGCAATGAGTAGAGAAGATTTCCGGATTACGTTGGTTTTTAACAGTAGTTTAGAAGTGGCGATGGTATCGTTATCGACAAAATATCAAGAAATATTTATTAAATCCTTCTTAAAACAAACGTTGAGATTAACTGTTAAAAGTCACAAATCGTTAATAAAGCGATTACTAAGTTGCCGAATTCTTTACAATTAGTAAACAACAATGTTATTACTACTAATATTATCGAAAATCACTAAATCCAAAACCCTCTACACTAAATAAGCATTTCAACAACAAACAATCTTTAACCCTACTTTCTATACCCAACCTTACTGTCTATACCAATCTTTCTTCCTCTTACATAATAAAATCGTCAACTAGACACGTTAATAAACACATTAAAATTGTTACTCTGAGCGAAAACACCAAAAATTGTCAAGTTGTGCCAATAGCTAAATCACGTCAAAAAGCCATGTTATACCACTCTCAAAATCGTTAAGTTCCTTTGCCCAAATCACCAAATCCTCATGTTCCCAATTCACCAAGTTTTTTTGCTGAAATTATCAAGTTAAATATTATACTTAATTAGGATTATATAAAGGTAATTAAAGACTTCAGATCTATTTTCTATAGTTATTTCAATTAAAAGTTATAGGGAAGAAATGTCAACAAAATGTTGGACTTGAGTGGAGTACTATACCCCACCTATCTTATTGTTGTTATTGTATATACAATGCTGAGAACTTTGTAGTAGTCAAAACTTAGCTTATTCAAATTTGATACTATACTGAAATTATATATACTACCATATAGTCTTATTAAATAGTCACTGTAAATCAACTGGTTAAGTTGATACCAGGTTTTATTGCTACTAAAGTTTGCAATACGTAGGATCAACCAGCGTATAACAAGCATATACCATCAAACCCCTTAACTCATCTTAACTATTAATTTTCAATCTGGTTGTTGTTTCTTTTCATAACCATCAGTTAATTAAAAGCTTCATTAGCAAATAAATTGCTTTTCTTTGTATTATTGCGGCGTACAAAAAGTCAGCAAACCTCCAACCCTAACAAATAAGCTCTAGATTCCGGCACTAACACTCCTCAAAAATAATAACCTTCTTGCATCTCTCTACCCTTATCCTCACCTACTTTAATTTGTTTCTATATAACAATGCAAACGGTATCTAAAAACCCAGTGCCTAATTCTACCGAAAACGCTGCCTTCTATAGCAGCAGTAGCAGTGGTAGTAATAATAGCGGAAAATTCCTTGCAACTAGTATTTTCGACACCATTAATCGACAAATTAACTAGGGTTTAACGGCGATAAATAAACGTTTGAACTGTTTGGATAGCTATATTCGTGATGTAAGTAATTAAGTAAAGAATTATATCAAGATTTATGTCGCTCAAAAGGTTGCTACCGCTTTAGTTATTATACGCCCTGATTCTCTCTACCATAATTCACCCCAGTCTCCCCGTCCTAGTCAAGACTATTATACTCGTAAGAAGGATCTTCATCCTTGCAAAGAGGATCATCTCCCTCGCGAAAATAACCGTCAAGCTTGCGAGCAAGCTACCGAATGCCTATAAGACCGTCATGAGTACAAATCTCGAATCGCGAGCACGAATACCGAAATAACCGACGAGAAGACGAAAATCGACGTAAATCTTTACAATATCTTTGATAATGATTTATAGAGAGTAAACGCATAAAAAGAAAAAATGTAAGGATTTTAGATTCAAAATAACCCGATTTATCAGATTTTGGAATTTTAATTATGGACTAACATAATGTATTTAGAAACGTTTAATCTTGTAAGTAACAATAAAATTTATTTATAGAAGTAAAGCCCAGAGTTGAAAGCCAATTGATTGAAATTTTATCAACCTTAATATAAAGATCGGCAATCTATTAGTTAAATTCAAAGCTAATTATATATAATCATCTTAATTTATATTTTCAAGCTTCGCCAAAATTATATTTCTCGTATTATATATGATAAATACCGGTAGTATTAATACCAAATATTTTAAATTTAATTTTCGTTTATGTGATCTATTAAACGATGAATACAGATTATTAAAATACATTTAGATAGAAATATGATAAGTTAAAGCTATCAGAATCTTAAATCGCTATAATAGGAATTAACTAGACATCATAATCAATATCTGGTCTTTAACAAACTTTAATATTTAGTAATACTTACCACATCTTTATCGAAACCATTAAATACGATATTATATAGTTAAATCAAAAAACGAAATTACGCTATAAGTAATAATAGAATTCAAATTCCTTCACCATCGTCTTGTTTTAAGAAGTAATAATAAGAAACTTTAAGATTTGTGCGGTAACCATGAAAATAGTCATAATGGGTTTAAAAATAATCGCTATCCTGATAATTGCTGTTCTAACCGCTAAAACGAATTTTAAATTCGAACATATAGTTGTTTATATAATTGTTACCAAAACCTTAGATAAATTTACCAATGCTATAAAGATCGCCCACATCCTAAAGATCGTCCTCGTAAGTATATGTATAGGCAAAAACGATATAAACGGCCGCGAAAACGAGATCGCGGAGAACAAAACCGAAAAGATTGCAGGCGCTATTGTAGCCATGAACGCCACTGCGACCGCAATCGCAACCTCCATATTTATAATGTTGTTTAGAAACTAATGACAACCAGACTTCGAAGTTATCAGGAGACTGATTACGCTCTTCATACACGCATTCGTAAGAGAGCCTAGTAAACATTGTAATTAAAGTACCGAAGCCTAGTAAAAAAACATACGTGTTGGTAGGGCCTTAGATTGTGGCAACGTTGTCGATTCGATTAGTCGAAGTAACAGTATTATTACGTGATTAGATGGTAGATGTATTGTTCTAGGTTTGGTAGACCTCTAACCGGTCTACACAGTAATTTGTATAGCCAATTGCTTAACCCATACCCTAGTATTAAGTATGGATTACTATACTCGATTTATACCTAATATAGTAATCCCACATAAAACAATACACTTAACTTACAGTTAATATAGTTAACTTTACTATAAGTAAAGTTAATCTATTACACTATATGTAATACTATTTTAACACCAGCGGCTTTTTAGTTTATACGCTTACACCAGTATAATTGACTAATTTTTTCCGGTAAACGTTAAATTGCGACCTTGTTAATTGGCCAAACTTCTATCAATTCCAATTGACCTTCACATTGAATTACACCTAATTACATGTAAATTAATTCCGTTTGCCGTAAATTTCCCTACGGCTCCGAAGTACGAGTTCATTAACCCCTACAGAAAGTTCGTCCGCTACAGGCCTTTAAAAACCTCCACTTTAGCTATACCAATTCAATAAGTCTACATATTGAGTTTCCTGGCAATTTTCTAGTTTGTCAACATATCTATAATTATCTCTACATAACTTAGGCTTGTCGGGTAGCCTATTAAAGTAACCTTCAATAAGTATAATTAGCTTATTATTATTTATAAACCTTTTTAAGACTTTATTCAACGTTATCTTTATTATAGTATTAATAAGATTATCTTTACCGTTAATTCATTGGAAATTCTTAATCTTCTTCATTTCATAGGCTTTACGAAGTATTATTACGTCAATTATTATGCGTTTTTCGTTTATGGTTCCGAGTTTCAAAAAGTATTCGAAAAGGCTTTTCGAATTAGTATAAATTATTACCGGAATAGAGGTAATTTTTTACTACCTGATAGTAAGGTTAAAGGTTTCCTATAATAATATGCCTATATTAAAGCTTTCCATTATAACGTAAACATCCCAAACTAATACGTTTCATATAATCCTTTTGTATTTAATAAAGGATTAGTAAATTAGGTTACCAATAATGCTAAATTAATCTTCATGTTTATTTTCGTTAACAAAGGTTATTAAAAAATGGATTTGTAAAAATAGGTCGTGTTATTTGTACAAGATCTATTCGTAAAGATTATTAACTTAGCTTTCGACAGGTCGATTGGAATAATATTAATCCCGCGGTCCAAATTCTGCATATGTTACTCGAGCCTTTCATTTAGCTGGTTAAAGTTTTTATCCGCTAGTTTCCATCGTTTTACTACGATGGATAGGTTATATGATGCCTTCAGTTGGTATAAGATGACAATACAACTGCTACAGGAATGCTATTTAAGGTAACATTAAATTTTATCCACGTTAGTTTTATCGATTTTATGTAAGTTAATGTTTTGGCTCTTTGAGCAAAAACTAAAGCCAGTATTAATACCAAGTATACAGATTAACGATTTGTTAAAGTTAAGTTAATTGCCCTTCATTAACGTTGTTAACGGCTTACAATTTCAGAATTTGGAGTCTTTCATCGCCTATTATTTTAATGCAATAAAGCTAATCGTTCCGACGAAAAAAGTGTCGTCAATTTATATACTTTTTAAGTTCAAGTCCCTTTTTTACGTTATTAATAAGTACAAGTCGTATATTAAGGATTTTATAGCTAATAGTAATTTAAAGTACGACTAGTAAGTTAGGAATTAATAAATTCCTACTTTAACTAGTCTGTATAATGGCTTAATATATTGTATTATTATCTCTAAACGGTAAATAGCACGTAATTTCTGCAATAACTCTAGTAGTACAATTCGATATAAATCCGTTGCTAACTACGTGTAGGCTTACATTATATTACGGCTATTAAACGTAAATCTACCTTTAGTCCTAGTTATCAAATTTTCTGATAAAATAATTACTAAGCGCTGGCTAATTTTCTAAATCATTATCAACTACGTAAGAATCTAATCTTGACTTTTATTACCATATCCTTAAGCAATTAAACGTAACTTTTCATACGACCACCTCATAGTTTTGCCTTTAACCTTATATATAATCCTCGACTTTAAGATCTTAACATTTGGGGTTTAAAGGTAAAAAATAGCTTTCGATATAAATTATACAATTCCTCGAGTTCATAGGCCGTTAAATTTAACCTTATCTCTTTCCTTAAAAGGTTTGCCGAAGGTTTTAATAATTCCTTAAATTTGAAGCTTTAATATAAATTTTTTTTCATCTTTTTTCCCTTATTTATCCAAGTGGTATTATATATATAACCTGGTGTGTCTTCCTCCTCTTTAACGTTCCTCTTCTTCGGAGGTCATCCGCGCCAGCAACGTTCTATCAGCTTGTCGATAATAGGTGGGAAAAGTTTGTATTAGCTTAGTCGCTTGGCTTAAATGTTTTTATCGTTAGTAGCCCTACTATAGGGCTTAACCTAGGTTGTTCGAAAAAATATAGAGCCGTTAGCAATTTTTATAATTACTTTAAAGTTTACGATATTTAAAATCTTATAAAGGTCCTTTTATTTGCCTGGCTTTCACTATATGAGGACTTTACTTTGTAACGATAAAGAAAGTACGTCGATTATTGTAAGACTATTACTAGTGTTAAGGGTATTGTTCACCTAGAGGCGTGATGATTCCCTTCGCAGTTCCCTTAAAGCTTTACCGTAGGCCGTAACACGTTTTTGGGTACTTGTTAATGGCGGAGATCTATTTGTTAGGTGTGGGTATACTCTAAAGACTAGTAGAGTCATCATTAGGCTGTCGGGGCTCACAGTATTATTTAGACCTTTTACCGCTATTTGAAAGAATGTTTATGGATTTATAAAGCTTTAATTTTTCGTGTAAGTATATTATACAGTCGGCAAAATAAAGCGTATATTCTTTTAATCTTTCTAATACTTTATTAAACCTCTACAAGCACCTATTTATATTAGATACCTATTATTTTAACATCTTCCTAAAATTCCGTTGCCGTAAAGTTAGTACCAGTATCATGGACGACAACGTTAGGTGGGCCTAGGTATGTGTTAATCTAAAGTATCCTTAGTATTCACCATATATCCTTTGCTTAAAAGGACTTTAAAAACTTGGCTTCGTAAAAAGAGATTGCAGAATTAACGACGTAAAAAACAAGCTTGTCATTTAAGTAAAATACATTAATAAAAACCTCGTAGTAAAAGTCCTTATCATCTTTTAATATAAACTTGAATTTCCGAGGGGTTTGAGCATAAGTTTGGCAATAGTAATAAAGCTTTTTAATAGCTTCTAAGGCAAAGTATTCCACATTTTTAAGCCTTACGAACTTTAGGATTTTATATAGCCTGTAAATGGCTAAGTGATTAAAACGCAGATATAATTAACATATCTCCGGCTTCGTCAGGTTTTATACCACTACTTTAGGCCTTTAAAAATAAAACCATAGGTGCCTCTACTTAAAGGTGAGGGGAAACCTCCGGCCGTTTTCAAGAAATTCGTTTACGTTAACGTCAACGTTAATACCGAGGGTCTTAATGTATTTTAAGTAAAGAAAGAAAAGAGTAGAGGATTTGAAAATGTAAAATGTAATTGCGCCTATAACAGTTTAAACTACCGTTATCCCTAATAATAATAGTTGTTTACCTATTCTTAAGCCAACTTTAATCTTAGTATTATAACGATTAATCTTAATAGATGTAATGATTTCCCTCTGTAATATTACGTATTACAAATAGCCTTCTATTAAGTAACTTATTACCTTTGTATTTAGCATAATACTTTAAAATGTATAATCCACGTAACGATCGCGGAAATTAATGGTTTGTAAAGAGTTAAGAGTTTAGTTAAATTAAAGGTAATGGTTTTTCCTACCCAAACAATATAGGAAGGCATCATCGGCTAATTATTAGGCTATATTAGGAGTAGTATTTTTATGCCACTTAATCTACTTAGGGGTATTGTCATCGTTACTTGACTTATTGCCCTTGAAGTCTACGATTTGATCTCATTAATCTTATTTAAAAGTAATAGGGTACTAGATATAATACATTATTTTTTTATTGTTTCGCTCGGCGAGGGGGTGCCAAGTTAACTAACAACTAAATTTGCTACAAATCTTATATCTTTCGCCACTATTACGACGATAGTATTTGTGGTTAACAGGTCCGTTTAAATCTTGGACTTATTAACGTTAACGTGGGTATTTTATTTTATTTATGGTTGATAAGCTAAACCTTAGGCATTGAGGGCGCCTATAACCGTATTTGCGGTCGATGTAATTAACTATTGTAAGATTTGTTTTATCGATATCGGGGAAATTTCTGTCTTTAGGGTAAATACCAAGCCATTTTGGTATACGCGCCATTATAGTAGCAAGCGAGAAACGTAACTAGCTAAAAAAGATTTCGCAGGTGGCATTTAGGTATTATAAAACGTATTTAAACTCGTTAAAGTCCATAATTACTACATATACCTACTTTCGAAGTGTAGTTTCGCTAACGTAAGCCTTTCCTATTGCTTATTAACATAATATTAGCTTGTTAAAAATTTAGTTAAGTATATTCATTAGCGTTTCCTCCTCTTTCTTTTTCGCTATCATTATAGTCTACCTTGTGGTGGCCTAATTTGTATAGTATTAGGCGAAGTGAACGTTGTGGTCGAATTGGCTTTTTATACAGTTATTAACTTTGCTAAAGTTATTTGCTCTCATCAGGAAGGTTAGATAATAGTTACTGGTATGCCTTATAAGGATTTCAGAAAATAATAAGTAAAAACTAAAAGAAGAGACCCCTATCCACTTACAAATATTTAAAAAAAACTTCATCTTTGTATCGAAAAGTTTATAAGGTTTTTCGTTATAATTTTTGGCGTCGTTTCAGATTTTAGCGAAATCTATAAGGAACTTGTAATTAATGTTCATCATTTTAATAGATCTTAGGGGCAGGTCATGATAATTATCACAGTCTTCCTTGGTGTTTCCTAGCAATTTAAGTTTTGGAATTTCCAAGGTATAGTATTAGAGTTAATTGTTAGTTTCCTGGCTCGAGGAGTAAAGTCTTGTAATAGAATCTATGGTAAGCTTTCGCGTTTAGAAAAACCTGCCGTGGAAAGGCTTTTAAGAGACTTAACGATTAAAGAGCTAAGGATTAATAAGGACCTAAAGGTTTTAAGAGATTTGACTATTTTGCTTAATTAACTAGTGTAAATCGTCGACGTCGATTCCTCTAGCCACGTTTGCGACTGTTGCTTTACGTATTATGCCGCCGTTAAAAGCGTACTCCGTGTTATTATGTAGAGGTATTAAGTAGCCAAACAGGTTAATAGATTCCTTATCATTAGCGCGTAAAAAGGCTTTATATGGGTAAAAGTAAAGGGGAAGTCCTTTAAAACACGTATAAAATCTTTAGGATTCATCAATACCATTTCCCTTGAGTCGTGAGTTTTAAGGGTATTCCTTAAACTAGGCTATCTAGAAGAGTTTTTGCGCCAGGTTTGTGGTACCTTAGCCTAGTATATAAATCCCTTGTCCTTTAAGTTCAGATTATAGCCTTAATTTAACTTCTTTTTAGATTATGTTTAGCGGTTCTAAAAGTTTTAATTACCTTTATTAGTTTTTTAATAGGTGCTGTTTTAAAGTTTTGGTTTGTATAAGACTTGGTAAGCGAGTAACTTGATGGTTTGAGGCGTGGAAGCTTGGTTTTTTGGCGTAAAGTCGTGTGGAAATTTGGCAATTTAGTGTAAAGTCGTATAACGTAGCTTTTTCGGCGTAATTTGGCGATTTTTGGTGTCTTCGTTTAGGGTAGCGATCTTGTTGATGAAATTAGGGTAAGAGAAGTGGAAAAAAAAATGAAGTAAAGGCAAAGGTCCAAGGTTGTTTGATGTTATTAGTAAATGACGAAGGTAAAAGGTTATAGACTGTAAGACTTAGTTGTTCTTACAATAATAATATTTGCAGTAATACTAACTTAGACGTTTACCAACTTATTGTTTAAGACCTTTAGCGGTAAATCTTAACGCTTTCTTTAAAAAGGATCCGTAAAATTTTTTTGGTGTTTTTAAATAGCGATATCGTCGCTTACTTCTAGATTGCTGTTAGGAACTGGAGCAACTCAGAAGTCTTATCTATTTTCCTGCCATTAGGGATAGACGCAGTATTAGTAAAGGATCTTCGCAAGAATCTTTTCTTTACCTTATCGATAACTTAAAGTATAATAACTAGAAAGTAGCTTTTTTTTTATTTTTTTACTTAGCTAATCTATATTTAACCTAATAAGCACTTATTAGTGTTAGTAAAGCCTTAGATTATTGCAACGTTATCGATTCGATTAGTCGAAGTAACAGTAGTATTATGTATTCAGAGGTTAAATGTATTGTTTTAGATTTAGCAGACCATTAACTGGTATACACAGTAATTTGTATAGCTAGTTACTTGGCTCGTGCCCTAGTGTGAAGTATAGACTACTGTACTCGACTTAAACCCAATACAGTAAGCTTATACAAAACAATACACTCAACTTACAGTCAGTATAGTCAACTTTACTGTAAGTAAAGTTGACCTACTACACTTCATATAGTACTATTCCAATAGTACAGCTAATTCCGCGAATTTTTCAACTCGCGTAATTAATTGTTTATTTACCTTAAAACCTATTCGACTCGTGGTATTACAAACAGATAGACTATATGTAATCATTTACGACAGGATAATGAGTTTATATGAGATAAAATCATTAATAATTAAAAAAAATGGAAGTTATTATAACTATTGGAACAGTAGTAATTGCGGTATAATAAGCCAGCTTTACTTACAGTAAAGTTGAATTTACTAACTGCATATTGAGTGTATTATTTTATGGATATACTGTAAGTTTGAGTACAGTATACGCTCAGTTTACACTAACGCATGGGCCAAGCCATTAGCTATACAAATTATTATGCAAACCGGCTAGCAGTTTTCCAAACCTAGAATAATACATCCATCAATTAACTATGTAATACTACTATTACTTCGACCGGTTCGAATCGACAACTTTGCAACGTCCAAAGTTCTGCCAATACTAATCAGTGATGATTAGATTGAGTATAGATTTACTAAATAGAAGAAGCTACTTTCTGGTTACAATTTACATTAACTTTAAGGTAAAGTAAAGATTCTTATAAAAGGCCCCATTGCTACGTCCGCTGCTTATAGGTAGTAAAAGAGAAGACTTCTCAGTGCTTTTACAGTTTACAGGCACTTAGAAGTAGCGACGATATCGCTATCATCAAGAATACCAATAAATCTTTATCAGATCCTTTTTAAAGAAAAGCGATGAGATTAAACGCTAATAGTTCAAAAGATCATCAAGTTAGAAAACGGCTAAGTCAAGGATTTTATAGGTAATACTACTGTAAAAACGACTAATTTCTATGGCCTACAGCTGTTAGACATAACAAACAACCTACGACCTTATTTATTACACCAAATTTTATTATCCACACCAAGTTTTTCCCTCTATACAACTCTTCTCCCTTCCCCTACAACACAATACCAAATTGAATCGTTAAGATTGCTACACCAAACGAAAACACAAAAAATCGCCAAGTCGCGTCAAGAAAGCCACGTTGCGCGATACTACGCCAATTCATCAAGTTCCCACGCATACAAATCGTTAAGTCCTTTACCCAAACTACCTTAAGCTCTTACACCACTTAAATCAAAGTCAACTTGCTGGATAAAACGTTAATATGACACTAATTGAGGAACATATAAAGGTAATTATAGCCTTCTTATATTTATTTTCCAAATATTATAATAACGAACTTTTAGCAAAAGACGTTGATAAAAACTTAACCAAGGAGTATTGAAACAATTTAGTTAGTAACTATATATTCAACTAAAATGGCGGGAAAATATTTAACTGTAACGCTTTCGTTTTCTTAAAATTTGATAATTTCTTTTTAACAATTACGTAATTAGTATATAAAACCCCAATTTTGAAAGGGATTAAATTACAGCTACAAATCAAACTTGACCGCCGACAGAATTATATACCAAAAAAGACATTAATATATTTGGCAAATATTCTTTACAAACTGGCCCAAATTGAGGACTGCTATGAAGATCCTTGACTTTAAGACCTATAAAGGAAAGGAAAAGGCGTTAAGTACTATCAAAACCTTTATACATATTGCAAAAGGCTACCACCCTCCGATCCCCAGTAAAATCAAACTTTAAACCTTCCGACTGGTACTAATTCTTTACACGCTGACTATAGGAAACCTATTGATTTGCTTGGAAATTTAGTACCTCCCTGCGATAACACAAAGTACGTGCTTACCAATAGCAGAGCGAATAAAACAATGGCTTCCAACGCAGTAAAAGGAATCTATATCGGCGATATTCATTGTTTAATTGAAAAAAATCATCAAGCTCCTTAAAACTTTCCCAACATCTTCAAATATCTTAAAGTATTCTTCAAAATTGCCAAGTCTCCGGTAAAATTCTCACGGTAAGTATGCTTACATATATAAGCCCACTACAGATCATACCACAAATTTTTACTTCTCAGGTTAGGAAATTGTGAATTACTTCCTCTACCACGATTTTGAAGATCCAAAGCTTAAAATGACTGTTGGAAACACTGTTGACGATTGGGAAGACTATTGTAACCTTCCCTTTAAACCTATCAAAATATTTAATATTAATTACAAACTCTTTACAAACTTTATTAATATTTAAAATAACGTAAATAAATACGAAGTTAAACCCTATAATATTCCGAATACGAAGATAATACTGTTTTTTAACATTTATAAGTGAATAGAAGTTATTCCCTTAAGTTTCCACTTTCTGTTTCTATAAATTCTTATAATTATATAAATGATGGTTACATGACTCTCCTAATGAGGTTAAGAACTTTTCAGAAATTTTATAATAATATAAAAAGTTATTTCTAACACGACTTCAACCTTATTAAATATTACACGGATTGGACCACAATAAGGTAAACAATGATAATGGCTAAAAATAAGAATGAACTAATGGATGTTTTTAACTAAATACTCGAAAAGTTGATATTATACTAACAAGTAGTAGAAAAATCATATGCTAGAGAAGCTATACTTCGCGAATAGGTATGGTCAGCTATCATGGGCATTAGCGAGTTTAAATACGCCTTATAATTCTGAAATGCTACCTATAAAGGTTTTTTTAACCAGTTCCGGTTTTTGTTTACGGTTATAATAATATGTATACCATAGCTAGTTAGTATATACTCCTCAATTAACAACTTTCGTAACTGGGATAAAGGAAACCATATAATGAAATACTACATTGGTCGTAAATACTACAGGCCTCAACATTAAAAATATAGTCTTAAGCTCATAAACTATAAACCAAAATAGCAACAATAACAGGATAAATATTTAAACTAATCTATCAATCGAATAAACTATCGTCTTAATAGTAGTAAATAATATTATATTTGCAACAAGTTAGGTTATTGGTTAATTTGCTACCCTCCTGCTAAAAGCCATAAAACAAGGTGATATATCACACCTAATACCATACTTATTCCAGGTAAGACTACTGGAACTACATTGTAAATTGTAAAGGTAATAATTCTATTAAAGATAACAATATGCTAAAGAAAATCACGTGGTATAAAGATACTGCTTTTAAAGCGGCTTGATAATTAGATGACCATGCTTATTTATGCCACTTAAGTGGTGAAGGCCCTTATATTTGCCCTAAATATTGAGCACATAACCCTTCTTATATCTTTAGCTTTAGCTATCGTTACATGAACCATATGTTTTCAGAGATGATACTAAATACAAATACTTGAAAGTACATAATAGAAGGCTATCTATAATATCTAGTATGACGACTAGAAAGTAATATGATTACGAAAATAAATCGTTAAAATACTTGTAAAACCAAAGTTAGCTTTAACCTAGGCATATAATTATAATCGTAAGGATCGAAAATTATACAAACAGTTATTGTGCTGATTAAGTTTTACATCTTTTAGTTCCCTACCCTATTCTTCGTTTATTTAGAAGACATAAAAATCATCGGCGTTAACGTCGACGTTATTGTTACCGAATTGGTTAAAAACGGCCAGAGGTTTCCTTTAGCCGCCAATTGGAGGAATCTTCAATTAAATCTTGAAATCTAACAGACAACAATGTTAAATTTGATGGAGTTAGAGATGCATTAATTATACCGTCATTTTGATTACCTTGCTATTGACAGTCTATGCAAAATCCTTAACTCTGTAAAGTTTTAATATATGGAGTAATCCATTTGAAAAACTATTAAAAATTTCTGCCACTATTGCCCAACGTATACCTAAGCCCCCCTAAAATTCAAGTTTATACTGAAAGATAATAAAAATATTCATTACAAAATCTTCGGTAACGTGTTCAATTTAGACAATGGGTTTATTTTTCACGTCATGAATTCTATAACCTTTTTTACGGCGTTAAATTCTTTAAATCCCTGTTAGAAAAAGAAACATAGAAAACGGTAAAATTACTATGAATTAACACGTATTTGGGTTGATCAAACGTCGTTGTCGACGATACAGATTCTAATTTTATTGCGATAAAGTTTCAAGCATATATTAAGATAATGACGATTTAGTGTAAATAGATATGTGTTAAAGTCTATTGGAATATTAGAAAGGTCGACAGGTTATACACATTACTTTGTAATATGTATGACATCCTTACATTAAAGATTGAAAGTTTTATAGATTGGGAGCACACCTTTAAATAAAGATGAAGGATTTAAACGAAATTATACGCTTTGATAACTTTGTTTCAATGTTACTTGTTTTTAAATCATGTTCTCGTTTAACGAATGAATTTACGCTATTAACAAGTACCTAAAAGGGGGCTTCGGCTTATAGTGAATCCCTGAAAAAACTACGGAAAGAATCAGCATAGCGTTAAATTAATAATACCTTTAATACTATGAATGATTTTATGAAAATAGACGTGTTATTTTCACCGTTACAAAACTGAATATTGGTTTAGCGAGAGCTAATTGAAAAAAATAAGCTATTGAAAAATTCAAAATATTGCCAACCCTAGAGTAGTTATATATATTGCTAACGGTTTTACCCCGTTTTGCACAACTTAAGTTGAATCCTATATCAGGGTAGTCGACGGTAAAGATAACGATGACGATAAATATCATTAAACGAAAAAAATTAGTTAATATAATCCCCCCGCTCTTCTTGTAATCAGTAAACTAATAAAACGTCAACAGAGTAACTAACTACCAAGAAGAAAAACCACTGAAAAAAAGAAATAGATACTGGATTAGATCTAATATTTTTTGAATCAATAGAAAAAAAAAATTGAGACTTGATTGTTAAGCTTCACCTACAAGGAATAATCGAAACCTCGGCCAAGTTTTTTTTTTTTTTTAAAAAAAAAGCGATAAAGTTGAAATCGATGAATTCCTTCCTCGAGAAGTTATATAATTTATACCCAAACGCTACTTGAACTTTATAAACCTAAATATCACGATTTTCAAGTTGAGGATTGTATACGAGGTTAGGGGTAAGCCTACAGGGAGGCCGTACGAAAAATCACGCTTAATCGCTTAAAAATATGGTAATGAAAGTAAAGAAGAAATCCTCACGAATTCGCTAACAATTTGAAAGAACATTAATTAATATTGGGTAGTCATATTAGAAATAAATTTAGTTGTCAAAGTTAATGTGAAATTTACATTTATTAACATTAATATTGTCTAGAAAGATACGAAATCACTGACTCATTTATGAAGAATCGTTTTATTGAAATTAACACAAAAATTACGTAACAAATACCATTCAAAAACAGTTATAAAATACGTTAATTTACGGTATAAATTGGCTAAAGTAAACGTCCATTAATTCCTAACCTACGAATCGCACTTTAAATCAAGACTAAATATGAAATTTATAAATTAACACCCATACTTACTAATCATATAAAAAAAAAGGTTCGGCTTAATAGGTATACAAATCAATGATACCCATTTCTTCGGAACTAATAGATTGATAGAATTGGAACAACTCGTAATTAAGCACTTAAAGTTTTGAAACTGCAAGCTGATCGTGACTTTGACGAAAAATAAACACATAGATCTTAACGGATCATCAATCCGTAAACATATTATTAACTATACTTATATATCACTTAACTTTCGCTAACAGGATTAAGTTGTTAACCTAACCACAATTGATAAGGTTAATATAACTAAAGCTTCATAGTATTTAAATAAATGCATTCTTAGTGATGAAATTACAACCCTATACCAACCGAAGGTATCCGAAAATCGTTCGATTACGAAATGAACTTAAAAACCATCGAACTAATACTGCTATCGACTAAAAAAGAGGATGGTTTGACATAAAAGAAATTTGTAACGTGGATTAATATAACACTAATCAATTTATTAAAAGCTAAGTGAATGCTATTTATGAATAGCTCCCTTGAAAATGATATTGAATTATTGTTACAAATCGGATTCTTTACCAGGATCGTAAACAAAGATACATTGTGAAAAGAACTATTTGAAATCACAAAAAAACTAATTTATTAGACCTCCATTCAATATAAAAAGATTATATGAAAAGTATTAGCTTCGGATATTAAGGGAATGATAGCCGGCTTTAACGTCGCTATAGCAATGTAAAACTCCCTCAATTTCATTACCAGGAAGCTGAAATTCCACCCATCCCGGTTGTAATTCATATTTATTTTGAAAACCCATTTGAATACTTTTTGAAATTAGAAAAATTATCGAAAAATGCCAGATGATTAACCTAATAACATTTCACAAAGCCTACCAAAGAAGGATAATCAAAAAGTTCAAATAAATCGATGGCAAAGACAATCCAGCGAATATTATAAAGAAATCGGCATCAAATAAAAACCTTAAAATGTTTGTAAATAATAATAAGCTAACTATACGTATTGAAAGTTACATACAAAATCTACCTAACAAGGTCAAATAACATGCTAACGAGCAGGGAGGAAATCAAGGGTATCTTAGCAAGCTGGAAAATCGGCATGGAGTTGAAGCCAACGATTTAATTAATTAATATGGTTGAGTTTAAGGTTCGTCTAAGTTTGTGACAAAAAACTTGTAAACGGGAGCTGAAGAAGTTGTAACTCGGAATTATAGGGTAAAAGGAATTAATTGGAATGCATTTAGCTGCGGAATTGATAAGGATTTACATAGTTAACGAGGAGTCAATTCGGTAGCTACTATAAATAAATGATCAATTACATCAGTATACGCATATAAAAAAAAAAGTCGCCAGTGTTAGAATAATAGCAATTATAATACATCCAGTCAATTTTATTATTAAATAAGTTACTTGTACTGACTGTAAGTTAGGTGTATTATTTTGTAGGTTGACGGTATTAACTTTAAAGTCTAGTACAGTATATGTTTAGTTCAAACCAAGGCATGAGCTAAGTAATTAGCCATATAAATTAGTATGCAGAACGGCTAGCAATCCATCATACCTAAAACAATACATTCACCACTTGATCACACAATACTACTATTCGACCACGATTCGAATCGACAACATTGCAACATCTAAAAGCCTATCAGCTAAGGCCTATCAACAAGAAAAGTTGTTTTAAATAGGATATTTATTTTTAGCAGTCATTTCGGTATTATAAAATATTTTAAATTCTTATGATTTATAAGGATAATAAACGGAATAGTTGTATGATGGAGTTCTAAGTTCCACGTTTCTTAACAATTGATAAATTTGAATTTTTTTTTTTAAATTCCGTAACTATATTGATCGAGTGAAAAACAGTAGAAATAATATACTATGAGATGAAGGACTCTCTAATATTGGAGTCAAAGCAAACAATTATTTACAATCTATCCGAAATAATGGGCTGTAAAAAGTTTTTCGTTTAGGGTTTTATTGGATAAGAACAAGTTTTTTTTTTAAAAAAAAGCTTAAACTATTCGAACGTAGTTTTTTACTCAGGCTTCTAATAAAAGAACGCCCCTTTTTTAGTTAACCGTATAAAAAGGCCAATAATCGTCGCCTAACCTTAAATAATTTGTCGACAAATCATTGGTTAAACCTAAAAATTCGCGTATTTTCAATACCAAAGTCAAAGCCGCCTACTTCTAAAAATGCGTATTTTATTCAAGTTTACATGTATCCTAACCCCGGTTTCGATTATTAACTTTAAATATTTCGTTTTCTTAAGGATAAATTGATATTTATATATGTTAACATTACATATACCCGCATTTAGACCATTCATTATCTATTTTACCCATATATTGTACTTGTTAAATGTATTATTATACTCAATAAAGATATTGTAAATGTAAGTAAAATGAAAAATATTGCGAAACAGGCGTAAAAGGTTTTTTATATATCGTTAATAGGTGGTTAGTAATTTTTAAAGGCTTAAATAAATATGGAACGCGGTTTTCTACTTACCGTATTCTATAATACAGATTTTGTAATGAATAACTTAATTATCGAATTTAGTAAATTATTTAACACCTGAAATATTAAAGAGAAGTTTTCAATTAAATAATTTATATATCGGTCGTGTTGTATAATAAAGTTGAATCGTTATTAGTCGATATAAAATTAGAAACCGCTGTAGAGTTTTAATGAAAAATATGTGGGAACCTATTAAGGAGATTTTTATATGAAAATAACTTTAATTTAATGACTTAGTTAACGTTTTTCGTAAGGTCAAAATATTTTTTCGTAATATCCCGTATAACGGACTTCAAATTACTACTATGAACCGTTTTTAGTTGCCGTTTTAAAAACTAATCTTATAATCGGCCCCTACATATTAACTAGGTAGTTTGGTTTTTCGGATTTTGTTAAAAAAGATTTTAAACTCCTTAAAAATTTCTGGGAGATTATTTTAGATATTTATAACGTATTCGAAATCCAATATTTTATTAATATCTTCGAAAAATACGAATATATACCACATAATAACAGGCTCAATTTCATTTATTTGTTGGTGTATTATATCAAGTACCGTAACTAGTATATCTTTAAATAACGTTTGCTTGAAGGCAAACTTTCGTTTACATACATCATAATAAATTACTTGTTTTATAAATATTATATAGTCTAATATAGCGTAGGTTACCTGCTTCTGTTACATCTATAACTCACCTAACATTAATTCCTATTATAAATAGAGAAGGATGTAAATCCAAATACGATATTAATACCTATTTGGGTTGATACTTAAAATAAATTATTAAGGAAACTAATCGTGATTTGGTAACGATAATACTTCGCATAACTTTGTTGAAACGTCGTGCTAAAGAAAATATAAGATAACATTAATCTTTAGGTAAATTACTCCATAATAAAGCTTGAATACTTATAACTTACATTTACCAAAACGTCCACAAAATAAACCAAATTATAAATTAAAATCATTAGTAACAGGGAATGATTTATAAGCTATGAAAAAGTTACTGAATCGAATTAAAATTCTTATAACTTCTATACGTAATTATGTATAAAATTTACGGTTGGAAAAGCATTCAAGTGAAATACAGTTGAATATGAATGTATTACTGCAAGTAAATTTCAGTAGAGTAACAAATTGAATGTGGGATAGGGGCCAAGCAATTGCTCATACAAAATAGAGTTAGTAGTCTGCCAAACTCAAAAGTAAAAATATACTACCTAACTATACAATACTACTGTTACTTCGAACAATTCGAATCAACAACTTTGCAACGTTCAAAGTTCTATCAACGGTTATACTCTTTTTCTTTTCAAAAATTGATAAAGCTGTCGGTAATCATTAAACGACCACGTATATTAGTCGTTATACCAAAGTTATTTTGACATCATGTGAAATTTAGAAGATAAGTTTGGATGAGGTAACTATTTACACTGTATTAAAAACACAAAAATTATTTCTTATAATGTAAAAGTTCGACCTAATCAATGGATATAACACGTCGTCCAAAACTAGTTTGTAAAGTATTTACATTTGTTATTACAATATCTCCTTAACTATTACGTATAAGTATAAAGTTGATATTTTTAATTATCGTTATTGCATTTGCTACGGGAGCCGTTACCGTTATTATTACCACTGATATAACCCTTGTCGCTATCGTTACCGTTATATTAAATATGGAGGTTATAAAATCATTTATTTATAAGTTAAGTCTGTGAAACATATTCGTTATTTTTTACAAATATATTGAGAAAAGACAACGCGTCATCTGGGGTACTATTAATAACTCCTTCGAAGATAACGAATTTGAGAAAAAATTTGTAAAACATGTCGCTGTTCTCGGTTAATGAAGCTTTCTAAACACTTTGAAAAACGTAAAAACGCTTACAAACGCTTTGTTTCAAGTTTTCAAACCTAATAATAATGGTCCGCGTTATAATTAGGTCGTAATGATAAACGCGAAATATGGCTATAAAGGATTTAAAGTTGTTATTACCGCCGTTGTCATCACAAACGTAATAACTTTTCATATTGGTTTGAACTGTTACTTTTCATTATCAAGAAATTTGGTAATATAGTTCTTTTCTATATCAATAAAACTTTTATCCTCGCGTAATTTATATGTTATCGTGAACTTTTACATGAGAAACTGTAATTGAATGCTAGAAAAAATTACTGGTTAATTTGGGGTTTAACTTCAAACCCATTAACTATTAAAGTTGTTAGGTTAACAGTTGAATTCATAATTAAAGTCGGAGAAATTCGAGGTATCGTTATCGTTAAGTAACTTAACGCAATCCTTACTAAAAAGTGATGCGAAAAATACGCGAATATTATTCATAAATCCGATATCTTATATAAGCTACGCGTTAACAACTCCTTTTTAGGAAAAGAGTCGTTTGACAAAAAATACGAACGTTTCAATCAATAATAATTTAAACATATCGATAACGATTGATAAGTATTACGTTACATTGATAAACGTAAATAATATCTTAGAGTTATATTATTATATACACATAACCTACTCACGAATAGCATAATTTTATTGAATAAAGTTTTATTATAAAGTATATGTAAACCATTTCTATTGAGCGGTAGATTCGTTTGATTGGATAACTAGAGATTTTTATCGTATTTCCTAAATACGCGCATTGAAAATATTTCAAAACCTAAAAGATCAAGCTCTAGTAATCAAAAAATATTATTTAAGGTTACAATCACTCTACAACCGTTAAAATATTATCAAAGAAATGTTTGAGGATTATATATAAAGGAAATTTTTCAAGTTATCGTTTAAAGTAGTAGTATATCTTTGTAACTATCACAAGCTGGTGCCTAAGTTAACGGTAACTAGGGATCTTCCTCTGGTGGTTGCTATCTGTTCTTCTAAGGTGCTCCAGAACCGCTTGGAAGACGTATAGAAGCATGCTTTTACCCGTCACATGATCGGTTCACTCCTCTTTCTATAGCTTCGTAACAGCTCCCTAAGAGTGGCTTCTGCCTTCTTCTTCATCAAGGATTATATATACTATCAAACTATTTTAAACGATATTTCCGACTTTAATCCTTTTACATATAATTCTCGATTCTTTTCTAGATGTTGTTATAGCTATTTTTAAGCGTTTATATTATGAGGCTTTATTTTCTTTTTTCGAGTTTTCGAATTTAAACTCATAAAATTTAAAGTAATTCTTTGACTTATACTTTTAAGAGTATCTTTAAAGCGTTTTAGCAACTTAATCAGACTATTTTATTATATAATACGAATATTTTACTGATACCTTACGTATAAAACTCGTTAAATGGGAGTAAACTATTGATAAGTACATTTTATAAGTAAAATAACAAAATACTACTAGGATAAATGAGTTAGCGAATATAATTTGGTAATTTAAAGTAATTAATACCTTTACGTCTTAAAGAAAAACCATCTTTTAAGGAAGTTTCTCTATGTTCTCCATAAACGACGTAGTTACTATACCGTTTTTTACCAGGAATCATGATAATTTTCTAGACAACAACAATTCAGACTTTTTTTTAATTACGATTGTGATACTAGAGCCCTAATCGATAAATGCTAAAAAATTAAAAGTAATCCTTTTAACTAGCCGGTAAATTTTTCTCAAATTAACTTGCACTTTTCAATATATGAAGCTACTATTAAAATAATAGTCAAATATGGTATAGTCAAATCAACTAAACTATTGGTTTAGTTGATTGTACTGACTGCAAATTAGCTGCAGTTTGTGGGTCTGACTTCAAGTGAAATACAGTAGGTGCCCACCTTAAAGTGGGGTATAGGCCAAAGCAGTTGTCCATAAAAATTAGTATGCAGACTGGCTATCGGTTTGTCAAACTTAAAACTTACAACTCACTTATCAATCAACCAATTTTAATACAAAACCAGTTACTTAGACCACAGTAATCCGCATCGACTACTTTGCAACGATAAAGACCTACCAACAATAATTATTGCTTATTAGGTTAAGCATATATAAGCTAGGTAAAAGAAGAAGCTACTTTCTGTTTATGTTTTGCAATTATGTAAGTTAGCGGGAAGATTTTTGCGAAAGATCTTGAGGCTACGTCTGCTATTCACAGGTAACTAAAAGAAAAACTTTTCAAGTGCGTCTGCTATTAATAGGTACTTGAAAGTGGCGACGGTATCGCCAGTACTATCTAAAACACCTAGAAATCTTTACTAAACCAGTCTTAAAGAAAAATCGTTTATATTAACCGCCTCAAAGTCTCAAAGTCGTCAAGTTAGCAAACGGCTAAGCCAGTACTACTATTACGGGTACTAATACTGCAAATTTAAAATCGAAAAAAAAAAAAAAAAAAAAACTAAGTCTCATAACTTTCAACTATAAACACCAACTATGATGGCAAACCTATGAACCACCCCTTATACCACTCTCTTTGCCCTATACACCTTTCAATATTCGTCACTATAGCTTTAAAGCATGCCGGAATTGACACTGTCATCGATCCTATCGGAAATAAGGCAATCAAAACCCTTAGAACTACTTTCGTCAAGCACTTCGATGACGACCTTTAGATTAAGAAGGTTAACAAAGACTTTACCCCCAAGTACCTTACTAATTACGTTAGAAACTTTATTTTCGACATCGATTACAAAGATTAAAACTTGAGCGTTAAAGCCTTATTCGACTAAATAGATTTTTTCAGTAATTAAACCCTAATCATATGAAAAAAAAAAGTTGGTAAAGTTAAAAGTATGGGTGAACCTATATAAACGTAAGATTGACTTCCCTTTAAAGGCTGAAAAGAAAAGTATATTAGCGGAAATACTTTACGAATAAGATACCAATAAGAACTTATAGTAGGTATAGAAAGGGAAGGATAAAGTGATTCTTATCGATAGCATTTTTCAACACCCTTAACCGCGTTTCCAAAGTTACACCCAAATCTAAATAAGTTTTTTAGATTCTTTTACATGAGGTTCGTAACGTATCAGTATTGATACTCGTGAAAGTTTAATGCATTTACACGTTGTAAGCTTTTCAGTTAACCGCTTAATTAATTAAATACTTTGACAAACCTCTTAGCACTAAGAAAATTATTATTAAGTCCTCCACGAGAACCTTAAAGTTCCCTTTCTCTAAGCTATTTAATACTTTTAATTTTATTATATTAACTGAGAGAAAAACGTATTTATACGTAAACCTACCGTATGCATAACTTTTTGCTTTTTCCTTTTAAATTCGGCTAAAGATAATTATTTTACCCACTAATAGCAACAGCTTTCCAAATACTAGTCGAAGGACTTAAAGGGTTTTTACAACTAATATGTTACCTTTCCCTCTAGATATATCCCCGTAATGAATACGGATTACGCGGTATTTACTATGTTTGTTTAAATCTAAAAAGGAAAGATAAATTATAACGGTAAGCCGTATAATCCCCTCAACGTTAAATTACGCCCCGTTCATAGCATATACCGTTAAATAAAGGTTGAATTACCAGGTTTTTACTCGTTATTTCTTAGTATTCTTACTGGTTAAGCTGAGGATTAATACCTTTGGTACTTAACTAATTGTTTCTCTTTCCGTGAAATCTACGATAACTTTAAAGGCTACTTCGAATACAATATTAATTTTACTTAATATTAAACCGACTTCAATATATTAAATAATCCTACATGTTGAATTACAAAAAAATACACGGAAAGAAAAATAGACCTGTTTAATTAGATACTTAACAGGCTAGTGATTTTCCAATAAGTAATGAGGAACATAAGAGCTCGCAAAAGCATACTCTGGTAATAAGTCCGCCAAGTTATCACGGGCTATAAAAATTTAAATACGCCTTATAGTATCCTAGTACCACCTGTAAATGGTTTTTTAACTAGTTTCGTTTTTCGTTGGTGACCGTAACGGCTCGGGTTTCAAACTCGATTAGTATATACCCTTAAGTCCTAGAATTCAGTAACGATGAAGAAGACCCCTCCTATATATACTACATCGACCGCAAGTACGGAATTTCCGGCTAATACGATTAACGGAAAACTCGGACCTAAGGACATAACCAAGTTACGTACGGAAAAGAATATTCATCTTCTTTAAAATATTTAAATCAGCCATTTAAATTCACTCTAAACTCAATCATTAAAAACATTAAATTTTTGGTAAGTAAAGCGATCAGTTAACACGTTATACTATTTCCGAACGCGAATTAGAACATGTGATATACTATATATAATTTCATTTTACTTTTGATTAGGATTACGTCGAATGAGTTACAAATTTTGAAGGGAAGGAGATTAAAAAAAAGGAAAATAAATCTAAGGTTATTGGCTGGTATAAAGATACTATCACTGGACTAAAAGTAATGTAATAACTCGCCGACTATAGCTTCCTATACCGTCTAATATGTAAAAAAACCTTATAGCTGATATAATTATAAAGAACCTGGCTTTATGTACCTTTTTATTAGTGAAAATCGTTACGCGGAATAGGTTCTTTAGGGTACTATATGGGATATTAGGGTAACGTGGTACCTGATAAAAGGCTATTCGTAATATTTCGCTTTACAAAAATATACTAATACGTCTACGGAACTTAACTATACTGATGCTAGCAAAGCCAAAATTAGCTTTAGCTCTGGAAAAAAAGCTCTTTTCACTAATATCGACAACTATTACTACTGTCCTTAGTCTTATTATTTTCCGTATCTTGAAATCGCCCACACCTTTTTTCTTTGCTTTAAAGATATAAAAGACCTGAGAGTTAACGTAGACGTTTAAACCAATACACTAATTTAGGTCAAGGGTAGTAAAAGGTTTTCATTTCACCTTAATTAAAGGCATTTTTAGTTTTACTTTTAAAAGCTAACGATAATAGTATTAAACCTGAATAAGTCGGAACTTCGTTGATCACACTGTAATTTTAACCACCCGGCAACTAACGGGCTTCATAAGATTTTGAGAGCGGCTAGTTAAGAATATATAAACTTACTAGCGTTAGGAGCAATTAAATGGGTTTTCTACTGCTTCCAAATACAATCCTAAACCCCTTTAAAATTTAATTTCACGTTAAAAGTAAATTAGACTTTCATTTTTAAGTTTTCATGAACGTGTTCTACCTGGAAGACAAGCTAGTATTTCATATTATAAACTTTACCACGGCTTTTTACAATGTTGAATTCCATAAAACTATTACTAAGAAGAAAATATAAGAGGCATTACGTATTTTATAAATTAATACGTACCTAGAGCTACTTAACGTATTGATTCACAACGTCAGCATCAATTTTATTACGCTAAAGTTATATATTAATATTTAATTGATAGGGTATAAATATGAATAGCTTTTTATTAAAGTCTATTAAGTTATTAGTAAGATTGAAAGGGCTTATGATCTTCTTTAAAGGGCTTACAATATTTTACCCTAAAAATTAAAAGCTTTATAGGTCAAAAAATACGATTTTAAATGACGGTTAATGAATTTAACGATGTTGTTAACCCTAATGCCCTTATATTAACTTTACTGGTATGCAAATCTTACCAACATATAACGACTAAGTCGTCACTATAACTAACTACCTAAAAACGTGCCATGGGATACAGCAAAGTCTTGAAGGAATTGAGGAAAGAATTAGTACACCATTAGATTAACAACGCCTTTAATACTAGGAACGAACCGTTAATGATAAACGTGTTATCTCTAACCCTTTAAAGTAAATTCCTTACGTAACAAAATCCAGGCAAATAAGATGTGCCGTATAAGATCTTAAGTATTACCAACCTAAACATAGTGGTTAAAATTACTAATGGATCTATTACTTTTTGAACTATATAGGTTATACCTATTTTTCAATTTCATAAATATTTTAACGTCGATAACCCCTGAGCCAAACAGATTAACCAATCTAAGACTTCCGCGCCAATTGTTAAGAAGTTTATAAAACGTTGATAGTATAGAAAACCATTCAAAACATGGATATACATTGAAAATGAGAACGGTAACAAGGACTATAGGCTTCATAGAGTATATATAATGGTGTAGATGTTTGAAAAAAAAAAGTCTAACAGATAAATTACCTTCAAATTACATGATGAAGGCATTATTAATATACCCGGCAAGCATTTTAACGAAAACGACCAGGTGGAGATTAATAGTACTTTTATATAAGGGGTTATTTAATTTGTAACGTTGACCTCATTTGAAAGCTAAGACGTTATTTTTTTCAAGTTTAAGATACTTTACAATGTTAAAGGCAAAACCATAGATTGTTTATACGAAAAGTTATGGTTAATCGCTTAAAGATGCTGTAATAAAGGACTAGATCCTTATTTAATTACCTATGATATAGAAGATTAGGTAACGTTTCATTGTCATAATTACTGTTAGTTTAATTACTGGAAGAAATGGTAAGTTCACACGTAATGGATGGGATATAACATAAGTATATACGCAGTCTACTACCAATCTTCAGCGTATTATTCTGTTAGAATTACCTAAAGAGTGAAGAGATAGTTTTCCGGCTGATACGGTGATACTTTCTATCAAAAATTTATACGGATTAATTAAAGAAGGCATCTATTAGTTTTTAACGTAATAAACGCACTTTATTAATCTATTAGGTATAAAGACTGTAATTTTTAACCCGTATTTATTAATTACTCAAGATAAATATTTCGGTATCGTGAGTATATAAACTAATAATACGCTTTTCCTCGGAAATAATAGGTTTATAATAGCAAAACAGCGTATTATCGAAAAGTCAGGCCTCTGAAAATATAAGCTAATCGAAATGTTAGCTAAAGGCATATAACTTAAATTTGATGAATTTTCAATTTGTATGTATAGTATTAAAGTTGAAAACGGAACTTATATTAACCTACGTCAAAAAAAGCTAGCTATGAACCTAACTACTATCGACAAGGCTGATGAGGTAAGATTGCAAAGATACCTAAAACAAAAGTTCTATACGGCTTATATTGCCACACTATACTAACCGAAGGTATCGTAAGACCTATTCATTGTGGCACAAGTATAAAATCCATAGAACGAGGACTTTAATAGGTCAAATAGAAGAATTTGATGGTAACTAGATTATTTGAAAAAAGGTATTAATATATTTCCAGTGGATTTAACAATAGAGATGTTAATAATCTTTACGAACAGGTTTTTTTCCGAATAATACTAACCTTATATCTCAAATCGGGTTTCTAATAATACTCGTGAACGAGGAGAGGTCTAAAAAACAGTTTATAATGACTGAAAAACTCGTATATTGTATATTTATTAAGTGTAAACGTATAATACGAAGCGTATTGTACTTTTAAGTCTACGGCATAATAACAAACTTTAATATCGGAATATTAATTAATAGCACGTTAAAGAATATTACCAAACATCTCAAACTTCTTCTAATACTAATAGTAATATGTATGAACTCCTGAAACCTTTATAAATACCTATCGAAATTAGGTACAACTAATGAAAAACGTTTAATAATAAATGTAATAACTTTAAAAGAGGTATACGAAGCCTAGGTAATCGATAGATTCCGGTATATTAACAGAAAAGATAACTCCGCCAACTTTATAATCCAACCTACACTTAATAACGCTTTAAAAAGGTTTGTAAATAACAATTCGCTAACCGTATAAATCAAGGGCTATATGGACCTCTTAACATATAACCTAAGAAAACAGGGACACCCTGGAAACCTTAAAAACTACCAGGGTAATAAAATTAATGACAACGGTAGTAAAGATAGCTATAACATAATTAATGGGTTAAATTACTAGTAGAAGGTACGAAAATGGTAGAATATATAATACATATATGTTTGTGGCGAAAGACCTATGCACGGGAGTTGAAAAATGAAAGTCTCGGAGATGGGAAGCAAAAGACCGTAATTAATATCAATTTTAGTGTAGATTGATCGGAATTAACAAGGGTTTGGCTTGTTAATTAAGGAGGGATTTTAAAAGTTGCCACCAATTGATGGCAAGCTACGTTAGCGTGCAGGCACAAAACAAAAAGCTGCTAGTGTTGAAATAGTAGTTAAATGCAGTACAAGTACAGTCAATTCAATTGAACTGTTAGTTAAGTTAATTATAATAACTGCAAATTGGCTGCAATTTGTGGGACTACCTGCAAGTGTGATACAGTAAGTACCTCCTTCAAAGTGGGGTATAGGTCAAAGTAGTTGGCCATACAAATTAGTATACAAACTAGCTAGCGGTTTACCAAACTTAGAAATTACAAATTACTCATCAATCAATCAATTTCAATGCAACAACAGTTACTTCAACAACAGTAATTCGAATCGACTACCTTACAATGATAAAGGCCCACCAACAGTTATGATTTTATATAAATTAAATAAAGATCGAAAGTTTATTAATATTGAAAATATCGCTTTAACGCTATTTTCCATTAATTAAAAGGCTTCGTAAAACCCTTTATGGGAATTCATTATAAACGAGGTAACGATGGCGGTATTAACAACCCTAACGTAACTAAAGCCGCTATCATTCGGCTTATAAATATATTATAAAAAACACGCGAGTGATTTTACGTTTTTTTTAACGTTTGAAAGGCTTCATTTGTAAATATTGGTAGCATAATAAGAAATCCGTTGCCAAGTTCGCTATTTTCAAGGGAGTTATCAACGACATGTTAGCTAAAACGCTACACCCCAGATATATACCTGTAAATTACAACGATTAGGTCATTTACTTTCTAAATTATTGATAGGCGACTTTAAAACCTTTGCATTCGACATAATAACGCTAGCTACGTTAACATTATTAGTACTAAAGGTATTATATATAGCGGGAGTAATAGCGATAATATGCCCGCCCATGGCAGCTCAAAATATATTATTGTAATTGATGTAAACGACTCTCGAACCGTTTTTATACGACCCACTACCTAAGTTAACCACTTGAAATTCTAGTTGCAAAAACCTTAACTTCTTTTCACGGTATAACGCGAACAGTTATCGCATCCATATCTACCTATTGGATTTAACGTAGCGTTTGAGCAATTTCAGTATCAAGGTTTTTATAGGTATTTACCTTACCTCGATCGAAACTTTTTTTAATTTTTGAATGAAAAAAACATAACTTTTCTATATAATCGCGTATAGTAGTCAAAAGGATTTTAATTCCACCCGATAACTTCACCTTAACTTTCAAATAACTTTCTGGTCATAGTAAATTCACGTTGTAATTTTTGATTTTTTTTTACGTTTTAGTAAATAAATGTTAAAAATTTATAAAATTATGAATAAATAGCTCAGTAACTAATTAAAGTTACTATATATCCTTATTCTATCCCGACAACGTAGGGAAATTATATATTACGTACCTAGATCCGCTTTACAGCTTATTTTTTATAATTGTTTTAAATATTAACGTCTATTAATACTTTTTTTGGATAAAGACCCATATTATTTCCTGTTTTTAATACAACGTTTTTTGAGTCAACACTGGGGAAAATATTATTAGGTGATTTACGCTTATTCAAAATATGTATTGTGTTAGTAGGGTCTAAATACTTATTCATATGAAAAGGTAAGTAGAATAGTAATCAGAAAGATTGGTATTTGTAGTATAAAGTAAGATGATCCTAAAGAAGTATTCCAGAGATGTACGCCACAGGTGAGGGCTTTATAAGCTCTCATCAAGAGCATACCACTCTAGAACGCTCCTTTTAGACTGCTCCACGCATGAGAGTATAATCTGCAGCGTGTCACGTTATCATACACTCTGAAAGAGTACAGCCTGCAACATGACACATTATCGTGCATGCTACAGGAGTGTACCATGTAGCGTGATGGACTGCCACCTAAATATACTATCTATGAAGGTATATAATAATATACACATATTTTGTTTGGGACGAGCGGGTAATTATTAAGTTTGGAAACGAGGGCTTGCTCCGGTATAAAAATCATTTAAAGGAGTTGGCATCGACACTTATCACGTCATTTTTTAAAAGGCTCGAAGGGGCTAAGCCGCTATTACAAGACTTATCGCCTTTTTCTTTTTTCAAAAAACTAATAAAGTGTTCGCCGCAAAACCATTTTTTTTATTAATGATAAGTTTTTTAATGCCTTTAAGAAGTGTGTACTTTTATTGAATAAGGCTTTAGGGGATAAGCTATCCCTTTATCGTTCCGAAGCCGATTACGAAATCGTTTTCTAAAACGACAATTAGATTTGGTATTAAAAAGTCTTATAAGCCCTGTTATATGGCATCTCGTAGGAGGAGCTTTTAATATTAAAGAAGACATTGGACGAATTGCTAAACTAAGGTCATATTTGCGCGAGTAACTCTTTTATGGATACCCCCATGATTTTCGTTAAAAACTTATGGGTAGTTTATGTTTCTATAACGAAAACCATAAACCTAATGTTATTATAAAAATAGACTGTTACCATTTCCCCCTAATTAAGAAATTGTTTGTAAATATTTTACAGAATTAAATATTAAAGTTTTTTTTATAAACTTTGTATTAAAAAAGGTGTTGGTAGAGTCTCAAGACCTGTTTATGTAAAACAAGGTAACTTAGAAGAGTAATCAAGATGATTGATAATTGTAGTATAAAAGATAGAGATGAGATAAGAAGTATCCAGAGATGTACATTACAGGTGAGGGCTTATAAGCCCTCGCCCAAAACGTACCACTCTGGAATACCTGCTTCTTGACCGCTCCACACATAAAAGTATAATCTGCAGCGTATTACGTTATCATATACTCTACAAAATTATAACCTGTAACATGAAACGTAATTATATACTCTGCAAGAGTACAGCCTGTATCATGACACGTGATCGTGCTATACTTTAGGACTATACCTTACAGTGTAATTTACAGCTACCTAAATATACTATTTATGAAAATATATAATAATATCTACAAAAGAACATGATTAAAAAACTGCGTTCCGTATATATTTTAGATGTTTGAAATACTTAATTACCCCTTTTGACTTTTATTATATATCGACTACCTTTTAACAGTATGTTAAAAACTCGTCGTACCCCTTTATAAACATTTTTTGTTTCGTTTACCCTGACGATATTTCAATATATTGAAATAATATCTTTCATAAATATATAGTCAAAGTCAAGTAAGTATTAAATATTTAAATTGCTACGAATCTTAATTTCATTATATTTAAATATAAATTCAGTCTTGAAAAAAAATACCTAGAATTCGTTATTAATGTAGGGGTGAGAGTATGTATAAATCCGAAAAAATGACGAGTTATCCGGGAATAGTCGGGTTTTATATTTACGTTAAGTGTAAGGTTTTTTTTCAAGGTTACTAATTTTTACTGATAATTTATTCGCAATTTTTTCACGATTATTAGGCCTTTAATTCGACTGACCCAGAAAAGTATCCCTTTTTGTTAGGAACCCGAAGAGAAAGCTGTTTTCGAACGGTTTAAGTTTGGCCTTTTCCCCGAACCCCTTTTTTTAGTAAGGTTCCGATCGCGACACCTTTTTAAAAGCTGATTGTTTTAGCTAGGCCTTAGGTAGCTACCTACTTTCATAAAATAATGACGGCAACTTACGCCTCATAATATATTATTCGCTCTGTCTATGGATTGTCGAATATAATTATAAGATCTACGATAAATAATTACCTAGTATCATAAGCTATTTGAAAACGTAAAACGCGGAGTTTTAGAGTACTATTCGCTCGTTTACTATTTAGTAAACGACGATAGTATTTTAAGGTTTCGAAATTGTATTAGAGTACCCATTTACAAGCTATTCAATACTGTATTAATATTAGTTATTTACGATTTATTTTTTACTGGTTACCTTGGTTTTGATGTCATTATTATTATCTTTTTTAAAACTTACTTTTAGTTTGGGTTATACCGCACAATTGGGCGATTTTACCGAAATCACGATATTTATAAGTGTATGATCTATTTAAAATATCATCGAAAAGAGTTTTTCAGACCATTACCTATTTTCAAATGATTTTGAAGCGAATTTTCTGTCGACTTCATAGTCGACCTCTCTTAGAAACGTACTAGTAACCTATGTTACCTTATAATCATTACGGATCGTTTAAACAAAGCTATTACCCTCAAATATATGATTGTTATAAATGTGAAAACTTACATAGAGTGTTTTTAAACTATTAATAACGGCTTTACAAATTTACTTGCATAATGATTAGTAATCGAGGTTTAAATTGAATCGATAGGTTTTAGAAACGCCCATATAGCTTAACGGAGGTAAAATAATGTTTAAGTACTATATTCTATCTCGAAACCAACAAATCCATCAAACTTTCTAATTAAAAAGTACTAACGTATTTACGTTCCTTCGTTATTTATATTAAATTTAACCAAAGTTGTTCGTAACCCGGTAACCAATTCATATTAAATAATCAAGATACAATTATTATTAGTACTAGCTTGTTTTTATAAACTATCACCATTACCTTAACCTTATATAACCTTTATAATATTTTCTTATCCTGATTACTAAACTGCGTATAAAGGCCAAAGATATTGTTTAACGAATCTTCGAAATTAAGTAATTTGTATAAACTGTAATAGTGGACACATAACAAAGTATAAAGAAAGCCGTTAATACGTAGCGCTCCCCCATGAAAATATTTCGAGTCGGTCATGATGTCTAACTTCTTTTTGAAAATTGTAAACTATATGAATGTTTTTAAAAATAATAAATTAACTTTATAAAATATATTATATTATACGTATTATCGATTTTCCCGCTATCAAATTCCACGCTTCGAAAGGAAAATATCTCTGGTTGAATGTGAACAAATATATTCGAGTTACTTAGGACCTAATTTTGAGTTGACAAACTTGCGATTTTTAATTACCAGCCGTTGATATTATAAGTAACGGCGGTGAAACAAAACCGGAATATCACGTCGAACGTATTTTTCGAGTTCGGAATAAACCTTAGATAGGTCGCCTCCGACTTAACGACCCCCTGAAACTATAAGTATTAGTTAAATGAATAGATTACATATATCCAACTTAGAAATCACTTTCGAACTTTTCAATCACCGCAACCCTCAATACTTTCGAATTACATTATAGATTGACTAAATATAAAAATTAAAATTTTCATCTATCCTGCAAATAAGTTTAAAATATTACATCTTACATTAATGAACGGCGTAAAATGCGTTATTTTACGGATATTAAACTTAAACTTCATTTAAATTACCTATAAGACAGAAATCATCTAAACATATTATACTCGTTTTTCTCATAGCCTTTACCTAGAAATTTTTTACCTATTTCCATCAACTAACCTAACTTACTTTCGATAATACTTAACTTACTATTAATACGTTTCGAAACCTCGACTAGCTATTTAATCGCCTTTAATTACGTTCCTTTCCCATTTATTAACCCCAATATGTAGTTTTACTTTTAATATATTTATTTACCCGAAAACCATACTTTTTATTTCAAAACTATACTGCCTGTAAGCCACCGTAACGGACAGAGGTAACAGGTACTAAACTTACTCCACCACGTGTATCAACCTTCCTCTTTATTATCCGACAAGCTCTTATTACCTTTTTAGCAACAACTACTTATGGTTGTACGCCATCCAAAGGCCATTTAACACTTAGGAGACGTCTTACAAAAAAAAATTAACTCCAGTTTAAAATAGAAAAATCCAAATAAATTTCGAATAGCTTTTTCATAGCTTTATTCATTTTCGGGTTCAAGTCTTATAAAATATATATATATAACCAAAGTTACAGCCTCTTGTTTTAATAAAATACAAACAGTAACAAATACCGGCATTTAACTGCTTATTAACAATTTACCAACGGTAATACAAGTTTAATTTACCCTCTATATACTTATAAAACTTTCTGAGGTCGTATAATATTTTATTCATATATGTCAAATATATTTATTTACGGATTTTGTTCGAGTAGATGTTATAACACCAAGAACAGGGAATTATATATTCTTTAGCAAGGATTAAACAGATTTTAACAAACATCTTACATTTTTAATCGTTCAATAGACCGAGGCAATAACTTGTAAATTTATGTTCATAACCGTTAACGATAATAAAAACAACTTTCTTCAATCAAAGAAATAGAGCGCGAAATCATTGTTTTTGAGAATAATAACAGCACTATTCGTATATTAGGATTATTATAAAAGGGAAGTTTTTATATTTATGAAAAGGGGAGCCTACGGAACTATTTATAAAGATGGTGGTAATAGCGCCTTTCATATAATATCAAGCCGTTTGATGGTTAAAACCTTCTATATAATACTACGACATTCCATACCATTCCAAAACAGTCATTTCACACCTACCATACCTTTTAGTCCGCCGACACCTTTTAACACCTTCTATATTATAGTGTG